>OX344730.1:41735934-42118434 GCA_947034835.1 Ballota nigra
CGAAAATGAGATTAAAATTGGACTATCAATTCAATTAAGAATGTATTTAAAAATTTTAAAAATTTCGGGACAAAACCGTACACTGGATAAGGTATGGGATCAAAAAAAATATTTTTTGTCCCAATTTTGTCTTTAAATTTGCCCAAAGATTTTTTTTTTCAACAAGTTAATAGTTTGATACCTATCCTACAAAAATCGAAAGTTCGGTCCTCAAACTGCTATACGTGGCAAAAATGAGTCCTATTTTTTACAATTTGTTCTATATATACACATATATATTATGATTAAAAAACTATTCTTTTCATGATACACTTACATGTAATTAAGATAAGTTATATAAAAAAATTATGACAAATTATTGTGTGAAGAAATTATGACATGTGTAAAATGTATTTTATTTCTAGGTTAAACTTGTGTGAAACCGTCTCATATGATTAGAAACAAATTATAAAGGTATTTAAAAATTTGACTAAGAGTATCAAAAAATTAATCTGGAATATTATTAATTCGTGTTCAAAAAAAACTTCAATTATATATTTTTTTAAAAAATTAGTAAGTATTATAGTTAAAAAAAAATTGTAACAAATTCCGTCCGTGCGAAGCACGGGATGTACTATCACTAGTGATATTATAATATATGGATCCCAAGGCAGGCATAGTTTTGAGAAGTATATATAAGTTCAATGAACAAATTTCATTATAAAAAATGACATATAATTTGCATTCATGGCATTTTGGCAGAGTTGTAAGACATGTCAAGGCATTTCCTAAAATATTGTTCCCTCTGTCCCAAACTTAATTGAGACTTACTGAAACTATCCATCTCCTTGTTCAATCAATATCTCCATAAATGACAATATAAAAAAATTAATTTTACAATTATATTCCCTACACTAATATGCTTACCTCTCATATTTTTACTTTATACATACTAATTCACATTCATCAAAATCACATAACTAAGCAAAATTACAAGTTGTGATCTTTGAAACCCATAAACGAGCATCAACAAATTAAAGAATACATAAACATAAACCAGAACAACCATAACTACAAAAAAATTATATTTTATACAAGTTCTGGTCTTTGAACAAATTAAACTCAGATCAAACACAAAATATATACAAGAGCTACAGATTTCCTTTTTGGAACAAAACAAGAAAAATATATCTACACATTTGATGCTAATTAACTAGTATAAATAAATTAGGCATATATATATAGAGAAATTGGAGTAATTACCTGGCGTCGGGCTAGGGCGGCAGAGAGGCGGAGGGCTAGGGCGGCGTCCGGAGGCGGCGGCTGGGGCGACGAGTGGAGGCGCGGCCTGGGACAGCGTCGCGAGGCGCGGACTGGGACGGCGTTGCGAGGCGCGGCCTGGGATGGGTGCTCCGCAGGGGAGGGCTGGCTACGAGGGCGGCGCGAGGCTGACGGCGGCGAAGTGGTGGCGTCGCGGGTGGGGGAGGAGAGGAGGAGGAGAGGAACTGATGGCGTACGTGTGCGTGAGTTTTTGGTGTGTTAGGGATTTGATAAAAAAAAATTGGTTAAAAACTCTTAGATAGCTGTTCGTAACCGCTATGCAAGTCCAAAGCTTAGACATCGGTTCTTAACCGCTATCCAAGTGTCACTAGGATAGCGGTTCTGAACCGCTATACAAGGTTGAACTTGGATAGCGGTTATGAACCGCTATCTTACAAATGGGCCCTTACATAGCGGTTTTAAACCGCTTTCTAAGTTTAAACCTTAGAAAGCGGTTTTGAGCCGCTGTCTTAGAATTTTTTTTTTTAATATATTTTTTTACATAACCGCTCTCCAAGTGGGTTCTTGGAGAGCGGTTTTTATAACAGCTATGTAAGAGCAGCTATGTAAGTTCGAATCTGTAGTAGTGATGCGTTCAATTAGGACCTAACTGGAGAAATGTGAATTAATACGGGACTAAATTGGTAAAGAAAATAAATATAGGACCAAAACGGTGAGGTTTAGTACATTTTAGGCCAATTAGGATCATTTTGACAAAAAATGAATAGATACGGGACTAAATTGATAAAATAAATAAATCGATGGCCATTTTGATAAAGGTAAAAAAATAGAGGATGGATTTAGTTTAAATCCCAATTTTATAAGATATTTCAAATAAGTTTAGTTAAATGGGCTCTAACTCCAATTATCATTATGAGTTTCCAGGAAGAGTGAAGCTCGATGGTTAGTTATGGGTAGTTGAAGAACTCCTCAATTTTAAGGAAGTTTTGTAGCCCTTATAGCAAAATGTCTTCGTAGTCCCGTGAGTGATTGGGGGCAGCTAGCAATAGAAACTCAAACCAACACACAAAATTACTATATATTTACCATATTATAGAATTCTTTAAATCTCAAATCAAACATATTCTAGATTGATATGGGCTATCCCAACACGACCCTCGAGCAGTGGGCCCATATCAAGGAAAACACAGTTGAGCTCTAGAGCAAAGTTGAATTGGACTTTACCCAAATAAAGTATTGTCCGTGACTCGCACGTGTGGATGCGTGCCTAGGGTGAAACCCCGAATTCATTTGAATATGTTCAGAATAGAGTTGGATATTCTCTCATTTCTGCTTCTAAAAGCTCTGAGATGAGAGTCGAAATATAGGGAGGCTTTTATTTGCTATTATCACGTATAATCGCACTGAACACTTGAATAATCTTTGTCTTTGACAGTTTAAATATGCTCTCAACTCTAGAGAGATCACAGCCACTTCCGAACGAACTCGTGGATAATGATGAATACGTCCCTTTCCCACGTACTGGGATAAGGGTTAGTGGAGGCTCATGTGTCAGGAATAAAATGAATAAAGGAGATATGAGAATCATCCAAAAGAACAACAGAATTGTCCTTGAGCAAATGGCTATGCTCCACTTGTCCTGTACCACCCTGAGTTGTGGTCCACAAGCTCATTAGGGCTACACAAGGAGAATTACCCTTATGCCCTCCACAGAATTTAATGTATAAATATCTTTATTTCAACCAAAGACCTAACATATAATTATCTTCACACACAAGAAACACACTTTCCATATAGCATGTCGATGGCTTTTCTTGTTTATCAAGCTTAGCTGACTTGAGAGTCGAAGGATCGACATCGGAGCCCCCTCTGGCCCGATTTTGTGCAGGATTTCATTGGAGTTCGTAGCTGTTGTTCCAGAGTCGTTCCAAGTGTACCAGAGACAAAATAGAGCTCTCTATTTGTTATTTTTGTTACAGAGACGCTCCCAGGTAATTATTTACCTTAGATCTTCAATATTTTGAACATTTGTTGATGTGCTTCATTTAGTCCACGTAATAGATATCTTCGCCTGAGTTCTCTCATTTAACTATGTATATATGAATTCTCAATTGCAAAATCTATGTCAAGGATATTGATCACACATACTTCACGCATATTCCGAGTTCTACTAGGTATTGGCTTGTATAGATATACAAAAATCGTATGGCGAACTCAGAATCTTGCTATATATATTGGCGGATATTGCCTGCCACTTCAATGTCATCTTAAATTGGTGTTTCTCACTTATTAATGCACATTTTGTTAAACTCACACACAATCTCGAGATTAAGTGCAATATGAGTTGTAAACAGATCAAAACAATGTAAAAACTCACATACAATCTCCAGAAAGATGTAATATTTTACCCGATGATGTCACAACTTTCAACAATTATAAATTGACCCTCAAATTGCATTTTCAAGCATACAAATTAATTACCTACAAGCATCCTAACTCTCTATATCTTACAATCTAATAGGAGTCCCGAGTACTTTGTGATTTTCTTTCGATTTGAAGTACAACAGTAATAAAATTTTGAAGTCGTATTAAGTTAAAGTCAAAATCAGTTGCACCACATGTCATTACTTCATCACTATATTTAATTATTCTACTTTATTTTAAAAGTTGAAAAATCTTTCATAACCTTGCTTCATCAATACAAATATTAATAAATAGTTGTACATTGAAACTCTTGTCAAAATCAAACCACATGATATATAACAAACGACTTTATTGATCTTGAATATGACTTCATTTACAATGAATAGAAGCAATTATACAACAAATTTAGTTTGTAGAAAGATACACACGAAATCAATCACACGGTCTCAACAAACACACCAATTGTTGAGCAAAGAATTTATAATTCCAATCAACGGCTTCGTCGATGGATCAGAACCTAGAGCGCTTGCACTCGATGGATGTCCCCTGAGGAAACCTCTGAGCATCGGAGCAATAGTCGTAGACCATATGCCTCTGCTGAACCCACCTCAATCTGTTTCTACCCGGACCATCCAACTGCTGAGTCTGCCACGACCTCGATCCACAGGCTGCTCCTACTGTGCAGGCGTCGAAGTTCAAGTTGCGGTAGAAAGCCACAAACGGGGCCTTGGCCCAGTCGGTCTTCACCCGCCCGCCTTGTGTGGCCCACTCATCGGCGTTCCAAAGGCTGCAGTAGACTCGCATGGGCTGGGTGTTGGGGAAGGGAATTCCGCTGGCCTGGTGGTTGTTGAACACTCTTATGGGGCTGTTATCCACCATGAATCTGCACATGTTTCCTAAATTAATTCATCTTCACATCATAAGATAATACAAAGAGATGTAGGTAGGTGGGTACATGATGCGGTGAGGATTCCAGACGATGGAATAAGTGTGGAAGGCTGCGGTGGGGTCGAACCACAGATGGAACTGCTGCTCCTTGTTTCCTTTGCCTTGTGCGAATACATTGGTGTGGATTGTGTAGGGTTGTCCGCTCGCGTTTCCCAGAAACTCGAAGTCGATTTCATCGTGCCCGCTTCCTAGTGATGACAGCTGAAATAAATATATATATATATATATATATATATATATATATACAATACTTGATCAGAGGCAGAGTAATTATATATATGATGATGAAATTTATCATGTATAAGTCATGTATACTTACGTAGAAGGTAGTAACAGTTCCAGCGGAGTTATCAGGGACAAGTTTGAGTTGCATGTCAAATCTTCCGAACAAGTACTCCTTCTTCGACTGGAATCCTGAACCTGAGCTATGGTCCAGCGACAACGACAGCCCCCGCCCGCCTTCCACTACCTTCACACGGTCGTTGCCGAAGGTGCTCTGTGTGTCTCTGTAGAAATTAGCAGCGGAAGGGGCCACCATCGCCACCACAATTAATGAGATCACTGCTACTGCCAAGTTCCCCATTTTTGTATCAAAGATGTAGTATTATTCTTGTGTTTTGGTGATATTCATGAAGGATTGGACGCCCTCTTTTATATACATATATGCTGGGGGGTGGAATATAATATATTCATGCAGAGAAGGGAAGGTGTGAGCTGGATGCCAATGGGTAAGAATGCATGCATGTAGTTTTAATTAATGAATGAATTGGAGAAATGGGTCCACACATCATTTTATTTTGGTTATTACATCCAACCTCATAATAATTACAATAATTTGCTAAGATGACAGCTATTTTCATTTATGAAAAATGTGTCGTATCTTTTGTACAAAGATTAATGTCGGTATCAGCACTGCACAACTCCATACTCCAATTACCAGTACGGACATTTTTTTTAGAAGCCAAAGGAGATCGGATAACATTTTTCTAATAAAATAAAGCAAGTGTGACTGATATATGTTTTTCTGAATTGTTTTTCTTTTTAACATGCGAAGATGGATAAACATGCTAATAAAAAGAATTCACATCATCAATAAGACACCCGTAGATATTTTAACTCATATAATAATGAGAGATGGTATGCTTGCTTTGTGGAATTATACTGGAGGATAGATATCAGTTTTGGAATAAATGGTTATTGGTTATAAGGATAATTAATGTATGAAGGGTGGACTAATGGTTCCATAAACAACAGATAATTATTTATTAATTTTTATCCATCAAACCAAACAAATTATGGCTTTTGTAAATATCTGATTTGTATACGTATAATGTGTCGAGGTTCAATCCGTCACGGGAATTAATATAAATAGATATAATTTCATACTTTTATATAAATTCAGGTCCCGTTTGGTAGGTTAGATGAGAAAAGAGGTCAAGATAAGAATTGAGATATGTTTTAAGGGTGAAAATGTTTATTGGTGTCTGATAGAATATAATAATAGTCATGTGTATAATAATTTGGTGTTTGGTAGAGAAAGATAAGTTATAAGAAAGTAGTAGAAATTCAATAAAATTACTATTTTGCCCTCAACATCTACAAATTCTATCATCTTCTTCAAGCTCTATCACTTCCACCGTAAATGGATGTTTGAACTTTTCAAGCATAGATCTAAGAATCAATTTCATTGTTCAACAAAATTTTATATGAGACCTCCAATTTCGTCATCGTATCTTCCAGATTTCCATCAACAACAAATTACAGATTCACAAATATTTGCAAATTACCTCCATCCCCAATTTTTTGCAGATTACTACCATCCCCAAATTCCCAACCAATTTCCGACAATGGAGCAAAATTCTCGAACCCCATAACCCGTTGCCAATTGTACAAAATCTGTACTAATTAAATAAGGAAGAAAAAATCGATTTGACTCCTCCTCACCACAGAACACTGCTCGTCATTTTCATTGTTGCCGCCGGTGTCGTCGTTGGCCGTTGTTCATCGTCACAAGCGCCACGCGAGCTTCGCCCACCGCTGTCATTTACCGTGATTGTGCAATGTCAAAATAAATGAGGTGATAAATTTCAGATCTATTACTCTTTACCGCCGCCACCGCTTATCATCGTCGCCCTCTTTGTCGCCGGTTCCATTTATAGCCGGTTACTTACAGAGCTAAGAGAATGAGAAGATTGACGGGATATGATGAATGGGGAAGATAGGGGTAATTTTGACCAGATTTTTTTTATGGGTTACTGTTTAAATGCAACAAAGCAATCACATGTCTATGATCAGATATGGTTTCTGGGCGTGTTATTCAAATTGTAGGAATTGGAGGAAAATGGGCATTGACCGATAAAAGGGTCGGGCACCCCATAAAACGTATCCAACCTACCAAACATCATAAATGGTCGTAAATGGTTTATTTCTGGACCTTTTCTCCCCTACCAAACAAGCCCTCAAGTGTTTAACTTAGATAAAAATTATTTCATAGTATCAAAATAAAAAATCTTATATATTAAAACTCGATGAAAGATGAAATTCTTTGACGGTCCTTCCACATCTGATTAGAGCTGGCAAAACGGGCGGACCGAGCTGGCCCGGCCCAGCCCGTCGGGCCAAACACTATTCGCGGACCGGGCCGGCCCGACCCATTTGCACGTCGGGCCTGTAAAATCCCAGCCCAGCCCGGCCCAAAGGAAGTAATCCCATCCCCGTGGGCCTTGTGTAGAATACTTCTCCATCAATGTCATCCTTACATCTAGGAAGTTGCCTACAAAGAAATGCACGCCTAATGAACAACCTTTTTTTTGTTATCTACACAAGGCCCACGAGTGATAGGTGCAGTGCAGGATGTAAAAGAATCAATCATCCTGGATCTCGGAAGGCCTCAAGACTATAATTTCGAAAAAGTTTGTCTTCGCTCGGATTCCATGGGTGCGGTCAGAGCTATCTTAAAGAAAGAGAGGTTTTACAGCCCAAAAGGTGCAGTAAAAAACGTGTTTTTTACTTATTTCTTTTTCTTCATTTTACTACTTTATGTTTAGTTCATATTTGTATATAGTTCTGCTGTCTATTTTCTGTTTTCAAAGAAATAAGAATATGCAATTGTAAGCCTCTGTAACCCTGTACGATTTGCTATGGAATTGCCCCAAAATACCAATTTCTTCTGGAAGACATTAGGGGGGAAGTGATGGATGATCTAGTGCGAGACATCAATCGAGAATCTAAAATATCATAGCCCATGAGCAAGGTGACAAGATATTTTATACACTCTCATTTGCCTAGAGGTTGGTTGGGAGTTGAAGTTTCTAATTAGATTCAGAACTTAAGAGGAGTTTGGTTAGGAACTATTCAATGAGAATGAGAATGAGAATGAGATTGAGAATGAGTGTAATTATGATGGTTAATGAGAACAAAATAACTACCTCCCCTCCTAAATAAGGTAATCACTGCTCCATTTTGATTACCCTATTCTCTTTCTACAATCTTCATCCTCAATCATTTCTCTATTCCTCCACCAACAATCATTTGTTGCCCAATTCTATTCCAAATTTGGGGCATGTCACTGGCAATGGAGTCACAAATGTAACAAGTCTTCACCCAATATATCATTTTTATTATGGGGACATAAAATGGAAAATAATTTTCATTATCAATAACATTGAGGAATTGCTAACCAAACACCCCTTAGCCTACTTGTTTTTCTTGTTGTATCCTGAAGGTAGGCTAAGTCCATTGTCTCCTAAAAAAATAAAGAAGAAAAAACTGCTTAGAGAACGTAGTTAAGAAAAAGGAGGAGGGAGAAGTGTAATTTTTGCACTTATTTGTAAAATAATTATATGTTTGAACCTAGTAGCAAAAGACACTTAGGGTGTGTTTGTTTTCAGCTTACGAAGTCCGGATAGGGGATGGGCTTCCCCGTCCCGGCCAATTTTCGGATTTGCACATCCCATCCCCCATCCAAATACACATCCACCCTATTATACATCTATACCTCTATTTTCACATAACTCAATATATATCACATCATCTCTATTTTTTCACATAAAATATATATTTTATTAATCTCTATCTTCTACTTTATAATACACCATCAATTAAATTAATATATTATTTATTTTAATTGTTTACAAAAAAATTCAATGAAAACATATTAATAGTAAATATGCGTGAAATTAATTGCTATCTTCATTCATTAATTATGTCTACCATATAAATAAATTGGGAACATTTTTTCTTGACTTAGCAAAAGACAAAACATGACTATAAATATTAAAATTTACTTTAAATTAATATAAAAAATTCATTTGTAGGCACGTCGCAGACAATCCCCACTACGTAAGAACAAAATTATTTTTATCGAAAAGCATAATCGAATATTTCGTAGATAATTTTTTATATTCTTATAGTGAATGAAGATTAACAATATGAGAAAAATTACATTTTAAAAATAGAATAACATCTTCTTATAAAAAAATGTATTGAATATATATCCATTAAAACATTGGTTATTTATTTCGTTTTATAATTCATTATTAGACACAAAATTTGAAAATGAATAAAAATAATATTATGAATTAATGAATTAACGATGAGAATGTTCAAATTTCATCACATGTAATATGATGATGCATGCCTTTAGTATATTAAATATATGTATGGTGTTGTTGAATTGTTTTAAGAATTCAATTTGTTTATTATGTTTGAAAAAATAAAAAATGTATGATTTCAATAAAATCAAATTAAATTGGTATCAGTTGACATTTTCGTGTCGGATAATTAATTTCTTATAATTTTAACAACGTTAATAAAATTTTAACCACGTTAATATCATTTTATTAATTCAATTGTTTTGTGTTTTAATTCAATTCAATTCAAATAATATAATATAATTAAATAATTAAATAATTATACATAATAATATTAATTATTTTATGTTACAATTCAACACAATCATTCAATCATTACATCTTTAATAAATAATAATATAATAATACATCATCATTATTGATTTGACATAAAGTCTCATCCACCCCTACTACATCCAACCCAAAACAAACAAATGATTACTATTCACAGGATTTCGTCCATCCACCTTTTTTCCCCATCCGGATTTCCCCCATCCACCTCAAGACGAAAACAAACGTGACCTTAAAAATTACATCTAGTAGTAAATAATCCAAAAATTAAAATGATTTGAAGCACCCAATTGAATTTGCAAATTAAATACCTCGTAAACGGGTTTTGATTTTTTTAACATCTCTAGTCTAGTGCAGTTAGCTCGGTTTTAGATTTAATTGCATTTTTTGCAAGACTCAAAATGTCATTGATGGATAGTGAAAAAGTGAGATAAAGGTGCCATAACTTTTTACTTTTTTCTCTAAAGATCTTAAATTTTAAACTTTATCAACTTAGACTTAATTAATAAAATGATTATATCATATCCAATAATGTTACCTAGTGCGATCGGGCCCCTCGTCAGCCGTAAGCAATATCGATGAAAATTCTAAAATTAATTTTTTTATATGATACAAAATAATTTCATTTTGCAATTTCCTGGCAACCTTTGGAACAAAAATCCAGCAAAATATTTAAAAAAAAAATTGAAATTAGATTAATAAAGTTCCTTTTGTTTTAGACTTTTTATGAAAAGGTAAAAATTTATAAAACGAAAAATAATTCCAATTTGATTAGATGTATAAAAAAAATGTGAGTATACGATCTATATATTTTTTCTCATTATAGGTGTATATATTCATATCTACATCTACTTCCATTACTTGTTTGCATGACGGCGGCCACATTCATACCGGCTATATTAATTTCCGTTTCATTAAACAAATAAATATATGATGCAGGTTGAACCTAATTCTTAAGCCTAATCCAACTACAAAACTATGGTCAATATATAGGAGGTTTATCCCAATCCTTTATACTGGAATAATCTTTACTATAACTACTTGCCAGAGAAGTTTTTCTTCCTAACTTCTCAAAACTAGATTGAAGTATTTGCATCAAATAACGTGAAGGCAAAAATTCATTTAAAAAAAAAAAATTGTGTTCCCAAACGTGAAAAAAGATTTCTTTGTAGCTAGATCAATTAATTAATAATTGAGGGGATATGTGGTGGAAGGGTTGATCGTAACAGAAAGAAGATGTCCCAAATCATATTATTGATCACTAATTAGTACGTTGTCGTCTATCAACAAATATTGTGTCTTAATTTCTGGCAGAGCTACTCCTAATTATTGATGGAACCCAATTGTTTGATACGCTTCCCATATCAATGCAATTGCTCATAATTAAGGTTTAATTTATTAATATATATATACACACATTAATCAATTATGTTAGAATAATAATAATTGAATTTTGGAACCAGATAAGATTCTTGGAGCATCCGAAAGCAATATTTCCCTCCTAACAGATATTGTAGATCCTTATAGCCTGAAATTTCACTTTCCTAAAGCAATATTTCTCTTAAATAAAAATTTGTGTGAAGCCGAACTAATGTGAACTCTCTTTTTCAAAAATCATTTTATGTATATATTATCATTGTTTAAAAATTAAATATTTTTTAGACAACGATAGTGCATAACAATGTTTGTATACATACATAATGGTAATACTAAAAAAAATGTTCACATGATTTCAGATTCGCAAAAGTCCTACTCTTCCTGCACCTTTTAATAAATTTGAAAGAATACTTATTTATATATATATATATATATATATATATATATATGCTTATACAAAGGAATTTGCAACCTTGATAAACATCATCCTCATACGATAGTTTGTAAACCACACCAAAAATTGAGTCCCTGTTTTTTTCTCATAAATATTTTTACTAGTAAGTCTCTTGTGCATCAAATTCAACATATAATTTAACGGTATCTTTTAAAAATATTAATTATTTTTACTAACAATTACAACTGCAACTGTTAAAGAAAAAAACAACTGTTTTTTTTATAAACACATTGCACCTCCCTTGGTAAAAAAAAACACCAAAAAAACAGTTCCCTCGCCAAATGAAAGGATGGGTGGACTGGACCCATTGGCTTACGCGTATAATAATTTGTGTCCGTTTGCTCATCATCAATAACTCTTACTCTTTGCCAGCCACTTCACAGATACACTGCATCCTGTAGGAGTAGGACCACTTCACCGCCACTCTAACCCCCCTCCACCCAAATATGCATATATAAACGTAGAAACATTCATGCAAGAACATCACCCAAATACAACATCTCTTTAACTTGCACACATAAATGGGGAATTTGGGTGTAGCAGTGGCCTCATTTGTGGTGGCAATGGCCTATTTGATGGCGCCTTCCTCCGCTAATTTCTACAGAGACACCCAGAGCACCTTCGGCAACGACCGTGTCAAGGTAATGGAAGGCGGCCGCGGCCTTTCGTTGTCGCTGGACCAAAGTTCAGGTTCAGGATTCCAGTCCAAGAAGGAGTATTTGTTCGGGAGATTCGACATGCAACTCAAACTTGTCCCCGATAACTCTGCCGGAACTGTCACTACCTTCTACGTACGTTTTATTTATGGAAAACCCATCACCGTGCACGCTCCATATAATTTGCCCTGCACTGCCCTGCCCTGCATAAATATATCTGATCACATATTTTTTATTTTTCAGCTGTCATCACTAGGAAGTGGGCACGATGAAATCGACTTCGAATTTCTGGGGAACGCAAGCGGACAGCCCTACACAATCCACACCAATGTGTTCGCACAAGGTAAAGGAAACAAGGAGCAGCAGTTCCATCTCTGGTTCGACCCCACCGCTGCCTTCCACACCTATTCCATCGTCTGGAACCCTCACCGCATCATGTATGTAGGCCTCCTAAAAACACATTCACTTTTAGTGATAACAATTTTAATTGTTATTATAGTTTTTCTAACTATAAGTTTCTAATTGTTTATTGTCTTTATAAGGTTTTAACCATAAAATTGTAATGACAGAACCATTATCTTTAATATGTATGTAATAATTTGTGCAGATTCATGGTGGATAGCAGCCCCATAAGAGTGTTCAACAACCACCAGGCGAGCGGAATCCCCTTCCCCAACACCCAGCCCATGCGAGTCTACTGCAGCCTTTGGAACGCCGATGAGTGGGCCACCCAGGGCGGGCGGGTGAAGACCGACTGGGCCAAGGCTCCGTTTGTGGCTTTCTACCGCAATTTGAACTTTGACGCCTGCGCAGTGGGAGCACCCTGTGGATCGAGGTCGTGGCAGACTCAGCAGTTGGATGGTCCGGGTAGAAACAGATTGAGGTGGGTTCAGCAGAGGCACATGGTCTACGACTATTGCTCCGATGCTCAGAGGTTTCCTCAGGGGACATCCATCGAGTGCAATTGATTTGTAATTGTTAAGGCCGTGTGATTGATTTGTCTGTGTCTTTCATTACACTTCATTTGTTGTATTAATTGTTTTTATTCATTCTAAATGGAATAATATTTCTGATCAATAATTTCATTTGTTATCAATTATCATGTAGTAGCACTTATAATAATTATAAACATAATTTTGCTGGTTAACTAAAAACTCCTTTGGAATTTAAATCTCAGCAGCTGCATCTTTTGGCCATCTTAACCATTTATTTGTGATGTTTTGAGTTGTTGAAAAGTTGAGGATTTCGTCAATCTGGATCAATCTCTTTGGATAAGGAGGTATAAAATCAATTTATTAATTTAATTTTCTAACTCTCATGAGGAACAAGAGTTTTTTAACTTTGATACTATAAAATAATTATATCTAATTTAAAAGTTTGAACTTATAGAAAAATGTAAAATTAGTTCATTTGTTTGTTTTTCTAAAAAACACATGTTCACATGAGCTCTTATTTATACATGTCACTATTGTGCAAATTAAACAATGACACTTCATATTTACAACTATGATATTTGAATGGAAATAAAAAAAACATCAAACTCGGGTTTACAACTGTGCTTCTGACCTTTTGCTTTCGCTCACATAGTTGATTATGATTTCTGCATTTAATCCTTGTCTACACTAGAATGTCATCTTTTTTCTAGGAATTTCACTTTTTTTGTAAGATTTTCACCTTTCGTTCCATCATCTTAAAGGTCAGGCCAAAAGAGTAGAAGAATATGGGGAAAAAAAATCAGCTCTTTATGAACAGAAACAGATAACCACCTTTTTTTTTTTTTTTTTTGTCAAAGTGCCAAATCTTTTGTTTCAAAAATTCTAATTGCGCCAAGATCATAAAAGAATACAATTAAATGAACACCTGCGTTGCTATTTAAAAAAAAAAAACCCGATATAGAACTTTAAGCAAATGGAAATCCAAAAAGCATGCTAAATAAAATCTCCATTTCAGTTTCTGGTTATCCGGGCGGGGCTTTTTTGTCAATGAAAACGGTGGGATATTCTCTTTGTTGTCATTCTCGAACACAGAAAGCTTACTTGCCTTCATTGATGATTACGAAGAAAGAAAGGGAGGTTGCAATGGAGAATGGGGATCGCCATCTTATCTTTATATGTTGTTTGGATGTTTGGAGGGAAGTTTCTGAAAATTGTTTCAAGATTGAATTTTTAGTAGTTAATGGAGGGATTTCCAATATAGGAATAAGGAAAGGAGGGAGGAAGCAAAATTTGGCGCAAATTGCAACCTCTGGGTTTGGGTGGAAAGTGAAATTTTTAAAATTTAACAAGTGGGAGGGAATTGTCTTGAGAAATGAAAACATCCGTCCGTTTTTGTTATTTTATTAATTGTTAATTTGAGGTTCCGATTCTCTATTTATTAGCGCGCCCTACTTTTGGTCTAGTTATTTATTAATTCAATGCAGCGTAATGCGCCAGCTTTTATTATTTTTAAAGAAAGTGTTTCAATTATTAGTAAGAAAGAAGAATTAACAATTGGGGAGAAAATATTTTTACCTGCCTTGATTTAAAAAAAGGGTTAATTGCAAAAAAAATCACGAACTTTATAGTTTTTATTAATTACAACATGAACTTTTAAAGTTTGCAATTTCATACACGAACTAATTTATTGTTGCAATTCTATACATGATGTAAAATTTTTGCGACACTTATGCTTGCATTGCAGTTAGAGCCAACACCAAAGACACGTGACATGCCACGAATGATGTTAGTTATTTTATTAAGGTGTAATATTTTAAAGTTATTAGTTGTTTTATTAAAATATATTAGTTATTTTACTATAAAATATTAGTTGTAAACCTATTTAATGATTAAATTGATTCACACAAGAGTAATACATTTAAATAACAAATTCTTTTGACGACATTTAATATTTGGTGGCGGCTCCGGATGCCATGTAAACGTAAGTATTGCAAAAACTTTACACCATGTATTGAATTGCAACTGTAAATTTAGTTCATGTATCAAATTGCAAACTTTGAAAGTTTATGTTGTAATTGATAAAGACTATAAAGTTCGTGATTTTTTATGCAATTAACCCTTAAAAAAATTATATATACACTCATTTTCAAATAAAAAAACTAATATTCTTACTATAAGAATATTTTCTACCCACAAAGCTCACCGCTATCTATTTTTCAAATTTCACCCTCTTACTCACCCCATGGCCAACACCTCCTACCGACTGACCAACCAAGACATAATTAAAGAAGAGAGTTAAACTCCTTTCTTTATTTTGTACCAATTTTGTTGATTCTCTTCTTATTCATCAGTATGATTTTAACACATCTCTCCATTACTGATGTAGGCTAAGCCAGAGATGGCTTCCCTGTTGAAAAAATAGGGGTGCCCGAAATATATTCGGAATAAAATTTAAATACGAATTTAAATACAATTATTATTAGCATGAATTAATCCTAATTAATTCAAATAATAATTCCAACAACCAATTTAACATCATGCATGTTGAATTAATTCACATATAATCTATGGCGGAATAAACAAGATAATATGTGATTTACGTACCTCTCGTAGAACTTGGCCTTTGAATAAAACGGGACAAACACGTACACGCTTTATCAACCCAAAAACCTTCTCAAGTATTTCCCTTTCGCCTTATTCGATCACCGGTGGGAGATGCTTTCAAATAATTTAAATAACTAAGGAAAAAGAAAAATATCTATGCTCTTGATTTTTCCAACACATGAAATTATGTACTTGGGGATGAAAAAATCATCCCCTATTTATAGGAGGTAGGGGCCGAAATTTTCAAGTGGAATTGGGCTTGGAGAAAATCTTTTCTTAGCCTCTAAGAAATCTTGAATATATCTCATATATTCTTTTCTCCATAATAAAATATTACACAAAAATCTCACTCACCTCACAAGCTTAGTATTTTCGAAAATTTCAATAGAAGATCCTAAGATTTGGATCTTCTTGAATATATGAGATATACTTGTATTCCAAGAATACATATCTTCCATAATATCTTTCCAAGAAAATCAACAAAATCTTCTCTTTTCTTGATTTCATATTTTCGAAAATTTAGAGGAAAAATCAGCATTTATATTTCTTTTTATTTTAATCATCTTATCATTATTGGGCTACTTAGTGGGCTACTTGAGGGGCCTTTAAGGAGAATTAAGATTGGGCCTCCTAATGGACTTCTGAATTTCAATATTGAGTCCCAATATAATTCAATCCATTAATATTAATTATTACCACTAATAAATTAATATTGCACTATCCATCTTAATTCATATTATGATAATATGGGCTCCCGGTTATTATTTCCCGCGTTTAAGATTATCAAGTCCATTAATTAATTAAGCTTCTGAATAGCTCTAAATTAATTAATATATTTCACCTTGGAGTAAAGACAGCTCAACATTATTATCCGTACCGAAGAAACTAATTCTTCACTTGCAAGATTTAGTACGATAAAACTTCTGAGCCCACCAAGGGGACTAATCACACGAGCCGTACTCGTACGCGTTTCTCCGTATTAAATCTTAGCAACCGTCGTATGATTAATATTACTGCCCAAAGCACAAGGTTCGAAGTCACAATGATTCTAACCCAACATGAATCAAAGCAGTAACCATTAAGCACACACGGTCCTATTTAAGTGACGGAGATTAAGAAATCAACAACCACAGAGGTCTAATTCTTCACATTTCAGAACAGAAGAATTTATCTTCGCTGTAGGTCCTCTTCAACACATACTAAATGTGCTAGTGCAATCTCTTAGTCAAGACAGACCAATCTGAGCCTTACACATCGACCTTTCACGGTGGATTGTTCAATTCCACCTAGGTCGTGAAAATGTACGTTTAGTTACAAGGAAACTGTTAATGTTGTCTTCCGTGATCGGGTATCACCACACTAACTACAATGTAACATGTACCATATATTGAACGGTTTGCAATAGATATTCAACATTCAATCATAACTAAAGCAAATGCGATAAAAGAATTATTCTCATAAACAAGTGTTTGATACACGAGTTATACAAAGTAAAAGCATACTTTCACGTATAACTCCAACAATCTCCCACTTATGCTTAAAGTCTGCTTTTTAGTATACATCACTCATGTCTTAGTGTAGTAGCTCTACGTGACATCTCATGTCAACCTACACTAACCTAATAATTCCTCCCACTTATATTTAAAGCAGATTGGCAATAGTCTTGACTCTCATTCCATCCACATGTCTCTCGAATGTACTCTGAGGCAGACCCTTTGTGAATGGATGTACTAGGTTGTCCTCCGACATTTATCTTTGCCACCTCTTTATCTCCTCTCTTAACGATTTCTCGTATAAGATGGTGTTTTCTTTCAATGTGTTTACTAGCCTTGTGGGCTCTCGGTTCCCTTGAATTTGCAACTGCTCCGACATTATCATAATGGACAGTGATTATGATGGGCAAATTCGGAACAACGTCCAAGTCCACTAAGAAGTACTTGAGCCAATCCGCTTCTTTCGCTGCTTCATAAGCAGTTACTTATTCGATATTCATGGTCGAATCGACGATACATTTCTGCTAATCGCTTCTCCATGTCATGGCTCCTTCTCCCATGCAAAACACACTACCCGAGGTAGTTATTCTGGAGTCTATGTCTGATTGGAAATTTGAGTCCGTGTATCCCATGGGAATTAGATTGTCTGACTGTTAAATCAGCATTCCATCACAAGTTCTTTTCAGAAACTACAGAACGCATTTAATTGCAATCTAATGTGCTTTCCCGGGGTTATTTTGATATCTTGCCATCATGCCCAAGGCAAAGCAGATATCCGGTCTCGTACACAACATTGCATACATAAGACTTCCTACATCCGAAACGTATGGAATGTCTTTCATGTCATCTATCTCCACTTGCGTCTTAGGGCATACTTCTTTAGATAGATGGATTCCGTGCCTAAAAGGTACAAAACCTTTCTTGGAATCTTGCATGCTGAAATGCTTCAAAACAGTGGCTTTGTATGAAACTTGCGATAAGCCCAACATCCTCCTCTTGCGATCTCGAGTGAACTTGATCCCAAGGATGTGACCGGCTTTCCCTAAGTCCTTCATATCAAACTGATTTGACAGCCATACCCTTACGTCTGACAATACCTTTACATTGTTTCCAATGAGCCGAATATCGTCTACGTATAATACTAAGAATACCACCGCAGTTCCGTCACACCTTTTATACACACAACTTTCGAACTTGTTTTGATCACAAACTCATAAGACTTAATTACTTGATCAAAACATTGGTTCCAAGTACGCAATGCTTGCTTAAGTCCATAAATGGATCTCTTAAGCTTGCATACGAGATTCTCTTGGCCTTTTTCAATGAAATCTTTGGGCTGTTGCATATAGATATTTATCCCGTCAAGACTTCCGTTAAGGAAAGCCGTCTTGACATCCATTTGCCAGATCTCGTAATCTAGGTGTACAGCGATCGACAAGAGAATACGGATGAACTTAAGCATAGCTACAGGCGAAAATGTTCTCTCATAATCGATCCTTTCTTTCTGAGTATACCCTTTGGCCACAAGCCTTGCTTTGAAGGTCTCAACCCTTCCGTCCGGTCCTCTTTTCCTCATGTACACCCACTTGCATCCAATGGGTTCTACCACATTGGGTGGTTCGACCAACTCCCACACTTGATTATGATCCATCGAACACATCTCGGTTTCCATTGCCGTTTGCCATGACTCCGCATTTTTATCTTGGATTGCCTCGTCGTATATCCATGGGTCTAATTCATTGCCGGGAACCAAATCCGAAGATTCTACTATCCCCATGCATCTCTCGGGTTGCCTAGCAATCCTCCCACTACGACGGGGTTCCAGTTGTGAAGGTGTGACGTGTGGTATATCATCTTGTATACTTGGTATAGGAGTTTGTCCTCTTAACTCATCTAAGGTAATCTCACTTCTGGGCTTTCTTTTATTCATAGTCTTCCTCCAAGAATTTAAAGTGCGAACTAATCACGGTATTTTGGTCCTTGGGACTATAGAACATACACTCTTTCGTTCCCGCAGGGTATCCTATAAACAGCCTTAATTCCGAACGTGGATCCAACTTACCGGCTTCCCTGTCTAGCATGTATGCCGGACAACCCCAAATCCGCAAGTGTCTTAGACTGGGCTGCGCCCGGTCCAAAATTCCATTGGGGTTTTAGGAACCGATTTGGATGGCACCAAGTTTAGAATGTAAGCCGTCGTTTCCAAGGCGTTACCCAAAACGATTTGGGTAAATCCGAATAACTCATCATGGATCTAACTATTTCTAAAAGAGTCTGCTTTCTTCGTTCCGCCATACCGTTCTATTGAGGGGTTCCCGGTGCGGTCAACAGGGATACAATCCCTTCGTCCGATAGGTAGTTCAAGAATTCATCGCTAAGGTATTCGCCTCCACGATCAAATCGTAGAAACTTGATACTTCTTTCCCTATGCATCATAAGGTAGATGTATCCATATCTCGAGTAATCATCAAATTACTCATACCCTTTCTTGCTATGATCGTCATTGAACCACACATATCGGTATGAACGAGTTCTAACACTTTGGTGGCTCTATTCCCCTTGGCTCCAAATGCCCTCTAGGTCATTTTACTCTCTAAACAGGATTCACAAGTTGAAATGACTCAACTTGAAGTGACTCCAAGGATTCATTTTTCACCAACCTTTGTATCCGCATTAGATTAATATGACCTAATCTAAGATGTTATAGAAGTGTTTCGTTCATGTCCGAAGAATGCTTCCTTTTATTACTCGAAATAATCAATGTGTTATTAGATTCAATTTTATGAGTGGTGTGCCCAAATAATGGTATAAAGATCATCCATTGAAGTTCCGGAATTGATAAACTCATCGTTTCAAGAAATAATAACATCCTTATTAAAAAAAACTGAGTATCTATTCAAAAACAATTTAGAAACTGAAGGTTGAGTTCTTTCTAAACTAGGAACATGAAGAATGTCTCTCAAGACCATAACTCTATCTTCAAAAGATAGGCGCACTTCTCCCACTGCTTCAGCTGCCACTCTTGTAGCATTGCCCGATGTGATGGGGATCTCACTTCCGTTAAGTCGTCGGGTTAGCTTGAACCCATGAAATAAATGTGATCAGTAGCTCTCGTATCCACTATCCACGAATAGATAGCATACGCCACTTCACAAGTTTCGAAGACTAGGGTGTGTGAATTACCTAACTTTCCTAGCCTCTTAGGCTTGGAACAGGCAGACCTCCATTGTCCTCTCTCTCCGCAACTAAAACACTTCCCCTTCGATGCTAGCCTTTGCATTTGCCTTTCGCAACAATTAGATTTGCTTGGATCCGGCCTTTGGTTTTCTTCCTCTTTTTCCCTCCCTTGGGACCAAAAGAGGTAGACGGACCATTAGCCACCATAGCACTAGACTGGTGCTCCATTATCACCTCCACTGAAACTAAAGCTTGCAAGAGCTCGGGCAAATGATTTGTCCGTTCATTCATCTGACAGTTCAGATGAAACTGCTCAAAGCTTCTCGGTAGAGAATGGTATATGAAATTAATCAATATCCGCACCAAGTACTTCCAACTTGTTAAGGTATGCCATTATCTTGAGAACGTGCTCCCTCATGGGCGTTCCTTCCACCATTTCCAACTTGACCGAGTCATGTTTGGTGAACTGATTAGTCATGGGATTCTGATGTGAAAACATCTCTTCAAGGCTTTCCATGGTTTCAACAGTGGATACAATGTCTTCATGAACGCGCTTCACATCCTCAGACAGAGATGTCAAGATGATGCACTTCATGTATTCATTGTCACGTTGTTAATCATAAACTGCCTTTTTCCATTGCTTGACTTATCATTAGGCTTGCCGGGTTTATTAACGTGAATAACCCAATTGTGTTTTCGTACAGTAAGGACAAATTTAAAAAAATTTCCAATCGATATAATTCTCTCCAAAAAAATTATTAACTTTAAGTATATTAAACAGTGGATTAAAAGGTTGCGACATGATGAAATGAGAATAAAACATACATTCATATCAATATCTAGAAAAATACGAAATTATCACATAATTCGATCACATCAATTATATTGAAACCTTAAAACAATATAATCATGCATCAGCCAACATCTCGAAACAATTTAAATGCGCCACGAGGGGTGGTCTATACATTTAAATATATTTAAGCGGATCACAAACTTAAAAGTTACAAGTCCTTAATTCAAAATTAATAGTTGGCTCCCACTTTGACCACATAGAAATTGACAGGGACTCCGAGGGGAGTAAGTTAATATCAATTCCCTATGCCTAAGTAATAACCATAATTAAATACAGGATTATTATTTCGCTTTGAGCAAGCCACTCATGGTGAGGGTCAATACCGCCACTAGTAATAATCCACAATCATCCTTTTGGAATTTATTCATGTGAAATCCGTTCTTTTGGCCGATCCGAGGGGGAAATGTATTCCAAAAGAACTTCACAAATAAATAAATTATGGAGGCCAAATTAATCCAATTTTAATATCCAGAATAAAATTGCAATTAAATAAACATACTTAGTAATTTTCAAAAGTAAGGTTTTTCTTGGACAATTAAATTCATGCAAACACATATTAACAATTAATAATAAGTGCATGAAATAAAGCATCCATCAAAACAAAATTAAACACATTGGAGTATTCAAATCCAATTGTCACGGTTTAATTTCTTCACGTCTTGATGCAAAAAATCGTCCTTGTTGCTTTCCGTCGTTCGTCTCGACACACTCCCACTCGAACAGCAACACTTCATAAAAAACAACATCGTTTGGGGTTCGGGACGACGTTTAAGATCACACAAAAAAATGCAGAACTGGAATTAATTTAAAAAAAATCCATGGCCCGAGATACGGCGCGCGTCGGCCCACGGAGTGGGCCCGCGCGCCTCTCGGCCAAGCGGTCGAGGCGCTGCATGCCGAGCGCCGAAGCGCCGCACTCCGAGCGCCGAGGCGCTGCACGCCGAGGCCGAGGCACTGCACGCTGAGCGCCGAGGCGCGCGCGCGCTCGCGCGGCTACGGCCACCCGTCGCGCGCGGGTCGTGCGCCTTGCGCACCCCGTGCACCGGGTTTCGACGTTCGTTCTCATTTTCTTCACCCCATGCACGATTTTACGTCCATGCATGCGCCGCGCATGCATGCGTCGTCCGGGTACGCCGTCTTTAATTCTTCGTTCTTCGTCACGATCCGGTTACAATTTATTTTTTTAAAAAAACAAATACTAGATCTAGACTAGTCTATTACAATGATCGAATCAAAATAAAAACAACTAATCTACTCGTGTATTTTCTCACGAGAAAAACGAATTCGAACGAATCGAATTAAAAATAATTAATTCACACGCATGAAAAAATAACAACATTAAAACAATGACAATTGGATACCTGCAAAAAAGATCTAGCAATTCTACTATCAAATTTCAATTTAATGTTAAACAATTTAAATTCCAATTTAAAGATCAGAGTCCGAAACCGTGGCTCTGATACCAGTTGTTGGAAAAATAGGGGTGCTCGGAATCTATTCGGGATGAAATTTAAATACGAATTTAAATACAATTATTACTAGCATGAATTAATCCTAATTAATTCAAATAATAATTCCAACAACCAATTTAACATCATGCATGTTGAATTAATTCACATATAATCTATGACGGAATAAACAAGATAATATGTGATTTACGTACCTCTCGTAGAACTTGGCCTTTGAATAAAACGGGGCAAACACGTACACGCTTTATCAACCCAAAAACCTTCTCAAGTATTTCCCTTTCGCCTTATTCGATCACCGGTGGGAGATGCTTTCAAATAATTTAAATAACTAAGGAAAAAGAAAAATATCTATGCTCTTGATTTTTCCAACACATGGAATTATGTACTTGGGGATGAAAAAATCATCCCCTATTTATAGGAGGTAGGGGCCGAAATTTTCAAGTGGAATTGGGCTTGGAGAAAATCTTTTCTTAGCCTCTAAGAAATCTTGAATATATCTCATATATTCTTTTCTCCATAATAAAATATTACACAAAAATCTCACTCACCTCACAAGCTTAGTATTTTCGAAAATTTCAATAGAAGATCCTAAGATTTGGATCTTCTTGAATATATGAGATATACTTGTATTCCAAGAATACATATCTTCCATAATATATTTCCAAGAAAATCAACAAAATCTTCTCTTTTCTTGATTTCTTATTTTCGAAATTTAGAGGAAAAATCAGCATTTATATTTCTTTTTATTTTAATCACCTTATCATTATTGGGCTACTTGAGGGGACTTTAAGGAGAACTAAGATTGGACCTCCTAATGGACTTCTGAATTTCAATATTGAGCCCCAATATAATTCAATCCATTAATATTAATTATTACCACTAATAAATTAATATTGCACTATCCATCTTAATCCATATTACGATAATATGGGCTCCCGGTTATTATTTCCCGCGTTTGAGATTATCAAGTCCATTAATTAATTAAGCTTCTGAATAGCTCTAAATTAATTAATATATTTCACCTTGGAGTAAAGACAGCTCAACATTATTATCCGTACCGAAGAAACTAATTCTTCACTTGCAAGATTTAGTACGATAAAACTTTTGAGCCCACCAAGGGGACTAATCACACGAGCCGTACTCGCACGTGTTTCTCCGTATTAAATCTTAGCAACCGTTGTATGATTAATATTACTGTCCAAAGCACAAGGTTCGAAGTCACAATGATTCTCACCCAACATGAATTAAAGCAGTAACCATTAAGCACACACGGTCCTATTTAAGTGACGGAGATTAAGAAATCAACAACCACTGAGGTCTAATTCTTCACATTTCAGAACAGAAGAATTTATCCTCGCTGTAGGTCCTCTTCAACACATACTAAATGTGCTAGTGCAATCTCTTAGTCAAGACAGACCAATCTGAGCCTTACACATCGACCTTTCACGGTGGATTGTTCAATTCCACCTAGGTCGTGAAAATGTACGTTTAGTTACAAGGAAACTGTTAATGTTGTCTTCCGTGATCGGGTATCACCACATTAACTACAATGTAACATGTACCATATATTGAACGGCTTGCAATAGATATTCAACATTCAATCATAACTAAAGCAAATGCGATAAAAGAATTATTCTCATAAACAAGTGTTTGATACACGAGTTATACAAAGTAAAAGCATACTTTCACGTATAACTCCAACATTCCCACCATCAAGTTTGTGAAAGAATGACACTCATCAGAGGAGAAGCTCTGAGCAGAGCTTGTAAAGAGCTCCAGAGCCGGAACGTACGAAGGCCGAGAGATAGGCCAAAAAGG
Source organism: Ballota nigra (assembly GCA_947034835.1). Taxonomy (NCBI): domain Eukaryota; kingdom Viridiplantae; phylum Streptophyta; class Magnoliopsida; order Lamiales; family Lamiaceae; genus Ballota; species Ballota nigra. The sequence continues at coordinate 41,760,325 of OX344730.1, forward strand.
GGGCTTACTCGCATATACATACCTTCAATGGTGTGTTAACCCGATATGAACATATTTAGTCCAGAGCTAGTCACGGCTCTAGGGTAATCGTCTCTGAATCGAGACCAAAACTATGAAAACATGTCTGAGGTAGGCTCTTCCAGAATTGGCATACTACATCAGTTATAAAGAAAAGTTACTTGTTAGAATAACAAGCTCTGAGCAGAGCTTGCAAAACTGAGTAGCAGAGCTTATCAAAATAATAATAGTCTAATAAAAGCCTGAATAAATTCTTACTACCTTGGGAGTGATGCCCAATACTTTTGGAACGTATCTATTTAGGCTCTGGAACTGGTAACAATGAACGAACAAAGGAATAAGTGTTAATCAGTCATGAGCTCTTTAAGAACAGGGAGCATTATCTTTTCCTCTGATGTCATTCGAGCAATGGAAGAAGAATACAATACAAATGTCATTTTCCCGTCTCTGGATTAATGGAATAAATAATCCAGAGATATCAAGAACAATATGTATTACTTGAAGTACTAATATCAGCCATATGGGACACTTGGCAGCACCACATAAGTCTGTGGTCCTAGTGGTCCCCAAACCAATTAGGGCAACACTAAAAGATTGACTCTTATGCCCCTCAGAGAAACAAATATAAATATCATATCCCTTCACCATTTCAAGGTATCTTCTAACCTAAAATCACACCTTTTGGCTGCATTTATCATTGTTTTCCTTCCATGACAATCTGACTGTCTTGAGCGTCGGAGGACCGGCACCGGAGCCCCATCCGACCAGGTTTTGTGCAGGTTTCCACCGGAGCTCTCGGCTGCTGCTGGAGAGCTATTTTTCAGAAGATCTAGAGACGATCTGGAGTTTGTTAATGGCTTCTTGAGGGCATCCTCAAAAAATTGCTTTCTTATCTCTTTGATTCTTTGAATATTGTTGATGCGCTTCATTTTGCACGCATCAATTACCTTTTAGTTCTTCACACAAAAGTTTTCTGATCGGGATATAGCGAGTTAACCTTGACTTCTGAAAAATCAAATAAGAAAATTAAATATGTATGATGTAGACTCCGCCAGAACGGACAGAGCACATCAATCTTAAAGAAGCCAGACCAAAACGAAAAGCTCTGCTCGGAGATAATGAAAGCAAAGATCTGAGCTCATCAATATAGAAGACCTTGAAGAGACTGAATAAGTCTAGGAAGTGAATGAAATTTCTCCTACACAGCCTCGCTAGGCTTTACTTGTTTCGCCTCTTGAAAGGAAGAATCATATTTCAAAAGCTCTGCCAGAGCTTATGAAATATTATTTGAAGAACTCTGAAAAACTAATACTTGATGAGGGAGTTGGAAGCCTCTTACTCGCATAAAAGTTTGTGAAATAATATTCGGCTCGTTTGAAATATATCTCTCCAGAGCTTCTCAAAAGCTCTGGATACCGATCGCAATATGTGAATATATAAACCAGGAGATAAAGTGTTATCAAATCCCAAGATCCCTAGAAGCTGGGAATGTTCTATTATCCCCCAAAAATCATGAATAATGGAGAAAGGAATATCAGATATGTCCCTCTCACGAGCTCTGGGACTGAGGCTCAAAAAGAACGATCATGTCAGGATTTGCCTGTGCTAAACGACACAGAACAGGCTAACCAAGGGACACGCGTCGGCTCCTAAGGCATTCGGGTCCCCAAGTGGTCCCCTAGAATAATTAGGGCAACAGAGACGATTTTACTGTTCTGCCCCCACAGCTTAAAGGTATAAATACTCATTTTTCTTCTTCACAACAAGGTATTATCACTTGTTGTGACCGTTTCGGACCACGTGTTGGATCCGACCGGAAGAAAGCCGGAATAGGCAAGAAGGTACCCAGAGGCCGGGACCGACCTGGCCGGCCTGAATCCGACCCCAGCGGGCTCCGACCACGAGTCTCCGGCCTCGAAAGCGAGGCCGGAAACCCGCTTGATACGCCCGTCCACGTTCGTCCCAGCCACGTTCAAGTCATGCTGCGGCCGGACCGGCCCGGCCAAGATCAGTGAAGTCCAGCAGAGACCGCCCGGACGCGACCGACTGGCTGGAGCAATCTCCGGCCTCGCTGTCCGCCAGGAGGCCGGCCTCCAATCACTCAAGGCCCCCGGCCGGCAAGAGAGATCTGGAGCACGTGACAGAATCAAACAAGACCCTCTCCCAAGGGGGAAAAAGGCCGCCTCCGTACCCAGAGACTCAGAGAATATTCCATCCAAATGAGGAAATTCGCCAGAGAATCGTCCTTTTTGGACACGCGTCAACGCCCTAGTGGCTGGCCACCTGCAAGCCCTGACATACCAGAGCCTGCGCGTCCTCAGAGGCAGGAGACATTTAATGCACCTGTCCCCCGAGAGGCCGGAAATGGCCAGAATACCCCTATAGTGAGAAAACTATAAATACCCCCACTTTTGTAATGTAATTAGGTTCAATCTCTCTCAGTATAATCAATACACATACTCATTCAAGTCCAGGGACTCACAACCCCTGGCAATTCTTGGTGTTCTTAGTGTTCTTATGCATTTATTGCTTTTCTTCATTCAAGCATTCATTCTAGCACTTAAGAACCCAATCATTTGATGTTTTTACCAAAGCTTTTATAAATAGCCATTCAATCCCAGCAAAATATATTTGGTAAACAACATTTTGGACAGCACGGCCGGTCACGAGATGATGTCCTTCATGGACGCTTTTGCCGGCTACCATCAAATCCCCATGGCCGTTGAAGACATCAAGCACACCTCATTCCACACGGAGAAGAACATATTCTCTTGGCTCCGGATGCCTTTCGGTCTGATCAACGCCGGCGCGACCTACCAACGCCTAGTCAACAAGATGTTTGCAGATCAGATCGGAAAGACCATGGAGGTCTACATCGACGACATTGTGGTGAAAAGCTTGAAGAAAGAAGACCATCTCAAGGATCTCGAAGAGACTTTCAAGATCCTCAAGGCCTATAACATGAAGCTGAACCCGAAGAAATGCAACTTCGGGGTGGAGGCCGGCAAATTCCTGGGACACATCGTCAGCCAGCGCGGGATCGAGGCCAATCCGGCCAAGATCAAAGCCGTCCTTGACATGCAAGAGCCAAGGACGATCAAATAAGTGCAACGCCTGACCGGATGCCTCGCCTCTCTCAACAGATTTATAGCCCGGCTCGGAGATAAAAGTAAGCCTTTCTTCTCGACTATTAAAAATGGCAAGTTTTCATGGAATAGGGAAAGTCAATTAGCCTTTGCGAAACTAAAGGAATATTTGGCAAAGCCACAAATCTTAGTCAAGCCAGTCCCAGGGGAGAAGCTTTACTTATATCTTGCGGCCTCCGAGGTCGCACTGAGCGCGGTACTAGTCCGGGCGGATGGTCAGAACCACCTTCCGATCTACTTCGTAAGTCAAGCCCTACACGATGCCGAGCTCAGGTACACTCCGCTCGAAAAATTAGCATACGCTCTGGTCATGAGCGTAAGAAAGCTAAGGCCTTATTTCTTCGACCACCAAGTAGAGGTCCTCACCACTCTACCCCTTAGGCAAGTCCTACACCGGTCGGACACCAGCGGCAGGTTATTGAAATGGTCGTTGGAGATAGCTCAGTACGGGGTCTCATACGCCCCAAGGACGGCCATCAAGGGCCAGGCCCTGGCCGACTTCATAGTAGAGTTAACTTTCCCACCCAAGTTCACAAGAATCAACCACCCCCCTTGGAAACTCTATGTGGACGGATCGTCAACTAATACTTGTGCCGGGGCCGGTATCGTCCTGATCGGCCCGGAGGGCCAAAATTTCACCCATGCAGTCCGCTTCAGCTTTCCGGCCACCAACAACGAGGCCGAGTATGAGGCTCTGGTCGGAGGCCTTGAACTCGCGATCGCCATCGGAGTTTGCCGACTGCACGTTTTTATGGACTCCCTACTCGTGGTCAACCAAATCAAAGGTGAATACGAGGCCCGGGGAGAGCAGATGATGAAGTACCTCGACCTGGTTACAACCTTATGCGAGAAATTTCATCAAGTCTTCATTGAGCAAATCCCAAGGGAGCACAACACCCAGGCCGATGCTCTTTCCAAACTTGCAACCGCAGAGGGAGCTGCCGATCTCGCCAATATTCAACTTTCCACGCTCGGAACACCCACGGTCATCCGAGCACAAGTGGCGACCGTTCTTAGCACGGAAGAAAATTGGATGACGCCGATCGTAAAATATCTCAAGACCGGCGGGCTCCCCGAAGATAGAACTCGGGCCCGGCAACTACAACTCCGGTCATCAAGGTACACCCTCATCGACGATCTTTTATATAAGAGAAGCTTTACCCTCCCACTCCTAAAATGTATAACCCCGGAGCAAGGCCAGACCATTCTGGCCGAGATCCATGAGGGGGTGTGTGGGAATCATGCCAGAGGCTGGGCCCTAGCCCACAAAGTGATACGACAAGGATATTTCTGGCCAACCCTGAACAAGGACGCCGTCAACTTCGCAAGGTCGTGCCACAAATGTCAGGTCTTGGGACCCAATATCAAACTGTCCCCCGAACAGCTCTCCTCCATGTATAGCCCATGGCCTTTTGCCCAGTGGGGCATCGACCTGATCGGACCGATGCCCACTGCGCCCGGGGGCCACAAATTCGTCGTCGTGGCCGTCGACTATTTCACAAAGTGGGCGGAGGCAGAGCCACTCAACAAGATCAGCCAGACTCAAATCATCAAGTTCATTTGGAAAAACATCATCTGCCGTTTCGGCCTACCTCAAGTGATCATCTCCGATAACGGGAAACAGTTTGACGGTCTCCAAATGATTCAGTTTTGTGAGAAATGGAACATCAAGAAGGTATTCTCTACCCCCTACCACCCGCAAACGAACGGCCAGGTAGAGGCCGTAAACAAGATCCTCAAGCACACTATCAAAGCCAAGCTTGAGGACAAGAAGGGGAAGTGGGCAGCCGAGCTGCCAGACGTACTCTGGTCGTATCGAACGACCACAAGGAACTCAACGGGCGAAACACCTTTCGCTTTAGCTTTTGGGACCGAGGCCGTCATTCCTTCAGAGGTCTCCCTACCAAGTCATCGGACGGCCCAGAAGATCACCGGAGACAATGGCACCGCCCGGATGATCGATTTGGACATGTTGGAGGAGAGGAGACTCAATTCCGACCTCCGAAATGCGGCCTACAAGAAGAAATCCGAAAAAAATTTCAACTCCAAAGTGAAGGCCAGACAATTCCAGGTCGGGGACCTCGTCCTCAAAAAGGTTCAGGTACCAAAAGGGGTATTCGGCCCGAACTGGGAGGGTCCGTTCAGGATATCCAAATGGCTCTCCAAGGGAGCTTACGAGCTGGAACTCATGGATGGAACTCCGGACCAATACCCCTGGAATGCAATTCACTTGAAGAAATACTACCAATGGTCTTGTACTATGTATTTAAAGTTCTTATCAATACAAGGCTCTTAACACAGCTCAATCTTTTCCCAAGCACCGGGCTCAGTTCAAAATCATATGCCGGCCGTATCAAGGACGGCATATCACACTTGAGCCCGGAAAAGCCACTCAAGGCCATCCAAAAACCGAGCCCAGTTCAAAAGCGTACGCCGACCATATCGAGGTCGACGTATCACACTTGAGCTCGAAAAGGCCACCCTAGCCACTTCAAAAGCCGAGCTCGGTTCAAAAGCATATGCCGACCATATCGAGGTCGGCATATCACACTTGAGCTCGGCAAGGCAACCAAGGCAATCCTACAAACCGGGCTCAGTTCAAAACATATGCCGACCGTATCGAGGTCGGCATATCACACTCGAGCCCGGGTCAAAATCTCATTTCATACTTGTGAAAATTTACTTTGATAAGTATATGAAAGCAAGAAAGCGATAACAAAATAATAAAGTTCAAGGAAAGACTGAATTATATAAAGTCAAAACCGGTCTGAAAGCCGGGAAGTACAACGGTTTAAAACAAGATAAGTCCGGTCAGAAGCCGGTTACATTCGAAAACAGTAAAAAGGAGCCAAGGCAGAAACAAAAAAATTCAAGATTCGCCCTCGCCGGCCGCAGCGTTCGCCTGCCCCCCATTCCCGGCCGCAAAAGCAACCTCGACATCACCTCCACCAGGCACTTGAGAGTCGGCCGGAGGAACGTCCTCTCCATCCTCTGCCTCCTCCTCTTCGTCACCGACCGGGGGATTCTGACCCGGCAGGAGCAGCCTGTGCCGATGGGGGAACCATGAGAGGTCCACCCCATGGACGGTCTCAAGGTCGAGGATGGGGAACCAGTAGCCCTCATTGACCGGATTCTTGGCGGCGTACTCCCGGAAATATTCCTCCAAGGACTTGGTCTCAAGGCCGGCCTGGCGCGCAACCCGGATCATGCTGGCAGCGGCCATGTAGAAGCAGAACTCGGAGAAGAGCGCCGGGTTGGCGGTCGGATCCTCCGGATCGTATGCCGGCCGGCTAAGGGAGGCAACCAGTTCTTCAGCTTTCTTTTGGAGCTCCCTCTCCAACTCAGCCTGCCGGGCAAGGGCCTGATCGGCATCCCCCCGGGCTCGATGCGCCTCCAGCCGCAGATCGGCACTGACGTCCTCCATCTCGGCCACCCAATTTCGGGCATCCTCCAGCGCTTTATACGTCATCTCAGCCCGACCAAGAGCGTCATATTTTTCCTTTAGTACGGCCTCCATCTGGCCGACCGCATAATCCCTCTCCCTTTTGAGCGCGGCGTTCTCGCTCTCGAATCCGGCCTTCTCCTCCCGAGCCCGGGTCAAGTCGGCCTCCAGCCGCCGCACGGTGCTGAGGGCACCGGTGAGCTCGCTCTCCACAAGATTAGCCATGATGGTCGCCTGGCTGACGAGTGCAACACAGGCCCGACCGGCGTATCGAGGTCGGCGCTCGGCGACATCGGCTAACTCCCGCATCCAAGCTTGGGGCAAAGAGTTCACCGACCGGCTCATATACTCCGGCATATCCACGATGGAGCCCGGAGCCCGGGAGGAAAGGAAATCCAACACCAACGGAGGGAGACCCGAGTTGTTGCGCGTCAGTCTGCATGGAAAGGAAACGGCGATCAGGTACAATTAAAATTTGACTTAAAGAACCTCGAAATTAGAAGACTTACGCTTGGAAACGAGCGGAATCACGACCAAAATAGGTCACGTCGCCTTCCGGGCCAGAAGTTGGCGCCGCATGGGCCGCATTCTCCGCCCCGACCGGCCCCGGCGGGGTATCATCAGAGAGGACGATAGGGGTCAGACTCGACCCACGAAGGCCGGTCTCCTCGCTCTCAGTTTCCTCCCGACCCCTCTTCCGGCCGGAGAGGCGGGGGGATGCAGGGACCTCAGTAGCAGCGGTCCCGACGGCCTGAACCGACTGAAGGGGGATGGGCTCTTCGATCACGACCCCGGTCCGGGCGCCGTTTCTTTTCTTCTTCCTTGCCCCCTTGGCCGTCTTCTTCACTGCGCAGGCTCCAATCATAGAAAACATTTCCGGGCAGCTTTCAAGGAGTTCTGGCGGGCACTGCCTCACGATCGGGAAGTCAGGCACTGCAATGACAGGACACGAAGTGTTAAAAAAAAAAAAACACACAAACAGAATAAAGGCCGGAACCCGGTCCCGCCCTGGTACTTACCCGTCAATTTTAGATGACGCGGGAACTGGAAGAAGCGGCCAGAAATTCGGGATTGTCGAGTCCGAAGGACGGCCTGATTCTTTTCCGTGGCCGGTAACGACAGAATCCGCTCCCGGACAACTGCAAAGTCGAAATTCAGCTCCCGGTCGGAAGGGCAAGGGTAACCTGCAAAGAGAAGTAAGAAATTAGATCAGTACTCTTAATCCAAATTTAAGCTAAAAATTCCTTACTGGGATTCTTGAGACGGATGTCGGTCGGAACGTCGATCTCCGTCCCATCCGGATACCCGGTCTTCCACGCCCCACCGACGAAGAACCACTTCCTCCGATCGTTCCGACCCTTGCTCGGCAGTCCGGTCACCAACTTCTGTCCTTTAGTTTGAATGTAGACCTCACCGGTCCCACTCTTTTCACTCTGGATTCGGTAGAGGTATGTCATTTCCCCAGGGGTCGGCATCCGGTAGAGCCGATTCATGCCAAACAAGGTCATGACGCTCACAAGGATCATCCATGTATTCGGGAGCAGCTGGATGGGCGCCTGGTTCCAGTAGTTCAACAGGTACGATACAGCCGGATGGAGCGGAAAACGAAGTCCAACCTCCATCATATCTTGGGTCACGGCCACCATCCCTCGAGGAGGCTGATCCGCCCGTTCATTTGGTTCGGGGGCGTAGAGGTGGACGTCGTAGAGGATTTCCCAGTCGGACCGGGCATCATCAAGAAAATGCTGGGTCATCTTGCTCTGAATCTGTCCAATGGTCCACCTGCGAGACTCCTCCAGGTCGGCTATCCGGATGGTGGCCCGATCACGAACGGTCGGCCCCCGTGGGAAATGTTCCGAATACTCCTCGAAATCGAAAGAAAGGGAATCGACCCCATCTTTCATTTCCACGTACTCCGACCACAAGCGAAAGGCCTTCCGGACCTGTTCTCGCCGATCCCGGCTAACGCTCCGGCCAGCTGCAGCCGGCCTTTCGGCCTCTTCGGTCTCCGATCCCAAGGCCTCATTCGCCATCCCGAGCCTTTGCTTGATTTGTTCAGCCGCGAGATTCTGAAGCAACAAGTTGGTCCCCAGGTCGTCACCTTCGCCGCGGCCACTTTCCTCTTCGTCTTCTTCCAGGAGGTCGTCCAGTGGATCCCTTTCCTCCACTGGTCGGGCCGCCTCCTCGTTCTGGGATCTTTCCGTAGCCAAAGGAACCCCCTCCCGGGCGCCTTCACCCAACAGTGACCGTCCCGGGCGCGGGAATAGCGCATCCAAACCGTCGTCGTCGTGAGCCCAGATCGAGCCCGCTAGACGAGAAGGAGAGGCTCCACTCCCTCCGCGGGAACTTCCTCCCTCTTCGAACAAACGGCGATTAGCTCCGCCACCACCACCGCCACTTGAGGAAGCGCCGCCCCTTTGCCCAGGCGGAGGACCAGCCCACCGCCGCACCATTGTGAAAGATAGAGTTTGGAAGAGCAAAAATTTAAAAAATTACCTTCTGAAAAACCACCACACCGCCGTTCGAAGCTCGTCGCCGCCGTGAAGAACTTGCCGGAAATTGCCTAAGAGCAGCAGCAAATCGCTAAAGAGTAAAAACCTTTGGAAGTGAAGTGACACCCCTATTTATAGGAAATGGGTGAGGGCCTATGTCGAAATAAAAACCTAGGTTTAGGGGCCTAGGTGCAAGAAGATGAAGAGACGGTTTTGGCGTCAGACGCCTCGTACTTTGCACGCATTAAATGCGCGAGATTCGAGGAGAACAAATCATGTCACGCACGTCAGTTTTCAATGCGTGTAATCCGAGGCGTCGCCTGACGTCATGCACACCTTTTTAGGCAAAATAAGTACAACGCACGTCCTTCCAGTCTTCGCAAAGCCGTAAGCCGGTCTCCAACCACCCCGAACAAATCAAGGTCGGCGCCAACACAAAATGGTAAACGACCACCTCGCCCCACACTAACTTTGAGCGATGAGCTGGGGGGCAATTGTTGTGACCGTTTTGGACCACGTGTTGGATCCGACCGGAAGAAAGCCGGAATAGGCAAGAAGGTACCCAGAGGCCGGGACCGACCTGGCCGGCCTGAATCCGACCCCAGCGGGCTCCGACCACGAGTCTCCGGCCTCGAAAGCGAGGCCGGAAACCCGCTTGAGACGCCCGTCCACGTTCGTCCCAGCCACGTTCAAGTCATGCCGCAGCAGGACCGGCCCGGCAAAGATCAGTGAAGTCCAGCAGAGACCGCCCGGACACGACCGACTGGCTGGAGCAATCTCCGGCCTCGCTGTCCGCCAGGAGGCCGGCCTCCGATCACTCAAGGCCCCTGGCCGGCAAGAGAGATCTGGAGCACGTGACAGAATCAAACAAGACCCTCTCCCAAGGGGGAAAAAGGCCGCCTCCGTACCCAGAGACTCAGAGAATATTCCATCCAAATGAGGAAATTCGCCAGAGAATCGTCCTTTTTGGACACGCGTCAACGCCCTAGTGGCTGGCCACCTGCAAGCCCTGACATACCAGAGCCTGCGCGTCCTCAGAGGCAGGAGACATTTAATGCACCTGTCCCCCGAGAGGCCGGAAATGGCCAGAATACCCCTATAGTGAGAAAACTATAAATACCCCCACTTTTGTAATGTAATTAGGTTCAATCTCTCTCAGTATAATCAATACACATACTCATTCAAGTCCAGGGACTCACAACCCCTGGCAATTCTTGGTGTTCTTAGTGTTCTTATGCATTTATTGCTTTTCTTCATTCAAGCATTCATTCTAGCACTTAAGAACCCAATCATTTGATGTTTTTACCAAAGCTTTTATAAATAGTCATTCAATCCCAGCAAAATATATTTGGTAAACAACATCACTATTACTCACTCACATTTCCAGTTTTCTAGCTATGACTTCTCTTCCATAGCAAGTTTTCTGACTTGAGCGTCGGAGGGTCGACGCCGGAGCCCTCTCCGACCCGACTTTGTGCAGGAAATCTCATCGGAGGTCCAAGCTATCACTGGAGATTGCTATCTTGAGCTCCAAAGACAGTTTCTTAGCCTTCTCTCTTGTGTTCCTGGCCTTTTACAGAGAGGCTCTCAGGTACCACTTTTAACATTTCTTCAAATACTTGCCTGATTTTGTGTTGATCTTGAGTTCGCACTCATCAACTGGTGCCGTCTGTAGGAAAAGTGAGTTTTGACATGAGTTATTTCTTATTTCCCTTCATGAATCGTGAGTGAAAATAGTGAAGTGATGCATGGTTATTTCTATCCCCTGTTTTTCTGGAAAAAATCTCATGAATATGAGTACCTTCATGTGTCACAACTTTTCTTTTTAGTCATTTTGGTCATGAAAGTGCTAGATATGTACTAAAATTTGTTGTTATAGCATGAATATGAGTTATCTTTATCATTTCCATGATGAAAAGTGTTGTTTCTTTGCCAAAATACGAAGTAATGCCTTTATGAAGATGATTTGGCACGAACGCTGTTATGAATGTACGGATCTGGGCATATAATTCTATTTGACAGCTTTATTTTTTCAAAAAATTATCTCTCAACACGTGAGTCGATCTGCCTGAAAATTTATGAGGTTATTAAAAGATGTTATTACGATTTTCAAGTAACGAGTGATATTATGATATTTGTTCAGAGCTTATGAAAATTTTCGTTATCTCTGAAACTGTTAGCTCTGTAGAGATAACTACTACCTATTGACTACTTTGTGTTCTTAAGTGTATATCGTTGAGATCTCGATGAGAGAGGTACATATATTTGATCGGTTAATATGTATTTTGAGAAGGCCATGAACTAAGTTGCTATCTTTTCTTGGTTCTCAGAGAAGACAAATCCTACTCCCCGAGATCTGGGTAAGGATTTTGATGATGCTACCACTGCTCCGACGGATACTCCAGCGAGCGCGAATGTGGTAGGAGGTTCGAAAGCCTCTGAAAATGCGAGCACTTCTGCGGTCACAGTTGTGGATGTGGAGCATCCAGAGACTACATCGGTTCAGGATAGCACGGCTCTAATTCCGTTGACAGTTGAGCAATTGAGAACTCTGATTAAGACCGCAGTTGATCAAGCTGTGGCAGAAAGGACTCCCACCCGGGGAGCTCCTCAGTGTTTGAATGCGAATGAACTCCAGGCACATGATGTGCCCGGACCTCAGGCCCCGAGTGCGCCTCGTCCTAGAGTCTTCAATGTGGCTCAGGACACTAGGGCCTGGATGCCCCGAAACATTCTGTTGTCTTCTCCCCCTGGAGACGTCCTAGGAGAGACCAACGTGAGAACCAGTTTTGGCAGAGCAGCTGCCGGTGGGACAGCCACCAGAGAGGAAAGAACAGATCTGGGTGGTGCGACTCCAAGAGATGTTAGGGCTGCAATCAGAGCTGCTAGGGTTGAGGAACAGCTACCCCGTTTAGTTGAATATGATGAACATGGGTTAGAAGAGGATGATGCTGATTCTACAACCCAAAATACTACCTCTCGTAGAAGTAGTACTCAGCGAGAGCTAGCGTCTTTAAGAAAAGACATTGAAGTAATGAAAAATCAACGTGAAAGAAGTGGAAAACAGGGAATGAGGTAAGATGGATCCCCCTTTTCGGAGGAAATTCTCTTGGACCCTCTTCCTAAGAATTTTAAAACTCTGGCCTATGAATACAACGGCACCACTGATCCGCAGGATCACTTGTTGAGATTCAAAAATGGGGCCCTACTCCACCAATACTCTGACGGCGTGAAATGCCGAGTATTTATAACCACCCTGACAGGATCTACTCAGACGTGGTTCAGCCAACTGCCCAATGAGTCTATACACTCCTTCAGAGGGCTCGGTATGCTTTTCTTGCATCAATTTGCCAGTGCAAGAAAGATACACAAGACATCTCTGTCCTTGATGAACTTTAGGTAAGATACTCAAGAGAGCTTGAGAGATTACATCTCTCATTTTAACGAAGCTGCCCTGGAGGTACCGGCAGCCACTGATGAAGTTAAGATCAATGCCCTGGCAAGGGGGCTAAGGGGAGGAGATTTCTTCAAATCTCTAGCTAAGAAGCCCCCTGATACTTTTGATGAGCTCCAGCAGAGAGCTGATAAGTACATCAACCTGGAAGAGGCTACGTACTTACGGAAAGAAGAGACTACTGGAAAAAATACTCCAAGTAAGAAAACACCAGACAAGAAGAAAGGTGTGGAAGAAAGGGAGAGGGGCAGAGAAAGGAGGCCGAAGCCTCTCCAAGAAAGATTTGAGTCTTATACCCCATTAACTCTCCAACCAGCAGAAATGTTGGATGTAGTGGCGGATCACCTGAAATTTAAATTCCCATCCTCTGCAAAGACAGGACCTCGTCACCCCAGGTCGGAGTTGTACTGCCGTTTTCACAATGATTATGGGCATGATACTAACTCATGTAGACATTTGAAAGATGCCATTGAAAGATTGATTAGAGATGGACACTTGGTGGAATTTGTGAAGAAAGAGAGAGATAGAAGCGTCAAAAGAAAAGATGATGGAGATAGAGGCAAGGAAGTGGCAGAGCCACCTAAGAAAGATGGCCCCGGCCACAAGAGAGGATTTATCCATATGATAGTCGGAGGACCAGCGGATGGCGACTCTCATAGAGCTAGAAGAGCCTCCGTGAGAGCTGCTCATCTTTGGCAAAAGGAGGACGTCCATGAAGTAGAAAGAATGGAGAACTCACCAAATGTCCAATTCGGGCCAGAGGATGAGTTGTCAATACTCAAGCCCCATAATGACGCTTTGGTAATCACCACGGAGATTGGTGGATATGATGTGGCCAGGATCTTCATAGATACTGGCAGCTCTGCAGATATAATGTTCCATGACTGCTTTGTTAAGATGAATCTGAACGCAGAGATGAAGCCGGTAGAAACGGTCATTTTCGGTTTCACAGGAGGTGCTATCAACCCTAAAGGGTAAGTATCTCTGCAGGTCCATTTCGGAGAACCTCATGTTACTAATGTAAAGATGGTGAACTTTCTGATTGTGGACGCTCCATCCGCGTACAATGTGATTTTGGGAAGGCCATCTCTGAACCTCTTCAAAGCGGTGGTTTCCACATATCATATGAAGCTAAAGTTCCTAGTAGGTGACGAGGTGGGAGAGCTTGTAGGTGACCAGATATGCTCACGAAAATGCTATGTTGAAACTGTTAAAAAAACAGCACACACATTCCCAAGAAATCAGAGTCGAGGAGATGATCCTATGGGGAAAAAGTTGAAATGCGCAGAGCTCATAGAAGAAGAACCAGAGCTGTAAATTAAACCAGAAGAAGAGCTCATGCCTGTAGAATTATTTCCTAACAAGCAAGGATTTACTACCCGTATAGGGACGCAGATGCCACATGGTGTGGCTGAAGATGTCGTTAGGTGTTTACGAAGAAATGCAGATCTCTTCGCATTCCAACCAGATGATTTATTGGGGATTGACCCTAAGGTGGCATTACACCACTTGAATGTTGATCCAGAGATCAGGCCCGTAAAGCAGAGATTGAGGCAATTTGGGCCAGAAAAAGATAAGATAATTAAAGAAGAGGTTGGAAGGCTGTTGAAAGAAAAGCACATTGAGGAAGTACAGTATCCGGAATGGTTGTCCAATGCAGTCATGGTAGCCAAAGGGAGTGGAGCGTGGCGTATGTGCATTGATTTTCGGGATCTGAACAAAGCTTGCCCGAAAGATCATTATCCTTTACCAAGGATTGACCAGCTAGTGGATTCAACATCCGGCTGTGAATTGTTGTCCCTGATGGATGCATATCAAGGGTATCATCAGATATGGATGAACCCTGAAGATGTGCCCAAAGCTTGCTTCGTAGTCTCATGTGGCACTTATGGTTATGTGAAAATGCCTTTTTGGTTGAAGAATGTTGGGGCTACTTACCAGAGGATGGTGGATCTGGTTTTCAGAGAGAAGATTGGGCGGAATATGGAGGTTTATGTGGATGATATGTTGGTGAAAAGTTTTAAAGCCAAGGATCATGCCACAGATCTGGAGGAGGTCTTTGGCGTGATCAGAGCTTACCAGATCAGACTTAATCCTACAATATGTGCTTTTGGGGTGAGGAGTGGAAATTTCTGGGGTATATGGTAACCCCTAAAGGAATCGAGGTAAATCAGGCTAAGGTGAAAGCAATACTTGAGATGCAGCCACCTCGAAACCTGAAAGAAACCCAGAGATTGAATGGGCGAATAACAACTTTGAGTCGTTTCATCTCCAGGGCGGCAGAAAGAAGTCTGCCGTTTTTTAAGATCCTTCGAAAAGGATCTAAATTCGAATGGGGATGATGAATGTCAGAGAGCTTTTGAGGAGCTGAAAAAGCACCTGACAAGTTTGCCTCTCCTCACGAAGCCAGTACCAGGGGAAACTTTATATTTATACTTCTCTGTAGGAGAACATGCTTTGAGCTCTGTTCTCCTCATAGAAGAGGGGGTGAAACAGATACCCATATATTATGTGAGTAAGGCTATCCAAGGGCCAGAAATGAGATATTTTGAAATAGAAAAATCAGCTCTGGCTGTAATGGTGACAGTGAGAAGGCTGAGGCCATATTTTCTCTCTCATAAAGTAATCGTGAGAACCAACTTACCTCTGAGGCAAACGATGGGAAGACCAGATCTGTCCGGAAGAATGGTGAAATGGACAGTAGAACTGGGTGAATACGATGTCGAATTTGAACCCAGAGCTTCTATCAAAGCTCAAGCTCTGGCGGACTTTATCCAAGAAACAACCAGAGCTCATGAGTCAGAATTTTGGAAAGCGTATGTTGATGGATCTTCATCCATGCATGGATGTGGAGCGGGGATTGTGATGATACCCCCAGCGGAAGAGGAACTGCAGTTTGCTATAAAGTTCGAATTTCGAACCTCGAATAATGAGGCCGAATATGAAGCTCTGACTAGAGGGATGCAGATGTTATGGGAATTGGGAGCACAGAGAGCGATTGTGTATTCTGACTCCCAACTGGTTACTCAACAGCTATTGGGTACATATGAGAAAAAAGATGAAAAGATGGCAAAGTATGCTGGCCTAGCTGAGCAGGTCAGAGCCAAATTCGAAGAAATAAGGATTGAGCAAATACCCAGAACCGAAAACCAGAAAGCTGATTACTTAGAGAAATTGGCAAGCTCTGCAGAAGAAGGAGCCAAGGGTAAGATCACACTATTGACAGCTGAGAGCCAGGTGTCAACTCTGGATGTGGGATCAATCGATGAAGTAGACGATTGGAGATCTCCCATTATCCATTTCTTGAAAACATGGCAGAGGTTGGACAAGCCAGGTGTCCCCAAGAAAGTAATGTATGCCAAGTACTGTATGATGGGCGAGTATTTATACAAGAGATCATTCTCTCAACCATACCTGAGATGCCTCTCTAACCTTAAAGGGAACTATGTGTTGAGAGAAGTGCACGAAGGCTGTGGAGGAAGTCACACTGGCTTCCAAGATGTGGTTAGAAAGGTATTGAGAGCTGGTTATTACTGGCCAACTCTCAATAGAGATGCAAATGAGTTAGTAAAGAAGTGCGACAGATGCCAAAGAAATGGTCCCTTAATTCACGTTCCAGCGGAGGAATTGGGGGTTATGTACTCCCCTTGCCCATTTGACAAATGGGGCATCGACATCGTGGGAAAATTCCCAACAGCTTCCGGAGGCAGAGCCTTTCTGATTGTGGCAGTTGACTATTTTAGTAAGTGGGCAGAAGCCGAGGCTGTGAAGAAAATCAATGAGGCAGCTATCATCAAGTTCCTATGGAAAAATATATGCAGTAGATTTGGGGTCCCCAGGGTCCTAGTCTCAGATAATGGGGCGCAGTTCACAGGCTCTCAAGTGAGAGACTGGTGTTTGGAAATGAGGATTGAACAGAGATTTGTATTTGTGGCTCATCCGCAAGCCAACAGACAAGTAGAAGTCACCAACAGAACTATTGTGGATGGAATCAGAACTAGGCTCGTAGGAGCTGGTGGAAGCTGGGTAGAGGAACTGGACTATGTCCTTTGGGCTTACAGAACAAGCCCAAAAACTGCCACTGGAGAATCTCCCTTCAATCTCGTGTATGGATCTACAGCTGTGATCCCTGCAGAGATAGGAGTAGAAACACACAGGATCTTGAATTATAGCGAGGATCAGAATTCAAAGTTGTTGAAAGAAAATTTGGATATGATAGAAGAGCAGCGAGAGACGGCTCATATCAGAGCCGAACGACACAAGAGTAAAATGAGAGTCGTTTACAACAAACGCGTGAAGATCAGAAGGTTCACAGAAGGAGATCTGGTACTGCGCAGAGCTGATGCGCTTAAACCAACGGGAAAGTTAGAACCGAATTGGGAAGGTCCATATGTAGTGACCCAGGTGCTTGCCGGGGGTGCATATGAGCTGACAGATCAGGATGGGAGAAAAGTGCCGCGTCCCTGGAACGTGAGCAATTTGAAGAAGATTATGTCTGAGCTTATTCAGATCCTTTGCTAGTCTTTTCAATCAAAGCATGTAAGCACAACTTGTTTGCATTGTCGCATATTTGAAATTCAATGAAAAGCTGCCAGAGCTATACCCCGCGGCTCTGGCAGAACCTTAGACAAACTCTGACTGAGTTATGAATGCCACGAATTTACGTCCTATAAGTCTTAATACGAATTAAGCACGGATAACGAATGAAAAATCGAATTGAAATCGAACTGAAGGAGGGAGTATGCTTTAGCATCATCTCTCCAGAGCTGATAAAATGAAAATCGAGAATTTTTATTTCAAAGATGTTAGAAATAAAAACTGAAGGAGGGAGTATGATTTAGCATCATCTCTCCAGAGCTGATAAAATGAAAATCGAGAATTTTTATTTCAAAGATGTTAGAAATAAAAACTGAAGGAGGGAGTGTGCTTTAGCATCATCTCTCCAGAGCTGATAAAATGAAAATCGAGAATTTTTTTTTTCAAAGATGTTAGAAATAAAAACTGAAGGAGGGAGTATGCTTTAGCATCATCTCTCCAGAGCTGATAAAATGAAAATCGAGAATTTTTATTTCAAAGATGTTAGAAATAAAAACTGAAGGAGGGAGTATGCTTTAGCATCATCTCTCCAGAGCTGATAAAATGAAAATCGAGAAATTTTCAGAAGTATACAATAATAAATAAAGAGATTATACATCCAAGAAAACGACATGCACATTAAGAAGACACGGGAATAAAGCGCCCAAAGGCATACGATAAAGTATGATAATGGTAAATAGTAACAGTGTCGAAGGCATAGAAAATGCAAAGAGTACGATGAGAAAAGGAAAAATGGAAATAGTCATAAAGGAGAACGCAGGCTCTAGGCAAAACATAGAATAAAAAGCAAGCAGCAAAAGCAATAGAGATGACCCTCAAGGTCCAATCCTCTATTGATCTGGAATATCACCCAGCGCGGGTTCAGAGGACTCGTTTTCAAGAACTGGAGAGGTAGATGGCTCAGAAGCAGGGCTGGAAACAGCAACAGTCTCTAGTAAAGATGGAGCAGTTGCAGCAGGAGAAGGATCTGAGAATAAGAGATCGCGCAAATGAGGCTCCATCTGGGGCAGCTCTGGAGATATCTCCACTTCTTGCGCCAACTTTAAAGCCACCTTCTGCGCCACAGGAGGAAACCAAGAGTAATCTGCCTTCCCCTTGGGATCACCCTTGAAATAGGGAGAAGACGTGAGACCTTGGTTAGCACGAGAAAGACTAAGTTTCTCGGCAAAACCTTTCTCTTCAGCTTGAGAGACAGCAGAGTTGAAGCCTTACTTGATGAAATGGCCTAAATGTGGGCCCATGTGGCATAGAAATAAGGGACTTTGGTGATAAGCTTTGAGAGACTCCTCAATCAGTTCTTTCAGAAATTCTTGACCCAAAGTAGTCCCTAGAAGCTTTTTGCGACATTTATCAATACCCTCAGATAGACCTTGCGAGAAACCCTCTGCCCTCAAGGTTACCTCTCTCTGCTCTGCTTCAGAAAGTTTTTTCTCCAAGTCGGAAATTTGAGAAGCCTGTTCAGTTGTAAGAGCAGCAGCTTTGCTTATCGCCTTTTTGGCTTGAGCAAGATCGACATCCTTGGAAGATAGTTCTTGCTCCTTCTTAGTTAACTCTTGCTGGAGTTCGGCAACGGAAAGGGAAGAACCCGTGGAAATGGATTGGGCTTGCAGATCCAGAAACTGAAAGGAAAAAATAAAATCTAAAAGGTCAGAAAAGGACCTAACAAGATAAGGTGAATGAAAGAAAAGAACTGAGACCGCTACCTCAACTAATTTACGAAACATAGAGCCTCGAAGCTGGTCAGAAGATGATGGAGAAGGAGAAGAATTGTGATCCAACACTTGGAGGGACTTGAGAAACAGAATGCACTTGTCCTCCACTGGGACAGATGGATCGTGTAAGAGATCGTTGGAAGTCAAATCTTCAAGCTTAGTTGAATCAGAAAAATCACTCTTGACTATTTTCTTCCGTTTGGAAGGAAGCTTAGTAGAGGACGGATTTATAGCTCTCTTTCCTCGAGTCTAATAAGAGGTTTTGTTTTTATCGCCTTCATCTCCCTCTAAGGCCAACACAGCTTGGACTGGATCTGCATCGATGGGATCTATGGAGGAGGCGGAAATCTCAGGAGCATGTGCAGTGGCAGAGGAATCCTCTTCCTTCACCGACTTGAGCTGAGAAGAAGCAGCAGGCTTGGGTGGTGCATCATCGTCGTCCGAGAGAAGGAGCGCATTCTCCTAGCTCATATCTGTTCAACAAGACACATATAACATATAAATAAAGATTATAGAACACACTCAGATAGAAAGGGTGTGGGGATAAAGGGAATACCAGCTCCAGGAGGAGGAGGAGCTGCAGAACCCAAAAACCCGAAGCTAAAAAGTACAACAGTGTCTTTTAATAAAGGAAAAACTTTAGGTTTTTCCTTCTTGTCCACAACACGATTCAAGTATACCATCAGTTCTCGGGCGGCCGGGGGAGTGATTTCCTCAGGAGAAATGAGTGATTTGACAGGATCTGGAACTTCATATTGCCATCCATCCGGATCACAATAGAAGGGCCATTGGCCAGAACGAGGAGTGACTATGAAAAAACTATCTTTCCAGTGGGAATCAATACCTGGGGGTTTGCCTATGAACTTGGCCAGACCACTGGGACGAGAGCTGAAATAATAAAATTTATCTCTCCGTTTCAGATCATGATGAAAATGGAAGAGCTCGGCCGTGGGAAACCCCCCGTTAACCTCGAACACAATATAAAATGAAAGAGCTAGTCTTATGGCAGAAGGGTTCAGTTGATTCAGTGGGATCTGGTACAGATTACATATTTTAGCAAGGTAGGGGCAAACGGGAAAACGCAATCCCGCGAGAATTTGAGAACCCCAAAAAGCGAGCGAAGGATACAGCACGTAATTGGGCCTCTCACCGGGATATGGGAGTTCAATGATGAATTCCGGATGTGGCTCTAAAGCCCCTGTTATCACTTTCAAATCCTCAGGGGTTAAGTTAGATTGGCGAGAAATCATATTTATTTTATCCGCCTCGCGAAGAGATTCGGGGAAAAGGGGGCGGTTAAAACCAGAAGACCTAGTGGACTGAGAAGTAGAACTAGAGGCTGGCAATCCTAGGATAGCTAAATGTCTGGACGCCCTAAGCGGTGTCGATACCGCCGGACTCTCACCGGAAAAAGGGGGAGTTTCGACATATTAAATCTTAAAACGAGAAAGCGAACAATAGAGAAAAAGGGAAAAATACCTTGCCCGGGTTAGAATGGTCGTAGAAAGGAGAGGAGAAACGAGAGCTTGTCGGAAAATTTACTCCAAAGCCTGCAAAAAATATATCACTGAGAAGGATGATCGGAAGAGAAATGGCGAGAAAAGAAAAGAGAAAGATAAACTGAATAGTGAAAACCCCTTTTTAGGGGAGACGCGTGGAGTTGGGCCAAGAAACCGCCCCCTTTTTGGGCCTCCACGTGTACAACCCAGATGAAGGCAGTTGAAGGGACTCTCTAATCCAAGGGTTCCGATGATACACGACTTTCAAAAAGAGGAACAGGCGGGAAATGAATTATTGGCCCCTCTAAACCTGGAAATTCGAGAGCTTGGAAGTAGTGTTTGAAAAGCTTTGGATCACATCAGAGTTGAGAGTATCTATTCCAAGCAATCTTTTGAAATATCACTTGGAATAGGGGGGAGTAGTTGATGTAGACTCTGCCAGAACGGACAGAGCACATCAATCTTAAAGAAGCCAGACCAAAACGAAAAGCTCTGCTCAGAGATAATGAAAGCAAAGATCTGAGCTCATCAATATAGAAGACCTTGAAGAGACTGAATAAGTCTAGGAAGTGAATGAAATTTCTCCTACACAGCCTCGCTAGGCTTTACTTGTTTCGCCTCTTGAAAGGAAGAATCATATTTCAACAGCTCTGCCAGAGCTTATGAAATATTATTTGAAGAACTCTGAAAAACTAATACTTGATGAGGGAGTTGGAAGCCTCTTACTCGCATAAAAGTTTGTGAAATAACATTCGGCTCGTTTGAAATATATCTCTCCAGAGCTTCTCAAAAGCTCTGGATACCGATCGCAATATGTGAATATATAAACCATGAGATAAAGTGTTATCAAATCCCAAGATCCCTAGAAGCTGAGAATGTTCTATTATCCCCCAAAAATCACGAATAATGGAGAAAGGAATATCAGATATGTCCCTCTCACGAGCTCTGGGACTGAGGCTCAAAAAG
Organism: Ballota nigra; assembly: GCA_947034835.1. NCBI lineage: Eukaryota > Viridiplantae > Streptophyta > Magnoliopsida > Lamiales > Lamiaceae > Ballota > Ballota nigra. Next base: position 41,781,650 of record OX344730.1, read on the forward strand.
GACGATTCTGTCAGGATTTGCCTGTGCTAAACGACACAGAACAGGCCGGCCAAGGGACACGCGTCGGCTCCTAAGGCATCCGGGTCCCCAAGTGGTCCCCCGGAATAATTAGGGCAACAGAGACGATTTTACTGTTCTGCCCCCACAGCTTAAAGGTATAAATACTCATTTTCCTTCTTCACAACAAGGTATTATCACTATTACTCACTCACATTTCCAGTTTTTCAGCTATGGTTTTTCTTCCATAGCAAGTTTTCTGACTTGAGCGTCGGAGGGTCGACGCCGGAGCCCTCTCCGGCCCGACTTTGTGCAGGAAATCTCACCGGAGGTCCAAGCTATCACTGGAGGTTGCTATCTTGAGCTCCAGAGACAGTTTCTTAGCCTCCTCTCTTGTGTTCCTGGGCTTTTACAGAGAGGCTCTCAGGTACCACTCTTAACATTTCTTCAAATACTTGCCTGATTTTGTGTTGATCTTGAATTTGCACTCATCAATGTACATTTTCCATTCGGATTTTAATCCATGAAGTATATATGATTTTAACCTGTAGATTTAGTGATTTTTAATGTGTTTTTTTTTTTTTTTTTTTTTGTTAGAATTAATTGTTTAGATTTTCTTCCATTGTTAATACTTAGGGGATTATGGTGGAAGTCTGCGTTTTTTTTTTTTTTTTTTTTATCAATCAATTTTGACTAAATCTAATTATCATTCCGAATTTATAGGAAGCTGCGTGGGCAGTTGAATCAGCTGTTTTGTGTTTCACGCATACACACTTTGTTAAGTTCACACACAATCTCGAGATTAAGTGTAATATGAGTAGTAAAGTGACCAAACTGGTTTTTTTTTTATCAGTAAACAGACCAAATAATGTAGAAACTCACACACAACCTCTAGAGAAATGCAATATTTTACACGATGACACCACAACTTTCAACAATTATAAGGTGACCACCAAATTGTATTTTTAAACTCATTAAATCCACAAGCCCTTCAAGCATACAAATTGCCTACATGCATCCTACCTTTCTCGATCTTACATTAGGATCAACTAGAAAGTTTTGAATACTCATTTGTAATTCACTAATAATTTTCTATTTTAAGTGCTACAGTCATAAAATTTCAAAATTGTATTAAAAGTTAAAGTCGATTACACCATGCGTCATTACTTTATTGCTCTACTATATTTAGAAAGTGGAAAATCATTTCATGCCTTTATTTTATCAATGCAAATACTCTCTCTATCCTTGAAAAATAGTCTTGGTTGTTTAAAATAAAAATAATAAACATTATCTACACTTTTCAACATACACACATAACTCTTTTTAAATAATTTTTTTTTATGTGACACAATATTCTTACTTTTTACATATTATATTAATTTTTTTAATAACCGTGCAAAAAGTAACAAAAGTATATTTTAGGGACAGGGAGTATTAATCAACAGTTTTGCATTGAAACTCGTGTCAAAGTACAATGAACTGTTAATACCACATGATTTATAACAAACTATTTTATTGATCTTGAATATGGTTCCATTTAAAATGAATAGAAATATGTATACAACAAATAAAGAGTAAATACCACACACACACATAGTCAATCACACGGCCTCAACAACAATAACATCAGTAATTGAGCAAAGAATTTATAATCGGATCAGAACCTAGAGCTAGCGCTTGCACTCGATGGATGTCCCCTGAGGAAACCTCTGAGCATCGGAGCAATAGTCGTAGACCATGTGCCTCTGCTGAACCCACCTCAATCTGTTTCTACCCGGACCATCCAACTGCTGAGTCTGCCACGACCTCGATCCACAGGGTGCTCCCACTGCGCAGGCGTCAAAGTTCAAATTGCGGTAGAAAGCCACAAACGGAGCCTTGGCCCAGTCGGTCTTCACCCGCCCGCCCTGGGTGGCCCACTCATCGGCGTTCCAAAGGCTGCAGTAGACTCGCATGGGCTGGGTGTTGGGGAAGGGGATTCCGCTCGCCTGGTGGTTGTTGAACACTCTTATGGGGCTGCTATCCACCATGAATCTGCACAAATTATTACATTCTACATATTAATTAATGTTTCCTAAATTAATTCAGATTAAATATATATATATGACAAATTATTAATTTCTACACCATGTACTATAATAAAAATGACGACATTAATAATTTTGTCATTTGACAAGAAACAGTCTTTAGTAACAAAATCTTATTACTAAAGATTGTTTCATGTCATTCATGATTTTTAGCAAAAGAAGCTATAATCGATAATCACAGGAAACGTCTTTTTTTTTTTTTTTTTTAATAGTAGGGCTACATACATGATGCGGTGAGGATTCCAAATGATGGTATAAGTGTGGAAGGCAGCGGTGGGGTCGAACCAAAGATGGAACTGCTGCTCCTTGTTGCCTTTGCCTTGTGCGAACACATTGGTGTGGATGGTGTAGGGTTGTCCGCTCGCGTTTCCCAAAAACTCGAAGTCAATTTCGTCATGCCCGCTTCCTACTGATGACAACTGATCATATTCATATAATAAAAAAAACATTCATACGCATCAGATATAATATTTATGCATGCAGAGCAGAGCAGGATGATGAGTTTCTTAATTATATTAATAAATGGGAATACAAGCGTACGTAGAAGGTAGTGACAGTTCCGGCGGAGTTGCCGGGAACAAGTTTGAGTTGCATGTCGAATCTCCCGAACAAGTATTCCTTCTTCGACTGGAACCCCGAACCTGAGCTTTGGTCCAGTGACAACGACAGCCCCCGCCCGCCTTCCACTACCTTCACACGGTCGTTGCCGAATGTGCTCTGTGTGTCTCTGTAGAAATTAGCGGCGGAAGGGGCCGCCAAACAGGCCATCGCCACCACTAATAAGGTCACTGCACCCAAATTCCCCATATTTTTGTATATATTATTCTTGTGTTTTGGGTGATATTCATGCAGGATTGGACGCCCTCTTTTATATGCATATATGTTGGGGGTTGGAATCCATGCAGTGCAGAGAAGAAATGAGCTGGATGGGTAAGAATGCATGCATGTAATTTGAATGAATTAGAGAAGTGGGTCCACACATCATTTTATTTTGGTTGGCGCCTCCATCACTAATTACATCCATCCAATCTGATAATAATGACAATAATTTGATAAGATGACAGCTAGCGCTATTTTAATTTTTATAATAAGTGTCGTATCTTTTGTACAAAGATTAATGTCGGTATCAGCAACTGCACTACTCCATACTCCAATTACCAGTACGGACATTTTTTAGAAGCTAAAGGAGATCGGATAACTTTTTCTAATAATGAAATAATGCAAGTTTTACCGATACATATTTTTCTAAATAAATGGTTTTTCTTTTTAACACCCAAGATGGATAAAGATGTTAATAAAAATTATCTAATTATAATGAGACACCCCTTAGTCTTCTGTAAATATCTAGTTTACTTTTACACGGATGATGTGTCGATCGAGGTTCCATAACGGGAATTGATATAAATAGATATGATCAAGGTTCCATAACGGGAATTAATATAAATAGATATGATCGAGGTTCGGTCACGGGAATTGATATAAATAGATAAGATTTTATACTTTTATATAAATTCAAATTTTTAAATTAGATAAAATTATTTCTTAATATCAAAATTTAAAGTTGTAAATCAAAACTGGTCGAAAGATAGAATTATTTAAAGTCTTGAATCAAAACTCGATGAAAGATGAAATTCTTTCACTGTCCTTCCACATCTGATTATTTCAACTTTGTTAAAAGATTGTCATTTGAAAATACGACTATTGTCTTTATTCATGAAAAACAATGTGGTGGGGGGAGGATGATAACAAAAAAAGGGTTGTTCATTAGGTGTGCTTTTCTTTGTAGGCAGCTTCTCAGATCTAAGGATGACATTGATGGAAAAGTATTCTACACAAGGCCCTTTAGCATTAATATAAAGAATACAACTTCTAAGTACACACCAGTATTTTAAGCTCAATTTTAAATTTAATACACACTAACACGTCGAACTGTGTATTTATATTTTTTTGTAACTGGTTATTAGTAGCAATTACTTCTTGGGATATTACTGATTTCTGCTTGAGGTATATTTTTTCAAAATTTAATTACATATCATGCACTCAAATACACACTAGAACTATTTAATAAAGAAATATGTACAACCTATGTTTTAAAATAAGAGTAATGTATAGAGTAAAATTGGTTTATACATGATTCATTGAGAGGTATTAATTATTTTTACTAAAAAAAATTAATTATTTTCCCTAAAAAATATTAATTATTTTTATCGAGAACCTTAGTTTATTTTTAGAAAACAACTCATCTTTTTTCCTCATCGGTACATATATTCAATATTCATATCTACATCTACTTCCTTTAATTTTTTGCATGACGGTGGCCACAATCATACCGGCTATATTAATTTCCGTTTCATTAAACAAATTAATATATGATGCATGTTGAACCTAATTCTTAAGCCTAATCCAACTACTAAACTATGATCAAGATAGGAGGTTCATCCCAATCCTTTATACTGGAATAATCTTCACTATAACTACTTGCCAGAGAAGTCTTTCTTCCTAACTTCTCAAAACTAGATTGAAGTCTTTGCATCAAATAACGTGAAGGCAAAAATTCATTTAAAAAAAAAAAAATTGAATTCCCAGACGTGAAAAAAGATTTCTTGGTAGCTAGAACAATTAATTAATAATTGAGGGGATATGTGGTGGAAGGGTCGATCGTACAGAAAGAAGATGTGCCAAAATCATATTATTAATCACTAATTAGTATGTTGTCGTCTATCAACCTATATTGTGTCTTAATTTTTGGCAGAGCTACTCCTAATTATTGATGGAACCCAATTGTTTGATACGCTTCCCAGTATCAACCCATATGATCTCTAATGCAATTGCTCATAATTAAAGTTTAACTCATTAATATATATATATACACATTAATTAATTATGTTAGAATATTAATAATTGAATTTTGGAACCGATCGATCATTGGAGCCTGAAATTTCACTTTCCTAAAGCAATATTTTTGACGTAGCGGATGGTTAAACACGAAGAGTAGAACATCTTGATACTACGTATACTAGGCGGCTATCAATCTTTATTAATCAATTATCATAACAACCGTCTCACAATAACTCAAAAACTAGAATAAATAGAAACTAAAGCCCGTGCAAGGGTCCAATAAAACCACTAAACTGTATGGGCTTATTAATAAACTTATAAAAATAGCATAAAACAAATATTTATTTCATGGGCTTGAAGACACGATCATAAGCATCCCAATAATTCAGCAACTCCGTAACCACATCATTCTCTCCCACCAAGAGTAGGTTCGCCCTCGAACCCGAAGTATCATCACCCCAATCATCGGTGTCACCAGTATACAGAATCAAATGCTTAACGTTGAAAACGTCAGAAATGTGAATGTGAGAAGGAAACTTCAAACGATAAGCATTAGGATTTATTTTCTCAAGTACCTCCAAAAGGGCCAATCGGGGCGCTGGCGCCAAAGGAGCAAAGGGATTATCGACGGAAATTGTCTTGTCCTCATTAGGATATGTGTCGTCCGTGGGCTCAGTACAGGACGCTAGCGCACACCATGAGCACGGTCGAGATCAGGGAGAGGGTTGTGTCTGCCAGCCGGTAACGCGTTGGCAACCGTGAAACGAAGTTGATTCAATCCTTCTGCCAGCGTGGTGATTTGTTGGCCCGGGGCAGCGATCTCAGCATCCCGCCTTGCATCGGCTTGGGCCACGGCCGGATCAACAGGGGCGGGATGTTTTGGAGGCATCGTACCCAATCTCGTGATACCAACTGACGTAGCAGAAGGTTAAACACGAAGAGTAGAACACCTTGATACTACGTATACTAGGTGTCTATCAATTTTCATTAATCAATTATAAAAAAAAAAAAAACCGTCTCACAATGACTCAAAAACTAAAATAAATAGAAACTAAGGCCCGCCCAAGGATCCAATAAAATCACTAAGCTGTATGGGCTTATTAATAAAACTTATGAAAATAGCATGAAACAAATATTTATTTCTTGGGCTTGAAGACAAGGTCATAAGCATCTCAATAATTCAGTGACTCCGGAACCACGTCAATTTCCCTCCTAGCAGATATTTTAGATCCTTGTAGCCTGAAATTTTACTTTTCTAAAGCAATATTTCCTTCCTTGAGACAAAAATTCATGTGAATTTAAATTCACATGAACTTTTTTTTCAAGTCTCAATATATGTATATATTAACACTATTATGCATCAATTATAATTGTTATGTATAAATATATTGTTACTATTTAAAACTAGTATTTCTACCGTGCGATGCACAAATTGAATATTATAAATTTTAAATCCAAAATTATATAATGAATGAATTACAAAAAAGAGAGTTTAACTTAAATCTATTTATCCATAAATCAATTAAGATATAAGAATATTGTACATATGTGAGTATTATAATATTTAATTGTATACTAAATTCATAAAATTATTTTAACATTTAAAAAACTTATATAGTCTAAATAAAAATTATTTAAATTCGATCAATCATATAGTTAAAGTCAATAGAAAACACTTAATAATAAAAATAAATATTTTAAATATGATTTTATTTTTATATGTACAATATATATGTTAAATTAAAAAAATTCATAATATAATATAATTTGATATATAGTGTGTTGAAAATAGATTTAAAATAAAAAAACTTAAAGAATTTTGAAAACTATTGGTGCAAAGTAAAAAAGAAAAGAAATTGGTAAAATTAATTCACTCTCTTTAGTGGAGAGTGAGAGTCACTATTGCACCATAAAGCAAGTGCATTTCACTTGCTCCAATAAATGCAATTTTTACTCTCTCCTCACTTCTACTTTTATATATATATATAGATTAAAGATTTTTTAAATAATAATAATAATAATGCATAATAAAGATGATATATATACATACATATATAATGGTAATACTTAAAAATGTTAACGTAACTTCAGATTCACGAGAGTCCTACCCTTCCCTGGCATGTAAGACTGAAATTTGCCTTTAAAGATTTTGAAAGGAAAAAAAAAACATACCACCTTTTAATTAATTAGAAAGAATACTTTTATTTATATATATATATATATATATATATATATATATAATTTGCAACCTTGATAAAGGTCATCCTCCTCATTATGATAATTTGTAAACCACACGAAAGTCGCAAAAAATTGAGTCCCATTATTTTTCTCATAAATATTTTTACTGGATCGAGTAAGATCCAACATGCAATTAAAATATATTTTTAAAAGTATTAATTATTTTAATTTGTTGGACAACTTTTAAGAAAAAACAACTGATGTTTTTTTATAAAGGCACTAGAATTGCACCTCCCTTGGTGATAGAAAACCAAAAAAGCAGCTCCCTCACCAAAGGAAAGGATGGGTGGACTGGACCCATTGGCGTACGCGTACAATAATTTGTGTCCGTTTGTTCATCATCAATAACTCTTAATCTTTGCCACCCACTTCACAGATACACTGCATATATCCTGTAGGAGTAGGAGTAGGAGTAGGACCACTTCACCGCCACCCCCCACCCCATATGCATATATATAGAACCTACCATTCATGCAATTGAGAACATCACTCAAATACAACAAATAATATACTCCTCCTTTAACACAACATCTCTTTAACTTGCATACAAAAATGGGGAATTCGGGTGTAGCAGTGGCCACATTTGTGGTGGCAATGGCCTGTTTCATGGCCCCTTCCGCCGCTAATTTCTACAGAGACACCCACAGCACATTCGGCAATGACCGTGTCAAGGTACTCGAGGGTGGCCGCGGCCTCTCGTTGTCGCTGGACCATAGCTCAGGTTCTGGATTCCAGTCGAAGAAGGAGTACTTGTTCGGGAGATTTGACATGCAACTCAAACTTGTCCCCGGCAACTCCGCCGGAACTGTCACTACCTTCTACGTCAGTATTTATTCATATAACAAACTCATCAATATAATTACCCTGCATAAATCTAGCTAATCATATATATGTTTTTTATTATTTCAGTTGTCATCAGTAGGGAGCGGGCACGATGAAATCGACTTCGAGTTTTTAGGAAACGCGAGCGGACAACCCTACACAATCCACACCAATGTGTTCGCACGAGGCAAAGGCAACAAGGAGCAGCAGTTCCATCTCTGGTTCGACCCCACCGCCGCCTTCCACACCTATTCCATCGTCTGGAATCCTCACCGCATCATGTACGTACACGTACTACACAAAAATTAACCTTTAATGACAACAATCCTTTCATTAGGAAATAGCTTTTAATGATAATGACAGAATCCCCCTGTTTCCTCATTAAAGGCTTTTAGTTATAAAATGTCATATTTATTATCACTAAAAGTCAATTTTATTGTAACAAATTCCGTAGAAATTAACTGTTAATTGTCATTTATAATTAAGTTGAGTTACTTTAGGAAACATTGATTAATCAATATGTGTTAATTTGTGCAGATTCATGGTGGATAACAGCCCCATAAGAGTGTTCAACAACCACCAGGCCAGCGGCATTCCCTTCCCCAACACCCAGCCCATGCGAGTCTACTGCAGCCTTTGGAACGCCGATGAGTGGGCCACACAAGGCGGGCGGGTGAAGACCGACTGGACCAAGGCTCCGTTTGTGGCTTTCTACCGCAACTTGAACTTGGATGCCTGCGCAGTCGGAGCGCCCTGTGGATGGAGGTCATGGCAGACTCAACAATTGGATGGTCCGGGTAGAAACAGATTGAGGTGGGTTCAGCAGAGGCACATGGTCTACGACTATTGCTCCGATGCTCAGAGGTTTCCTCAGGGAACATCCCTCGAGTGCAAGCGCTCTAGGTTTTGACCCATCATCGGTCCGCCTAAAAATTATTTGCTCAGTAATTGATGTTATTGTTGTTGAGGCCGTGTGATTGATTTTGTGTGTGTGTATTTCTTTACTCTTCATTTGTTGTATTAATTGTGTTCATTCATTGTAAAGTATATAATATTCAAGATTATAAAATCGCTTCTTATCATGCATGTTGCAGTAGTTTCACTCTTATTGTAATGATATAAATATAAAAATAGAAGTGGCTCACTCATGGTCGTTATGCTCCCGCCAAAGTAAATCTCTTGCAATTTAAATGTATTTTATTGACCGTCCTATTTTTTGGTTTGTTGATACACATGTTAAGAGTGATAATGCGAACGATCAACAGTTTAATGTAACTTGTGCAACTTTATATGTGATTTCATTTGGTACGGAATTACAAGATAGTTCACATATACACAAGATTTCAATATAAAGTTGAATGTTGAGTTTCTTATGGAGTCACTAATTACTTGTGCTTTGTGACATATATATAGCAAGTAATATTAGGTAGGCTCCATAAGATTCATGTATATGCTATGCGGACTGATGGCTTCATCCCCTAATAAATAGCCACTCTAAACATCATTCCAACAGCTTCAAATTATAGAGCTATGGACAAACAAGTTACGTCATTGTGCAACTCATGAGGTAAAACACAAATTGACGGTTGAATTAAACTAAATAATTAAAAAAAGTCAATTATGAAGAGGTAACAGGTCAGAGAGAAGCAGATCACTTCATAAGCAAATGAACATAGAAATTTTTAGTATCTGAAAAGAGAATCTCAGACAACCATACTTTATGTGTATCAATTGCACATTCTCTGGGATGTAATTTGTTAATATTCACGCAAGAAAGGCAAGGCAGAAAGAAATTACAGAAAACATAAAAGAAATAATGGTAACAATGCAAACACAGACAAAGTGGCACTTAAGCAATGCTTCTTAACTGCTGGAATATGGAATTAAACAAAAACAAATAATAAAGGATGAAAGGTATAAAAAGCAAGAAAGAATCAAAGTATCCTCTCCCGCACCACATTAATGAACAAAATAACAATAATAATAAATCAATGAATTAATGTTGAGTTGTACAAATATATTACCTTTTGGAAAGGAAACTTGTACTCCCAGGCCATGAGGTAGAAACTTGCAGGTTCAGAATTGCAGAGCCCTAGTAGGTTGATGAGCGAGTAATTGGTTTATAATGAGAAGAAAAGTATACTACAGAAACAGTATGTGTCTGAATAAGACAGAGTATTCATACTCTTTTTTCAGCTTGTCTTCCCTCAAAGGCTAGCCAAACAGTTCCCCACTCTCACTTCTCTGTAAAGTGTTGAGCTTACAGGAAAAACGAGGAGGAAAAGGAAGAAGATGGAGTAATATATCAGCACTGTGGTAAATAGCTAACCTTGAATCCATTGCATGGAAAAGGAGTCTTAATACCTTTTATGAATACTCTCAGGTGTCATTGTGAAGTCTCCTTTGTACTTTCTTGTTATTTCATTGTATTTCTGAGTTTACTATTTCCTTGGTTCAGATTTACCAAGTTTAAATTTTGCATAATGATATATGTATATACTACTAGTAGTTTTCTGTCCCGAATTTCTACCAATTGACTAATGGATGTCACAGATTACTAACTATATGCGGATCACTAAATGCGGGGGCAGAAGGATATCTCTTGTTCCTCATATTTTCCAGAAAAAAGGAGGATGGAAAAGTAACAGCCTCCTATGGGCTACAGTGATTCAGAATTGCACCGTACAAGTTGAGGTCAAGGTCTTCTCCTTCGGGCACCGACAAAGGAACAAGATAAATTCAAATTCATTGCTATCGGACTAATAGTTACTTCTATCACACACAATATGACCATGGTATTTTAATTAGATCTATAAAAAAACGAAATCTTTTGAAATGGAAATCCAAAATGTAGTAAAATATTCAATTATGATAATAAAAGCATTTTGGGATTAGCATGGTTATTGGTTGGGCTTTGTGGCTTCAGACCTAAAATCAGAGGATATGTTAACCTGGGCATGGGGTATTTGTATATTGGATCCGTGTACTGGGAATTTTAAGCTCCATCATTGGAGTGAGCATACATGTTATGTTGTTGAGAGAATTAACAGCACCAATCCAACCAAACTCCAAATCCCTAAATTAGAAGTTGAATCTATCTACATTTGGTTAAGTTAATACCCTGGCCCGATCGATCATCTTTTAAAAATAATTCCCAAGGACTGAAACCTTCTAACTATGGATTACTTTCTAAACAATTTTTTGCATTCTTGCAGGCGTGAAGACGGTAAGAGAACCTCCCGACAGCTTCGTAGGTCATCTGGTTCTGCCCAGATGTCATAGTAAATAATCGAAATATATATTCTCAATGAAGAGCACATATGTACGCTTCATGACTCCGCCCACTCAATCACAAATCCAACCATTTGATCTAGGTAACAAACTTGTGAATTGCATCAAAATCTGTTTTACATTATGCTCATCAAGTGTAGAAGAATACAAAAACTACATATATAAGGCACTATAAAACCATTATTAGCGGACTTTTCCTCCAAAATCTTATATCAGGCTGATTCTATACATCTGCCTCCATTTTATGAATTTCTCCTACCAAATCGCTGTCACCACACGATTGAAGAATTAGCACTCCATCATATCCTAGATAACCCTTTAAACATCAAATCATTTGGTAAGTACAAGCTGCTCTCCATCAAAAGTACTGCAAAGCTTCCTACTCTCTCATTGAAGATCAATAATCCGCATGTGCAACGAGTGCATCATAGACAATAAAGTATATAATCTCAGTAACAATCAATAAAAACACAAAAACAAGAGTAGGCATATAGAACAATTCAATTTCTTGATTCAAAACTGCAAATAAGAACACAAGATAATTCAAATACATAACCTTAAATCATAAAACAATAAACTTATCTAAACCATCAAAAATTCTAGTACCACATTGATAGCCCGGAAAAATTGTTGCCATCATTTTGCAGACGCTCTTTTCTTGGCAATCCTTTCACTCGGTTTTCGCCCAAGCTCGCTCTTTTTCTTCCCCTGCTTATCAGCAACCTCCTCGGACTCATTTTTCTTCAGTTTTTTACCCACTTTCTTCTCAGCCAGCTGACTCTTTTTCTTGCCCTGCGTATCAGCAACCTCCTCGGACCCAATTTTCTTCGGTTTTTCAGCCACATTCTTCTCAGCTTTCGCCTTTTTCTTCACGGGCTTCGAAGCTTTATCCTTGCTCCTTTTCTTCCCCACAGATACATCAACATCCACCTCCTCCTTCTCAGCCTTATCATCATCATCGCTTTCATCAATCAAGTTTTCCTCCTTCACTTGCTCACTTTCATCGACATCAGAGCCCATTTCGTCTCCAATATCCATGTAATTAACCTCATGAATCCTCCCCTTTTTCTTCTTTCCAGTTTTACCATCCTTCACTCCACTATTTTCCTTAACAACACCCTCAGTATCACTATTTTTCATTATCTCATCTCCCTCTTCTACATCCTTCAACCCCTCAATCCTCAACTTGACATCCGGCATAGCCTGATATATCGGCAAAGCAACGGAGTCAGAAAACTTCAAATGCAAACTCCTGACACCACCCCACTTCTTGGGAACCCTCTCAACAGCCCCCTTAATCGCATCAAACACATTCTCCACAATCTCGTCCTTTTCCATCTCGACTTTACCTACCTTCATCACACAACAAGTCCCACTCCTCACATACAGAAGGGCACTCCCTAAAGCCATATCCACTTTCGACTTCAGATTCTTCTTCCCCAAATCCACCCCCAAAGGCAGCTTCTTTTTCTTGAAAAACTGCTTCCCAATCAACTTAGGCAGCAGATGAACAACCCTTTTGTCAACCAAGAACAGATCATAACTATCGCAGAGCTTTCGCTTCGCCTCAAAGGGCTTGTAATTGGTCTTAAGCTTGGAAACCTTGATCACTTTCGAGATGGGGATGTTCTGAGATTTGATGAGTTTCTTGATTTCATCGGAAGGCGGGGTGGTCGATTTGGGCCTATCGTCGATTATTAAGCAGAGCTGGGAAGATGCGTCTAAAATGGGGTGAGGGAGGGAGAGTTTGTAGGGGTTTGTGCGAGGGTTTGAAGGGATTTTCTTGAGAGTGAGATTGAGGTAGATATAATCGTCCCCGGGAAGCAATTGAAGCTTCTGGGTGGATGATTGAGCAGCCTTGTGTTTTAACAGGGCGTTTACGGCAGTTTCTATGGTGGATTTACTGACTCTTGAATCTGCAGCGGGGGCGGCGGCCATAGATTCTACCATGTGAGACATTGCAGATGGGGAAGGGGGCGAATGAGGTTGACGAGGGTTTTGATGGGGGTTTAGGGAAGAGCTTCGGACAAATAATTTAGTTATGCTATTGGGCCTAATGGAAACGCTTATTTTTTAGGCCTGATATTCGTTCTAAGAATGGGTAACGGTCCAATTTTCAATTTCTGGATTGGGTCAGATGTTTCTTTTTCTTTTTTTCCGTTTAATGAATATAGTCCGACTATATACCCCTCCATATTTATATGATACCCACACCCACTTAATATACTCACCATATTTTAAACAATTATTAGATACACCCTTCATAATATACCTACATTACCCTTGCCTCTAATATTATATCAAAATTTTGATACACCCATGAAAACCCTTCCCATTCCCCTTTCCCCACATTCTACCTTCTTCCTTGCTCCTTCCCCACTTCTTTCACGCAACAACATAGTCCCGACGCCAAGACTGTTACTCACGAAAGCCACGACTGTCGGCTGACTCGCGAACGAAACGACCCCAGACGGGATTGACAAGCTACGACAATGATGGTTTCTAAAAAAAAAAAAAACTTGCTTAGTATTTTCGAACCTGGTTTTTTGAAAAATTGTTAGAGTTTCGAAAAAAACTTGTCGAAAAAGGACAAATATTTCAACAAAATATTTTCGAAAATCTCAGTTTCGACAAGATTTTGTCGAAACCCTAACCATTTTTCAAAATACCAGGTTCAAAAATTCAGTGTCGGGATTTTTTTTTTTTCCAAAAAGTGCAGGAATAATAATAACAGACTTAATCATCAAACTTGTAAAGTTGCAGCACAGCCATAAGAATGATAAAATGATGGTGCAACCACAAGAAGGTTTCCAATGCCGGTGTTGCAGAGCCGACTCCGAATCTTCCGTAGCTTCTTGTGTTTGGTCATGACCCTTGAGTTTCTTGGTCGGTGTATTAAATTTTATTTTTTGAATGACAAGGGTATGAGAGTCATTTAATAAATATATTACAATAATACATAAATTGGGTGGGGGTATCTAATAAGTATGGAGGGGTATATAGTCGGACCCTAATGAATATTGTCGTTTGGTATTTTAATAAGTTTGGTAATCCTTAGCTTGGTTCTAGAACTATTTTAAAAAGGGCCCAGGTTATTTGCACTAGCCTCTACGTTAAAGACACTAATTAATAAATACACCATTTTATGTTCGGAATTTTTTTTCAATTTTTTTTTATTTTTTCGAACATTTTTTCCGAACATAATGAAATGTAAAGTATTTCGATTTTTTTCCGAATTTTATGTTTATTTTCAGAATTATTTTTCGAAAATGTTGCAATTTTTTGGAAAAATAAGTAGTGTATTTAACACAGAGGCTAGTGCAAATAATCATGGTCTTTAAAAAGTATAGTATGAGTCTTATCTATTATTTATGATAGATTTTTTATAGGCTCGATCTAGTTTTATAATTAAACATGTGAGACCTACGAGTCTTTTAGAAGTCTATTAAAATTTAATATATACTACATTCAATATTTAAAATGACAATTATTTATATATTTTTAGAACTTTCTAAAATTATGTCATCCTATTTTTACTATTATCATATCAAATCGAGGTTGTTACCAGACTCAAAAAGTATGAACTATTTTTTTATAATAAAATTAAGTAAAAAAATAAAGATGAAAAATAGCAGTTTTGATTATTCATCCTTTCACGTTTCTTACAATATAATATATAAAATAAATATTTATCTATAATATATATATTGAGGGAGAGAATGCATCATTTTAAATAGGTCGGTTATAAGGTTTTTAAGGCATTTTACAAAGCTTAAGTCTAATCTACTTAAATAAAAAAAGGTTTTTCAATAAGTTTTGGTTCGACTCGTTTAATAAATAGATCAGGTCATACTAGGCCCTTTAATAGGCCAGGTTGTAGGTTTATGTCGGGTGGTCTGGTATTTCCACACCTACTAGTATAAAATTTTAAATGTAAGTTGGTCTAAGTGTGGTTAATAGCATTATTTAGTCTATTAATATTTAAGGCTCGATTTTATATGTATTTGGTGCACAATTTTGTATTTGTGAACTTGTCATACATTCATAAAACTAACAATTATTTAATATTAATATCACAATTACCAATATTTTTAATTGAATATAATATTATCTTTTTTGATTCATTTCATTTAAATATATACATTAATAAAAATAAATTATTAATATAATTAGCATATGGTTATATTAAATTTAAATTAAAAAATTAAACGAGCTAACAGACTAGTCTAACCCATTAGGGCCGTATAGGGCTTTAAGCAAAACGCCCAAATGTAAAAAGGTTAGAAAAGAATAGCAGTAGCCCTGGTATAGGGTTTTAAGCTAAACTCCAATTAACTATTTTTATTGAAAGAACACGAATGACGTAAAATTTGAAGCGTAAATTAGTAGAATTGTCATTTATTTAAACAAAAACACTCGCACAAATTTAAACGGAAAGACATAGATGCAAAACATATACATATCAAATGTGTCAAGAAATGAACGGTGTAAATTTCGTGCAAACTTTTACCAAACACTGTGGATTTTATAAATTCAATAAAATATAAGGAGGTTTCCCTGCATACATTTATCAAATACAAGGGAATTTTATGAATTTAATGAAACATGAGGGGATTTCGTGCATATTTTTATCAAACATATGGGGATTTACCTATAAAAAAACATATATTAAAAAAAGATATAATCAAATGCACCAAAACTAAGATGCAGGCGTCCTTTATTTGATAGGGAGTTAGTAGCACTTAATTCGCTTATGGTTTCTTTAGACAGGTTCTATCCAAAGGAGAAGGTAGCCGATTCTTGGAAGTGGAAAGGAGGATCAAGTGAAAAATACTCTACCGAGGAAGCATATGAGAGTCTTCACCTTCGAGGGAGTCCAATGCAGCAACCAGAATTAAGGGAGAAGTGTCTCAAAAGGAGTGTGGAAAAGCTTAGCACCTTTGAAAGTAATCGGATATAGGTGACGACTTTTCCATGATCGCCTTCCCACAAAAGACAATTTAAGAAGGCGTAATATTCTAAGCTCAGCAGACAATCTCAGGTGCGTCTTTTGCGATACTCACGAAGAAACAAGTAAGCATGTTTTCTTCTAATGTGGTAAAGTTTACACAATTTGGATGGAAGTTTTGGGATGGCTAAATATACCGACTGCCTTGCACACTCAATCAACTATACATTTTGAGGCTTTTGGGTCTCTAATGGGAAGGAAAAAAGAGAGAAAAAGTTTGCAACAAGTATTTGGCTTTGTGTTGTATGGGTGATATGGAAGAAGAGAAACGAGATTATGTTTAGCAAGGTGAGTGGAGTGATGCGAAGATTGTTGAGGAAATCAAGTTAAGAATGTTGTAAATAAGTGCGTAAAATAAAATACGAGATTTGTTCACCCAGTTCGTCGAGAACGACTACATCTGGGGACGAGCCAAGTCAGGAGTTTCACTAATGTTCTTGTGTATGAGTGTTTACAATTCTGAGTACAATGATATATTTGTAAGAGTAAAACCCTAGTTTAAGATATGAAGCTCATTGGGTTATTGGTCCATTAGTAATGTCCACATCAAATCTTCTAGATTTATAATATTCCTCATTGGACATTACGACATAACATAAATGTCTTGTCATAAAAACTCCACGTGCTAGGTATCGGCCAAATAATAAGTTAGGGAGGAATGTAATCGATCTTCTAGATTTGCTTCGGGTTACCGCTCCCCCTGAAGACAACAACACTTTGAGTCTTTGTATCCCAATACCACAAACGTACTTTTCAAAAGTAGACGTAGGTAAGGACTTAGTGAACAGATCTGCTAGATTGTCACTAGATTGCACCTTTTGAATGGTAATCACGTCACTCTTCTGGAGTTCGTATGGGTAGAAAAACTTAGATGAAATATGTTTCGTCAGGTTTCCCTTGACGTACCCATTACTCATTTGTGCGATGCAAGATGCGTTGTCTTCAAATATAACGGTGAGAGGTGTATCGCCTTTAGCGATACCACACGAGTCACCAATGTGTTTTACCAAGGACCTTAATCAAACACATTCTCGTGCGGCTTCAAATAGAGCTATTATCTCTGAGTGGTTTGAAGACGTGGTAACCATAGTTTGCTTAACCAATCTCCATGAGATCGTGGTACCACCACAGAGAAAAACATAACCAGTCTGGAATATGGTGTTGTGGGGATCAGACAAATAGCCAGCATCCGCATAACCTACTAAGGTTTTGTCTTGGCTCTTACGGTAAAATAGTCCAAGATCTTGAGACCCTTGGAGGTACCGTAGAACATGCTTAACACCATTCCAATATCTCCTTGTAGGAGAAGCGTTATGTCTCGCAAGCAAATTGACAGCAAATGCAATGTCCGGCCGAGTGCAATTTGCGAGATAGAGCAATGCTCCGATAGCACTAAGATACGGAACTTTTGGCCCCAAAATTTCTTCTGAATCTTCTTTTGGTCTAAATGGGTCCTTATCCACTTTGAGGGATCGGACAACCATAGGGGTGCTAAGTGGATGAGATTTATCCATGTGAAATCTCTCCAATACCTTTTTCACGTAGGTCGATCGATGTATAAGAATTCCTTCTGGGAGATGCTTGATCTGCAGGCCGAGACAGTACTTGGTTTTACCCAAGACTTTCATTTCGAATTCGGCTTTCAAGATTGAACTGGCTTCTTCAATCTCTTTGCATGTTCCAATTATGTTCAGGTCATCAACATAGACGGATATGATGCAAAAACCATTTTGCGATTTCTTCATGAATACGCATGGGAAAACTTTATCGAATGTGTATTTCTTCTTCTGAAAAAATTCACTAAGTCGGTTGTACCACATGAGGCCAGATTGTTTCAGGCCATACAACGACTTCTGCAGTTTTATGCTATACATACTGTGATTTTCACCATCCCTCATCTGAGGAATGTCAAATCCATCGGAGATTTTCATATAAATGTCGGCATCAAATGATCCGTATAAGTACGCAGTTACTACGTCCATTAATCTCATTTGGAGATTCATTTTAACTGCCAAAGATATCAAGTAGCGGAACGTTATTGAGTCCATGATGGAAGAATAGGTTTGATCGAAATCAATCTCATGTCTCTGCGAAAACCCTTGAGTTACAAGCCTCGCTTTATATCTCTCGACAGTATTGTTCTCGTCTCATTTTCGTACAAATACCCCTTTATATCCTACGGGGACAGCGCGCGTGGGTGTACGAACGATAAAGCCAAATACTTGTCTTTTGTTAAGCGATGCGAGTTCTGCTTCAATTGTCTCTTTCCATTTAATCCAATCGGAGCGCTTCCGGCACTCAGCGATGATTTTGGGTTCTGGATCTAGATCATTGTTTATAATGGAAAGAGCAATTGTCGCTGCAAATGTGTCGTCGACGACAGTAATATTTCTATTATATGTTTCTCCCGTATCTGTGAAGTTCACAGAGACTTCGACGTTTATGTCAACCAGACCTTCCTCATTTCCTATTGTATTTGGGTCTGGTCGTTCCACAGTCCCAGTATATTGAATATTTTGTGCACGTGCTTCATCACTAGGACGCTCGTCTCCTAGAGACTTTGAGTTATCTAGACGAATCTCTTCTAGAGATTTTACATTCGACTGACCAGATTTGCTAGTCTTTCGTTTAGGTGTATTACTATCTCTTGAGGATCCTTTGCGCTTCTGGCGTGTGGGGGCATGAGTACTTATTTTGCTTGGGACCTCAACCCTTTGGGGAGCATTTACTGCAGGTATATGCGTTTTAGTTACACCTCTATTGTCAGTGAACGCGTCTGGCAGATTATTTGCTAGATTTTCCAAGTTAATGATCTTCTAAACTTCTAGTTCAGATTGACTAGTGCGTGGATCTAGATACTGAAGATTACTTACGGTCCACATAAGCTCCCGACATTCATTCAATTTTGAATTCGGATCTCCCCCTAATGCCGGGAAGTAATCTTCATCGAACGTGCAATCAGCGAACCGGGCTGTTAATTGATCCCCACACAAAGGCTCGGGGTATTTCACGATGGATGGAGAGTCAAATCCTACGTAAATACCGAGTTTTCTTTGTGGGCCCATAGAGGTTCGCTTTGGTAATGTTATCGGAACATATACCGCACATATGAAAATACGCAGATGGGAAATGCTAGGTTCTTTCCCACGCACTAACTGTAAGGGAGAATGATCATTATATGCAGTTGGACGGATTTGGATTAAGTGCGATGCATGTAGGACAGCATGCCCCCAACATGAAGTGGGTAATTTAGAGTTCATAAGTAATGGTCTCGCGATAAGTTTGATACGTTTTATTAGCGTCTCAGCAAGACCATTTTGGATATGGATGTAGGGGACCGAATGCTCCATTTTAATTTCCAGGGCCATACAGTAATCTGTAAAGGCCTTTGAGCTTAACTCAGCAGCATTATCCATGTGAATCGACTTGATTGGATAATCCGGGAATTGAGCTCTAAGCTCGATTGTTTTCGCAATGAGCTTCACAAAAGCTTGATTGCGGGTGGACAACAAACAGGCATATGTCCACCTAGTGGAGGCATCAATAAAGACCATGAAATAACGAAATAGTCCTGATGCTGGGTGAATCGGTCCGTAGATGTCTCCTTGAATTCGCTCAAGGAAAACCGGAGACTCTAGTCCAACCTTAGTGTGCGACGGGCATACTATTAACTTACCCTTAGAACATGCATCACAAATAAATTCATCAATAAGAGAGATTCTATTATTCGAAATATTATGACCAGTTGAATTAGATAGAATCCTACGTATCATAGTTTGTCCTGGATGACCTAACCGCTGATGCCACAATTTAAAAGAATTTAGGTCGTGGAATTTCATACTCATAGCTAGATGGGGATTAGACGACCGGATGTAAGAATAGTACAATCCGGAAGAGAAGGAAGGAAACAATAAATCATTATTGATTATGAGTTCGATACCCACAGGGAGGACAATGGGAGCTCTTCTGGAGCCCATTATCAACCTACTAACATTGCTATTATAGTTATACTCCCCTTACGTTTTAACAAGTTATGAAAATACTTCTTATCTCTTAAGATTATATGAGTGGTGGCGCTATCTACCAAACATAAATCAAAATCTCAATCCATCATGCCAGAGAAAATAGCCCAAACCTAATAGCTGATATGTTTACTAACCATGTATAGTAATATCCAAGTAAATTTAATGGACAGCGTTAAGGTAAACATATCGAAGCTAAGAACAAAATATTATCCATTAAATAAAATATCCGAAAGAAATGATCCATAAATATAAAAAAAATAAAGTACTAAAATAATCAAATGCGCAAATCACTCATCATCTCCAAAGTCCTTGAGCTTGATGCCCAGAGGATCGACGTTGTCTTGGTTAAAGTCTGCTTCAGGTAGGCTGGCGTGGTGAGATTCGACTCTAGGGGCCTTCCCCTTGTCGTCCTTCTGCTGCTATTAATTGGCCTCAACCAAGTGCTTGGGAGTGCGACACGTGCGAGACCAATGGCCTCTGCATCCGCATCTGTAGCAGGACTGCTCAATCTTTTCTTGATTGCCAGATTTTTAAAGAGCGAAATTCGAGGTTCTGTGACCACTGGATGTACTACGACCTCGGCCTTTAGCCCAGATCATCTTACTCTCTCTCCCCCTTCCACGTTTGCAACCAATCATATAATTGTCCCTATACTGCTGCTGGAGTATAAGGTTGCTAGCGTGGAATGTTGACAGATTGTTCTGCATCAACTGGGTAACAATACGGTGCAAAGTAAAGTTGTACTCCGTTATAGACTTAAGGTCTTGGTAATGGAGTCTTAACCAATCGTATTGTACCGGAGGGAGGGGTATATCATTTTGTTGTTGGAAACGGTCCTACTGGGAGTTCCACATCATTCTGGGGTCCCTGAATGAGGATATGAATAATGAATTCCTCACTCAGGTGATTCATGAAAAAAATCAATGTTTTCGCCTTCAGGGCATTAGTGGATTTCGAACCTTCGAGAATTGTTTTGCTCAACTCATTTAAGGCTAGATGGATCTCGACATCTAGCGCCCATGTCAGGTAGGTATTACAATCGAGAGCAAGCTCATCGAATTCTTTCATGGTAATATCATACATTTTCACTATGATTTTAAAGTGACATGGTAAGAGTTGTGATCAATTTATTGACAACAGAGAAATAAGGATTTATTTGATTATTCTAGAGCGCATAGAAGCAAGAATTTGGGCACCGTCTACCCAAAGCATAAATTACGATCCGACAAGTACCGGGCGCCGCCTACCCGAGCATAATATGCGGACTATAAGAAATAAACTACGTGCGGGAGGCAACGCGCGCGGTGTCGCGAGGCGATGCACATATATCAATTAAGCATATAAGACAATTTATTGGGAACTAATATTGAAATTAATTCTAAATTTTTCAGGCTTAATTAATATGCAAGAATTATTACTTTTTAATTAAAAAATTTTTTCAAGTAGGCACCAAAAAATATTATTAAAAAGTATATGGGGCCCAAGAGAAGTCTTCATGAAATAAGGCAGTGGGCTTGAAAATTCAAAAGGAATTGCATGAAATATTTAATGAATAGCCCAAATTCCTTATGTTAAAAAAAAAAAAAAAAAAAAAAGACCCAAGTATATAAATTAAAAAGGAGCAAATCGCACTTTTGGTCCCAACAACCACGCCCCCTCATGATTTTAGTCCCAACATTTTTAAAGTTGGTCCCAAAAATTATTTTCCTTGCAAAACTAGTCCCACCGTTAACTTACCGTTAACAACCGTTTGCACTTTCGGTCCCATCAATGAAAAAACTATTTTTGGTGGGGAAAATACCATAAATATGTTATCTACATTAGTTTTGGAGAGAAAACACTTTACACATGTCAATTTCGGAGGAAAAACACCTTACACATGCAGCCTCTATATAAACAACAATAAAAAAATATGAATAAATAATGAAATAATTACTCTAAATTACTCTTATAACCTTTTTAAATTACACTCAATTAATCTTATAATTACAAAAAAAAATTAAAAAGTTTATAATTTGTTTATAAATAAATAATAAAAGTTTATGAATATATAATAAAACTTTATAAATAAATATTTTCAAAGTTACTCTCAGTTTCTTTTTAAAATCATTTTAAATATGAAAATATATAAATCAATATATAATGAAAAAGCAAGTTTAGGGGTAAGGAAAAATACCGAAATACCAAAATACCACGCATATGGTACCGAAAATATCGGAAATTTCGGTATACCGAAAATTTCGGTTCGGTATGATACCATACCGAAAAAATTCGGTACGATAACGGTTTGAATATTTCAAATTTTTGGTATTTCGGTATATACCGAAATATTATTGGAATATGTCGATAAGGAACAATATATCTTTACATTTTTTGGTATGGAATAGTATACCTTTACGTTTTTTAATTTCGGTATGCCAAACTATTGGTATATGTCGGTATTTTCGGTATAAAACGGTATACCGAATATTCGGTACGGTACGGTATAAATTTTTAAGCATACCGAAAACTTTGGTACGAGATCTGTATAAAATTCTACCACACCGAACATTTTGATGTGGTATACGCCTATACGGTATGCGATTTTCGGTACAATATACCATACCAACCCAGCCCTAATCATGTTAATCCTAAATTTTGATATATATACTGCTGTAATTTATTCTTGGTAAAAAAAAATACAAAAAAAATGGTATACTAACAAAATATATAATTTTGGTACAATATTAAAAAATATTGTTCAATATGTACTGTTGCGACAGAATTTTGATTTACAAAATTTTTAAAAAATATTAGATTATTACCAATAATTTTGGAGCGTACCGTACTTTAAAAATTGTAAAATTTGATATCATTATATAAATTAAATCTTTTTTAAAAAAAAATTGGTTTATAAAATTATTTTAGAAAAAAAAACAAGAAATATTATAAGTACTTGGTTCATTTTATATTTTATTTTAAAAAATTAAATCTTAAAATTAATTTAGAATACTTAAATTATTTTTAAAAACATTCTTATAATTTGTTAAAACACTTATAATTTTCTAGCAACTATTAAAAATTAAAAAAAAATTGGTCGTGTGCTTTTTTCTCTTTCTTTTTTAAATAAAAAATTGTTTAATATTTCAAAATAATATAATAAGAATTTTTTATTCAACAATTTAAGTAAAAAAATTACTTTAAAATTTTGAAAATTATTTGAATTTTAAAAGTATTTTTCAGTTTTTCGAAACAAGATTTCATTTTTTTCTCAGATTATACTAAAATATATTTAACATTAATTATATTTAATTCTAGTAAATAAAATATTACTAATAATTTGAAATTATTTCTTTTTAATACATTTTATAAAGTTCTGAAATAAGTTTCAAGTTTTTTTAATAATTATCATATTTAATTAGAAGATATGTAAGAAAATTTTTACTGGGACTAGTTTTGCAAAAATATTTAACGGCCATCCGTTAAGTTTTAACGGAGGTGGGACCAATTTTGTAAGAAAAATGCTAAATGGGACTAGTTTTGCAAGGAAATGAATTTTTGGGACCAACTTTAAAAATATTGGGACTAAAATCATGAGGGGGCGTGGTTGTTGGGACCAAAAGTGCGAATTGCTCAATTAAAAAGGGTCCAGTTTAACAATGCACTATTAATTTACGTCCCAAAGGAAAACAAAGAAAGATGGCTCAATTATACTGCATCATCCCTTCTGTAATCTTCCGGATTGCAATCGATTCAAGCAACAGGGATGAGCCATAGTATTGCACGGGAGCCAGGTCGCGGTGAGGGGCGAGATTACGGCGGCGGCTGCTGCACCGCGAAAGCCTTCAAGGCTTGCGGCGGCGGGCGCACTGCTGTACCGTTCGGCCGTGGTCGCAGGGAGAGGCGGAGCCGCGTCGCACGCGGTGGCCTTCGAGGCCCGCGGCGGCGGCGAATTGACCTTGCTCGGGGGTGGCCGCGCGGCGTTCGATTCGGGGCGTCCTTCGCGCGGCGGTGGGCAACTGAACGTGGCACGGCCGAAGGGTGGTTGGGAGCGAAGCCGCACCGTGCGTCCAATTAATTGCAAACACGAAATAAAATTCGATGCAATAATTTATGTGTAAACAAAATATGTAACGCATGGATCAAACAATTTGATACGACAATTAATTCACATAATTTGTAGAGAATTAATATTAGGGCATACCGTATAGTTTCGGGCAGAGTCTCGTGCTGATAACGTGTTGTAAATAAGTGCGTAAAATAAAAGGCGAGATTTGTTCACCCAGTTCATCGAGAACGACTACGTCTGGGGACGAGCCAAGCTAGGAGTTTCACTAATGTTCTTGTGTATGAGTGTTTACAATTCTGAGTACAATGGTATATTTATAAGAGTAAAACCCTAGTCTAAGATATGAAGCTCATTGGGTTATTGGTCCATTAGTAATGTCCACATCAAATCTTCTAGATTTGGAATAATAAATCTTCTAAATTTACAACAAAGAATATGAAGTTGGATAGCTGTTAAAGATCAAGGAGTCGCTAGATTTGTTTTTAATGATTGGTTATCAAATTCTATGATTGTGGTAAGAGATTGAACGTATTTGTAATTTTTCTGCTTGGTACTGTTTATATCATTCTTATATATAAAAATCTTCTTTTCTGATAAAAAAAAAAAAAAAAAAGCACCAAATCTTGTGTGCCACAATTTTGCAAATATCATTTTATTAGACAAATACTATTTTATAATTAAAATTAAATTACACTGATTGTTAGTGATTTTTTTTTTTTCTCAACCCAAAGACTATTTCTTTGTCTCAATTTAAGATTCAGTTAATTTCTTTTCTCGATTCAAATCATGTAAGACGATAATAAAAGACAATGCAACTCTCTTGTCTATATTTTTTCATCATATTAAACATTTTTTATACACGTTTTGATGGTCGACTCCTCTTCACAAGTCATCAACCCTTCTACGCATAAGCAACCCTTCTACAATTGTAAGATGGTATGGAATATAAAGCTTCTATAATACAAATAAGCAACTTACCTTAAATCTATTCTGTAATCATCTTTATTGAAACCCAAGTGGAGCACGTCTCAATTCTCTCTATAGTTGTGCTATATTATATACTATTCCGAACTACTAATAATAACAATAATGATTAATATAATGTAAGGATTTTGAAGTATTCATGATTTCTTCCCCTAAATTCTTCACAAAAGTAGACAAAATTTTAAAACTCATGGGGTTAAAATGACAAAAAATTACAAATTAAAAGAAAAAACAAAATCCATATTCGACTATGACTAAACTTTAGAGGACTGCTAGTTAAGTTTAACGAAAACATAGTAAAAGTTCTATGAATGTATTTTAAATTTTGTAAAATCTTGTCATGATTATTTTTTCATTATCCCGAAGTGGATTTTATATGAAAATAATTCATAATAAATTTATCAAGAAATTATTTTTAAATATCAGATATTTTATTAAGAGTATTACCAGGTTTATCAATTGGAGTAAGATAAATCTACAACAACTAAAATAAAAATATCACTAATTCTAATTTTTTATACTTTTGATGAGATTTTTAATACTTTAAACAGTTTCATAGTAAATTTATTATGAACCATTTTCATAAAAAAAAAAGTTGCCCTTGTCCCGAACTTCTGATATATCTTACGCAAGCATTCTTGTTCAATTTTTTACGGATCTTCAGCTCAGCTGAATCTATTTGGATTGAATTAAAAATGAATTGCCCTGGTAAATGTTAAATTTGCTTATTTTAATGTGATTTGGGGACAGATTTACACAAGAGACTTGTTCTATACTTTTAAATTGTTTTGTATGAAAAAAGAAATTTGATTTGCCATCCCTATTTTAGTTCTGGGATCAGAGTTGAAATTGCATTTTGTATACAATATATTCAATACAAGGAAATAATTTTATTACTACATGATAAAATATCAAGCGTTTGGGACGATGTGTGGGGTGTCAATATCTGTACTAAAAGCGACATAATATGTGTTATGTACATGTTGTATAAAGTCTTTCTAAATCATATCACTAATTCATTTGTCCGAATATAATAAGTAGCATATTATACAATATAAAATTGAAGATGAACTATTAA
The DNA here is from genome assembly GCA_947034835.1 of Ballota nigra. NCBI lineage: Eukaryota > Viridiplantae > Streptophyta > Magnoliopsida > Lamiales > Lamiaceae > Ballota > Ballota nigra. The sequence continues at coordinate 41,808,066 of OX344730.1, forward strand.
ATTAGAAGTTAGAGAATTATAGGTGGTTGGTCAAAGAGAAACAACACCATTTAACAAATAAACAATGTAGCATTCATAGAGAAATAAAGTAATCATCAAATCGTATTAAAACAGCCAACCAATCCTCCCAAGCTGCAACTAGAAAGCATAAATGTGAAGAGTTAGAAACATTTCAACATCAACGTGCACACCTTAATATCTCATTTATGCTTTTCCACTAATCATTCATCAACTCCTCTCCCAGCTCTTTGATTTGTCTTTAAGAGTCCTTCTAGGATTAACGAAGTTTTGCGGTGGACATGGAAGACGAAACCAAAGCCGGGAATGTTGCAGAACAAAGCTCTGAAACAGTGGAGGTTTTGAGTCGAGTTCTTGAAGACGAGTCGCCTGTTAAGCCTGTGGTTGAAGAGTTGACTCAAACTGTAGAATCCTTGTTGCAGAATGTTGCTGATCATTCTTCCTCTTATATTTCTGAGAAGTTGGCTCTCGTCTCCGATTCATGGACTTCTTTGGGGAAGTCAGAGCCTGTTCAAGAATCGTCAAACGCTGCAGAACAAGAAAATGCTGATTTGGATGAACATTCAAGAGCCATACATACTCAGGTATGATTAGTTCAAGGTCATTGGTACAACTGTTTTTGTTCTTTTTTGGTAATTTGCTATTAATAGATAAATGTTTACCTGCATTTGGAACATGGGACAGCCATTTGTAGCAGTGACAGCAGAGCCACGGGCTTCGTGGACCAACTGTTGTGGTCTGCTTGATGTTCTGAGACCTTCAGATCATTGATCCTGGTAAGTGCAAAGCCCCACGATCTCTCATTAGAGGCGATTTGATCATTTTTCAGTTTTAGAAATCTGCACTCAGATACAGTTCACAACTGACTTGCTAGCATGGAGTATATCTTTACTGTTTAGTGCTTTAGTTGTATATATAGTTATATAACAAAATGCTAAGGAAACTAAATGCTAGTATGAGAAGAACCAATAGCAGTGGGAGATGTAAAGCATCACAAGAATCACTGCATTTAATTCACTTAAATAAAATAAATACATTGTTGCTTCCTAATCATGGTAGCAAAAGATTATCAAGCGTGCTGATTTTGTGTTCCTCGCAGAGAAATCAGAGTGTTGCATGCATGCCGATAGAAATCCATTCCCTAATGAAATGCTGTTGAAGAACAAAACGATCGTAGACAGAGTTTGATTGCTCAGAGATTTCAGTTCTAAGTTTTGTGTGGTTTCCCCTCTTTATCATGTGTAGTTCAAAAAGTTTATTTTGTGAGTTTTAACTTACTGCCAATCTATCTATGTACTTGTCATTACATTTGTTATAAAATTTCTATGTATGTACTTGTCAAATTTATAAATCAAGACTTTATCGATTCTTCATAAACATTCAGCATCCAAATGTTGATGTCAGTGGATCATTGTCAATTTGCTATATGTAAACTCAGACTGAAAAAAACAATGGGGAGAACTGCATTTGACACCGAAAAATACCACATTCTTAACCCCTCCTCACATGGTTGTTAACCTAACCTAATGGCACAAATTCAACACAGCTCCAACAAGCAGGTCTTATCTCACTCGATAGGTAAATGCTAATAAGTTACTCTTTTGGTAAAATAAACACCAAAAGAGCTCAAAAAAAACACTAGGTGCAAGGTTTCAGACTAAAATTGTACAAAAACGAGTAGATAAGCCACGATTGGAAAGAGAAACTATGAAATCCGGGGAAGCAACAAATGAATTTTTTGAAAGTATGATGCACTGAACAAACCATAACCAAGCCGAGCATAACAAGTATCACATTTCCTGATTTTCCTAAAGCAGTCAAAATGTGATCATTCTGCACGCAAACCATATATTGATAAGCACAATGTAATTGCGAAAAGCAGTACGATATAAAACAGATATCGAGGAACTGAAAGTTTAGCTGATCCTAACCATATACATGTCACTCAAGCTAAACTAAACTGCACAAGATTCTGATCTTATATACTCAATATAAATACTTCAAAATCGAAAAAAGTGATCAGCTCCATTCAGAAGAAATCAATCTGATACCTAAAGCATAAAAAACGAGCAACTAACGTGCATTGCATCAAGCAGAAAGGATATTACCTTCCAAAAAGTTTACAAGAGGCAGTCATACAACCATGCTAACTAGTAACTAACTGAAGATACTTCAGTTTAAGTTCTTCAAACATATCAAAACTTCATTCAATATAGTGAAACCGATACCACTAAAATATGATGGATGCAGTTGTCTAAAGAAAATAGCTTGGAGCACTTCCTAACCATTATTACACAACAATGCAACCAAATAAAAGACATGATATTTCTAAATTTCAAAAAGACAAACCAAAAGGCACCAACTATCAAAATTGAAACTCTTCATCATTCGGTTAGAAAAATGTCCCCCTAACCTATGATTCATGCAACTAAATCAGTGTTTCTTGGCAGCATGCATGTAGCATACGACTCCCATCACAGCAACAGCAGCAACGGTTGAACCCCCAACCACCACCCAGTCCCTTTGTTTCAAACCCCCCTTCTTTTCACCATCAATTAAAGCATCACCATTAAAATTCTCTTCAACTTCTCTTTTCTTCATCTCAAACCCACTAATAACCTTCTGTTTCTCATCTAAACTACTCTCCAGAATGCTGATTCGCTCCTTCATATTCTCAATTGTCTTCTCCAACTCATTCTTCAACTTCTGTAAAACCTTGCTGCTTTCCACAACCACCTCCAACTCCTCAAGACTCTTCTTCAAACTCGAAATTTCCTTTTCCTTACTCTCTGATTCGTCCCTCAAACTGCTCTCCACTTCGTTCAGTTTCTCAAACTTTGACAACAACAAGTCTCTCTCCTTCGTAATGGCAACCAACTTAGCATCGTTCTCAGTCTCCCTCTTTTTCACTACCTCCAATTCCTTCTTCAAGCCCGATAATTCACCGGTCGATTCCTGTAAATCACTCATCGCAGATACCAAATCATGCTGCAGCCTCGACACCTCTGCTTCGAGCTCTGCAGCTCGAGCTGCCACCACCCCCAAGGTCCTATTTTCTGATTCTGCTTTGTCCAACTGTTTCTTCCTCTCATCATTTTCAGTGCTTAATTCTTTGATGGATTCTTTCAGTTCCTCAACTTGCTTCTTGTAGTCATCATTTTCCCGAATAAATTTCCCATTTTCTCGCTCAAGATCACTGATCTTTTGGGTGAGCGATGAAATTTTCGAAGAATTATCATCCCCGATAATCTCCACCGTCTGATCCTCAGAAAATTCTCCGTTGATCACAGTTTTTTCAGCCATTTATAATACCTACAACCCTAAATATCAAAGTTAAACAACATAAAGAAATTACGAAACAGCCATTTAACAGAGACAGCATTAAACGCACAAATTCCGAGAAAAAAATATTCAACTTGCGCTCAGATTCAATCAAAAATGATAACAAAGAGGAAACGGAACCAAACCAATTTCTAATTCAACTTCAACAACAAGTAGTAGAATATTATGGTTCTTTGCAACCAATCAGAGTAGAAAAGATCGGTAGTTGTGAGCAGGATTAATGAAAATTATCAATTCTAGCTATAATCTAAATTTCGTGGGAAATGATCATGATATTGGGAAGGGGATTAGCATACCTTTTGTGCGGAAATGAGCGAGGAGACTGCTAGATTCCAATGAAATTTTAGGGTTTGAGATTTTAACTGCCAAAGCGGAAAAGATATTTTTATCCGATTGGAAATCAAAGACTGCTTTTGGCGAATGTGCGCGGCACGTGCTTAGGACGCTCTTTACTTTATTATAGAAAAAGGTGGTTAACGCTTGCAATTTTGCGATGATTAAGCTAATTGTTTTTAATTAAAAAAAACAGCTTAACTGTTTAAGCAGTGGCACAGACTGGCATCTCCCTCTCTCTCACTCAACGGTGGAAAATGCTCATAATATACGTTGGAGGAATTTTTATGTGAATACAGTTTGTATATTTTGTGATACTTTAATTTTTTTTAAACATTTAATAATTTATTAATATAAACTACCTCCGTCAGTATATTGTTTGTTCCCTTCAAAAACCTCTAAATTTCATTTCATTCTATTAATTATTACATACAAAAATATTCTTTTTTTATTCACTTAAATTGAACAATATATCTTCATAAAAAAATTATCCATTCATATACTACACACCAACTCTCATACTAAAACTCTCAAAAAGTCGAGCTATGTGTTGTTTGCCTAAATATGAATGGGAGTGAATGTGGATTTTATGTGGCTAAAAATAGGCAAAAACACCAAATAAATGTTATGAGATCACAAATGTCATGGATGATCTCAGATTCTAATAATTAGCTATAAATGATTGCAGAAAATAAGAAAGCAATAAATGCAAGAGGGATTGTCAGGGTTTTTGGGCCCTGGACTTAATAATTTTTTGTATGTATATTCATTTGTTTTTTTTGGAGCTCTTAATAGCTCTATATATATAGTATACATTGGGGATACAAAAGGGAATTTAGGGCCTGCAGCAAGGTGCTCTGTTTTGCGTATTATGTGCCTGCAGGTGCAAAGTACAAACCAATGAGGTTTTGGCAGCTTGATTGATACTGAAGTGCGGTTATTCCTTGGCTCGTGACACCTAGATGATTCTTATCTGATCGTCAGCGGATGAGATTGTGCCTTTATTGCTAGCTCTCCCATGTTTACTGCAGGTCCTACAAAAATGGGTTTATTTGTTAGCCACTTGAGTGTATGAAAGATGGGGATGATCAACCCGGGGTGGCCGACCTTCTCCGTGGATGGATTCTCACTCTGAATTCTCTAATCATCCATATTTGGGTGTATTTTCCATTATGATGGGTGTATGAGGAGCTGTCCATGATGGCCATACAAAATAGAGGGGCGTATTTGTTCTCGCGATAAATATGGTCACAACATTTGCCCCCCAGTCCATCTCTTATAAGTAATAGGAGAGGGACTGGAATCCACACTTGACTAAACTTGAATTTTTTGGTACATGGCACTTGAATACGTGTCATCAAGCAAAAATGGCCGAGCTCAAGAGATGGTGGGCCTGGAGCTCAAAATTGACCAGGCAGAATTATTATTATTATTATTATTATTATTATTATTATTATTATTATTATTATTATTATTATTATTATTATTTTGGCCGACCTAGTGGCCAGCAGCATTAGAAAAGGGCGAGCAAAGAATTGGGCTCAGGGCTTCTTAAATGGGCCATTTTGACCGAGTAAGAAAGGAAAAGAAGAAAAGGATTAACCTGATGAAAATCGACCTGGAAATTGTCTCCACCTTTTTTTTAATGCATGACCCGGGACCATGAGAAGAGGGGAAGGTTGATCTCGGCCATTTGGTCATACTTGGCCGACTTGGCCTGGGCTGAAAAGGCCATCTTCCATGATAATATTTTTATATTTAAGGAAATGGCCGATCAGGATTGCAAAAGAGGCCAATATGGCATAAACTTAAAAATGGCCGACCTGGAACTTGGCTCTACTTTTTTTTTTTTATTTGGCCGACCTGGGCCTGGGTTAGTAACAAAAAGGAAAGTAGCAGCGCCTAAAGAGGGGATGTTGACCTGGCCAGCCCCCATTTTTTTTTAAATGGGGCAGATCAATAAAATGGCCGCGCACAAATTTTTTCTTTTTTAAAGGAAATTGGCCGCTGGTAGTAGTAACAAAAATTAGGCGAGAAAGGGCCAACCTATGCGGCCCAAAAAATCAACACAATGGCCGATTTAGTCAAAATAAAAATTGGCCGACCAAGCCACCCTTGGCTGAGCAGAGAGGTAGGTCGACCTGTCCGTGCCACTCCTCTTCTTTTCTTTTTCTTTTTTGAAGGGAGGTCGACTAAAAAACTGCCCAGCCCCATAACTAACAATTTTTTTTAATTTATAAAAAATGGGGGCCGACCATAAAGTGGCCATGCCCCATATCAACCTTTTTTTTTTTAAAAATGGGGGTAGATGAAAAAAATGTCCGAACCCCATATATATATATATTTTTGAAAATGGAACAAAATGGCCGAGCCCCATATACGTTTTGGGACCGACCACAAATTGAGGAGAGTCGAGCAATGAATTCGATCGACAAAAATTTTGGGGCCAATGGGGCTCGAGAAGGTCTCGTTTGATGTGCTCGTGCATTCTTTGGCCGATCACGAGCTTATGGCCAACCATGGCACTGGCCGATTATGCGAATCGGGCTGAACGATTGAAGCCAATCATAATTTGTGACCGACCACGAGATTTGGCCGACCATTTTGAGACCTTGATGGAAAGATCTTCAGTGTTATATGTGGCTCGGTGAACTTTGAATCATGCTGAGTTAGGCGGGAATCGTTCCTTCGTCGTGCCCCCGACCCCCTGAGTTGAAAGTCAACATGTGCTCGTGATTCGGGGGATCTAGCTTTCTTACTATGTATTTTTGTGCTCGTACTTTGAGGTAAGACTCTTGTACGAGGCTTTTCTCTTGCTTTGCAGTTGGCGACATGACGGCTCGACATTGCGTGGGGCCAAATGTATGCCTTGTAGTCTGTGTTAGCCCACTAGAATGCAAACATCATGACTGTGTGGTAGATAGATCGCTTTGGGATCTGCCTATCCTTTAGTGTGATGGACCGACCACTTGGGGTAGGTCCATTTTTTAACTTAGATTTTGGTGATAGGTCGATCGTCTAGGGTCTACCTATCCTTTACTAAGTGAGATAGGCTGACCACTTGGGGGTAGACCTATTTTTTTAACTTAGATATTGATGATAGACCGACCGCTTGGGGTCTGCCTATCTTTTACTAAGCGAGATGGGCAGACCACTTGGGGGTATACCCATTTTTTTAAACTTAGATCTTGGTGATAGGCCGACCGCTTGGGTCTGCTTATCATGTACTAAGTGTAGTGGGCTGATCACTCGGGGATGAGCCCACTCTTTGAACTTGGATTTTGGTGGTAGGCCGACCGCGTAGGGTCTGCTTACCCTATACTAAGAGTGGTGGATCGATCACTTGGGGTGACCCACACTTGAATAATTTTTGTGATGTGCCGACAACTCGAGCCTACCTATCTTGAGTTAGGATTAGCGGGCCGACCACTTTAGGGTAGACCAGCTTCTAACTTGGTTCTGAGGGTCTTTGGACCAACTATTTGGTGATTTTTATGTGATTTCTTGGAGGGGTGACAATAAAAAATGGGCTTTGAAAGTCTTTCATTGATAATCTCATGGTTTTCCTATTACAAGAAATTAGTGATAGTACTTCTTCAAGAGTATGGCGTTCCAGGGGTATTTGTTCGGAGTGCCATCTAGGTGTTCGAGCTCGTATGCTCCTTTTGTGAACCGCTTGGATGCCCTGAACGGGTCCTCCCAGTTCGGCCAAATACCCCTTTAGGGTCCTGAATCTTCTTTAGTAATAGGTCGCCAACTTTGAATTGTTTGACCTTGACTATCTAGGTCTCCACTCCCTTCTCGGTGATCTCTACCTCCCCTAGCTTGAGGGCGAGTAGCTTCTTGCGGGAGAGAAAGTCTCCCGCTCGCGATCGGAACTCCACACAAGTTTTTGGGATGTCCTTACTCAGATGTTTGAACATGGGGGACTTTCCGTGGAAGCCCCCCAAAGCGGAGTAGAGAGCAAGTTGGTCGCCTACAGGTTCGCCAGTGAGGATAACTTCATCCACCCGATCAATGTACTATTGGTCTGTCTCCCACTTTCTTGCCTGATACGCATGAGCCTATGCCAATTCTCAGGGCGCGCTATCTATGCGGCGAAGTAGGTTGAGAATTGGTTGCTCAGCATAGTAAAAGAGTTTATCAACCTCGGGGGGAGGGTGACGTACCATTTGTGCGCCAGATCTCCGAGAGTGAGAGGAATGAGATGGCACTTTGTGGCATCAGTGGCACCATAACCGGTCATGTAGATCCGGTACTTGCTCGGGTGAATCTCAGGGTCCATATTTCCTTCATAGAGAGGAGTCGGGGGACGCGGTCTTCAACTGTACAAGGGCAAGCTCAATGTCCACATCTAGTGGTTCATTTGCTACTGTTGTCCCCTTTGGATGGTTCTGGGCCTCCAAAAAGGTGCGCATCTCATCAAGTTGCCTCTGCATTTCCGCCATGACATAACTTTGTCCTTCTGGCTGATTTCTGGGGATGACTGGCCCAAGGCGGTCGAGCACGGCTCCGCGTGGACTATCGTGGGCAAGGAGACCACTTTGGGAGAAGTTTATCCTCCTCCTTGCCGAGTTGGCGGGAGCCAAGCTGACCTCAGCCAGTCTTTTGGGAGTTTGGTAGGTGGAGCTCCTAGTGTAGGACATGGTCTCGGTGTCAGGATGGCCAAACTGGCCACTGGGGTGCCATGACGAGTCCGACCCCAAACGATTGAAAATCGGGTGAGAGCGGCTTCACCCAGAGTACCGGCTCCTGTATGACCCGGAGGAGGCGGATTGAGGATGAGTCTCCCCTTCTTGTGAGACCTTCGCCTCCTCGGGCGGACCTTGTTCCACACCTCCTCTTTGAGGCGGAGGAATTGCTCTGACTAGTGCGCAACTCTCTGGCTTGCCTGCGAGCTAAATCCGCTCGTTGAGGAGTTACAAAATTTCGGGCAGAAGTCGGCTGAGATTCCTCAGGGTAGCGTATCGGCGGCGCCCGAGCTTTTCTGGGTCCTCCGGCCGATCTCCACATAGCGGCCTCCTGTGGGTGGTCGGAGCGGCCATGGGATTTTGGACCGCACCTGATCTTGGGATAGTCGCCTTTAAGGTAGAGGTCATTTTTTCCATGGAGACTTGAGAGGTGATGAAAGGTTTGAAGATTTGAAGATATGAAGATTTGGGAACAAGTTTCTGAAGAACAGTGAGTGTTCTTTAGGGTTTATGGTTTTCTGGGTTTGATACCCTCCTTCTAGCGCCAAATGTTGTTTGCCTAAATATGAGCGGGAGTGAATGTGGATTTTATGTGGCTAAAAATAGGAAAAAACACCAAATAAATGCTATGAGATCACAAATGTCATGGATGATCTCAGATTCTAATGATTAGCTATAAATGATTGCAGAAAATAAGAAAGTTATAAATGCAAGAGGGATTGCCAAGGTTTTTGGGCCCTGGACTTAATAATTTTTTGTATGTATATTCACTTGTTTTTTTTAGCTCTTAATAGCTCTATATATATAGTATACATGGGGGTTACAAAATGGAATTTAGGGCCTGCAGCAAGGTGCTCTATTCTCCGTATTACGTTGTCTGCAGGTGCAAAGTACGAACCAATGAGGTTTTGGAAGCAAGGTGCTCTGTTCTCCGTAATACTGGAGTGCGGTTATTCCTTGGCTCATGACATCTAGATGATTCTTATTCTTATCCGATCGTTAGGGGATGAGATTGTGCCTTTATTACTAGCTCTCTCATGTTTATTGCAGGTCCTACAAAAATGGGTGTATTTGCTAGCCACTTGAGTATATGAAAGATGGGGATGATCAACCCGCGGTGGCCAACCTGCTCCGTGGATGGATTCTCACTCTGAATTCTCTGATCATCCATATTTGGGTGTATTTTCCATTATGATGGGTGTATGAGGAGCTGTCCATGATGGCCATACAAAATAGAGGAGGCGTATTTGTTCTCGCGATAAATATGGTCACAAACCGTCTGTATATTTTTATTGCTTTTTTTAAATCAACACACCATTTTCATCCAATTTTTAATGTATCACATTTAATAAAAATATAAATGAAATACATAATCTTCGACTCACTGTTTCAATTTCTAGCACAATCTCGAACATCATATCAGATGCCATATTTTACAAAAGTGTATCGTAAAATACAAATTGCCTATTAAATTGCAATAATTAATACTAGATTTATGCATTTTATTTAAAGTTAAAGGTTGTGATAGTATTGAGATTGAGTCAAAATGTCCTACATTAATATAGAACCGATCAATTTAGGACTAGTTTGGTGTCCAAGATTAACCCCCAATAGTTTTATAATCTGCGCTTATTTAATGTTTGGTGGACCTTGGTTGCTATCTCAGGAGCCCAAGATAAAGGCTGAGGCCCGCCTCTAAATACTGTTACGACGTGATAGAAAAACTTATCAAATTGACAAGATTTTGTATCTAATCTCCACAGTGACAGTTGTAATGACTAAAATGTCCATCTATTGTTTAAAAAAATCAGACACTTTGTTTTCTCAATTCCCAATCGTCAAATTCTTCTCTTCACCTTTTGTGAATCTGCGAAAGTAGTAGAGAAAAAAGCTAGGGTTTCAAATGGAGATCCAACCCATTTCCCCCAAAATATCTGAAGACCAAATCGAGATCGTAACAAATAAGCATTGAGACGGGAAAGGAGATCCGAGGTATGGCGAGCGGGGCAGCAGATGGGCTTTTTCGAGGCCCATATGAAGGCTCCATATCCGGCGGAGATATGGGCATAAAGCGTCGCCCCTACCACAAGAATTGTAATTATGCTCTCCATAAGTCCGGCAACAAATGCTCTCACCTCTCTCGAAATAGCAACGTCTCTTACCCTATCCGCCGCTCCTGGAGCGAAGGTTCCCTGGTGCTGATCGGCCAAGCCTCGCCATCGCCTTCTTCTTCCCCCGCGGCGCCTTCCTCCTTCCCCGGTGGTGATAAATGAGAGAAGAATTATAAATAACCTTTAATTTGAACAATATAATTTATGCCCTTATCACACCTTGTATTGTGTGGCCAGTTGGCCACCAAACTGCCTTGGTTGAAATCGTGGCTTACCTAATCGGTCCGATAAAGATAACTAAGTAATCTGGGCTGATTAATTGTGAGGCCCACCAAACTGGGCCTTATATATTATGGTTAATTGCAAATTAAATCACAACCTTTTCACAAATTGCAATCTAATCTAAACTTTTGAATTTTGGCAAATAAAACCTCAACTTATCATTTGTATGCAATTCGAACTAACAAATAAATTTTTTATTATCCAAAAATGATGTTTCACTTACCTGACAATGAATAATTAATAGTATTAATATGTTTAGATTGGTTCGGGTGACAACACATCATTTATCATCATTTTTTGGCTGATTAAAATCTACATTTTGGTTAAAATTGCAACTAAATATCAAATTGAAGTTTTGTTTGCAAAGATTCAAAAGTTTAAATTAAATTGCAATTTATGTAAAGATTATGATTTTATTTGCAATTAACTATATATTTTACAAAAACTTGTGCAAGTATGTGACAATGAAAAGTAAAATATTTATTTTTAGACAATTAGTCACCTCAAGTAGTCACTGCCTCCTTGCCCCTCGCCTTTTGATAACTCGTGATCAACACTGCTACAAAAGTTATTCACTTCGTTTCCCTCCTCTTGCTCAGGTTGGCTGGGAAAAAATTACACACTAAAGTAATTATTACAATGATTACTTCTTAGTTGTCGTTTGGTTCGCTGGATTGGATGAGATTAAAGTTTTAGTCTCACTCAATCTCATATAATATTATGTTTGCTTCGCAGGTTTACGGTCCGGGATAAAATTGGGGCTCGAGTCATAAACCTACTTAATCTATCAAATGAGGGACTTAATAATCCCTTTAGGGATGGTGAGACTATGCTTTAAAAATGGTATATTGCACTTTAAACCCATTTAATCATTCAATAAAAAAAATCCTACAATCCAAACACATATTCATCCTCAAATAATCTTCTATCTAATCCCATATCATCTAATCAAATCCCATCTAATTCAATCTCATCTCATCAATCACATCTCGTGAACCAAACGACCCCTAATATTATAAAAAGAGGAGTAAACCCTCATTTTAAATAGGATTTTTCACCTCTCAACTTCACCAAGCAATAAATGTTATATATATGTATATATATATTATATTTCACTCAATTCACCCCGCTTAGTTTAAGATTATTGTACATTTTTTATTGTTTGATTAGTTGTAAATTCGTTGAGCTGTCCACAACGGATTAAATTTCATAAAATAATTTGCGCATTCAACAAATGATTTATTAAGTTTTTGCATTCGAATATTCAAAAAATGTTGTGATAGTTGGACATCACTTTGGAACACAGATCAAATTTAAAATTTTGATAAAAACATCGATGAATTCACCAACGAATCAACAATGCTTCAAACAAGTACCGAACATCTTTCCACTTTATTTTGTTTTTGTTTTTTTATGGAAGTTTGACCATGTTTTTTGAACAATCTCAATAACAATGCTTTGGATAGGTTTTGAATATCTTCCCATTTTTGTTTTTCTGGATGTTTTCGATCGGAACATTAATCTTAGCGAGTTTATATAAACTTAAAAACACTCCTCAAAAGTGAACTTCGTGAGAAGTCTTGCTTTGAAAATGAGTGTTTGACCTTGCAAACTCAACTTAATCTATTTTGAGCTTGCAAACGCAGTTTTATTAGTACTTGGTTCAATCAAGCACTTTAGAGGTTACCGGCCTTGTCCTTAGCAAAGCCCTTTTGACTATGAATAGATGTCAAATTTTAATCAAATATCTGATGTTGATTCACTTTTGTTAGTTCTAGTTAAAACTCTTAAGCTTAGACAGACTAAAGTTGAGTGAGCTCAAACTCGACTCCAATTCCTCTATTGCATTATAAACTATATATCTAAAAACCAACTTTCTTCAATTGACTTTTAAATAAAATGATTATATATACCATAAAATACTCATTTTCAACTTCAAAAAATTTATTTTACCCATATCAACTTTAAAAAATCTTTTATACTCACTTCATATTATAAAACTAAAATACCCCTACAAAATGGGTATAAAAGATTTAACAACCTTGAATTGAGTTCCACCCCCACCACACACCCTTCTCATCACTTAAATTTTAATAAATAGTAGTCATTCAATTAAACAAATAATTTTTAAATATTACAAATTAAATATTATATATTTTTATATAAATAAAAATGTATTATTTGCATTAAATTTAATTTGTATATCGTTAATATATATTAAGACGCATTATATGGTAAAGTATGTTAAAAAGAAATAATACATATACACACAAAATATACAATAAAAATATTGTAATTAATAATATGTTATTAATTAATATTGTTATTTTAAAATTTTATCATAATATTTGGTATTATGTACTTTTTATTAAAGTTTAATTGATATAAAGATAAGGTGGGGATGAGGTGTTAAGGGGTTATTAATATGATGGGGTGATTATGATGATGATATTGTGGGCCATATGGGTAAATAAAATTGTTTGAAGTTGAAAATGGGCAAAAAAAATTATTTTTGTTTAAAATGGGTAAAATAAATTTCTTATAGTTGAAAATGGGTATTCCAAATTGTCTCCCATATATTAAAGCAATATAAAAAATTAAAAAGTACCAAGATTCTCAATAACTCTCTTATCAGGAGAGCAATAATTGGTTCAAAGTGATCGAGCATTGCTCCTCATATACATCCTTAATGTTACATACAATGATTAAATTTAAGAACAAAACCCACAAAGAAGCAAGGGGGATTAGGACGGCTATAAAAATATACCAATATCTACAGTTGATTTACATACACGCAAATACACTAACATAATTATGTGTGTATATAAATAGAAAAAATAAAAGGAGAAAATAAATGTAAATCAACAGTAGATACTACACCGGATGTATTTAGCCGGCTACTACTATACCATAATCTGAAACTGTGAAATTGCAACTATCGCCATATTTATTATTTATTTATCACAAGAAAAAGAAAATAAAAAAATACTTCCACGACACTCCACACTATCTTACACATTGGCTTCCACTAATACATCCTCGCCATACCATAATGCAGGGCACCTACTTTCCGATGAGCAGCCACATTGGGTGCACCAACCCCGTGTCCACCATATTGAGCTTTGGCTTGAAGCAGATTTGTATCTATAATGACTCTATCATTACTATGGTCAGACAACTTTGCTCCTCCGCCTCTGCTCATATAAAATGGGCCGCTGTCTATGTCTATAGCTATATCCGGTGCTAATTTGGCAGCTATGTTACAGTGTGGTATATGTTTTGTATTGGATGAAACCTCCCTTTGAATCTCACATGCTGATCTATCCATCTTTCCCATACTATTTCTTTTGTAACAGAGAGCTGAGGGAATCACTTGAGGTGAGAGGACTGTGTTTTTCACCAGATTTCTATGATCAAGTGCATCTTTTTTCATGCCATTTCCATTCTCGTATGGCAAAACTGGGGCCACTATGCCTGATTTAGCTGAGAATCAAAAGTGTCAAATGTTGGGAAGTAAATTGTGATGGAAATTCAAAATAAAAGAGAGCTGAGTTTGTTTTCTGTAATTTGGCTAAACCTCAGGTGTAGTTTTTGCAACAACCATTAAACCAGGTATGTACCTTGTGGGAACCTTTGCGGTGGCTGCATGGTTCTTGATAAACTATTGTGAAGCCTATCAATATCTTTAGAGTTTCTGCTGCATGATTCTTCATAATTTTGCCGGTCCCTTGAATTTGAAACGATTGTTTGCTCTTTTGGAGGTATTGTATTAGAACGTACAACAGTAGACCTGCGTGATTGTAAGTTGCAAATACTCTGAGAAAAGTTAATAGCCCATGAATGATCAAATATGATTTTACAAAGCCATAATTAATGATTAGAGACAAAACAATGATCAGATTGTAAACACCAATCAGAATGGAACTTCCTACGAAAAGCCTTTCAAGCATCACAAGTTTCAGGAAATTTAAAATATAAATTAGATTCAGATCTACCTTTCAAGCCTTCCAGTAAATTAGATTCAGATCTACCTTTTGAACACCATCAATCGACAATAGGTCATACCAAGACACAACAAAAATCTACGGGGACAAAAACTATACTTCAAATAATACAACACAAATATAAGTAACAGATTTGAAAAGGAATCTACTTTATGCTGTGTTTCATAACTCTTTTCTTACAATTAAAAATGCTTTGACCTTTTTTTCATCCTAAATAACAATAAAAATAGGAAATTTGTCACCATAATTTGAAAATCAATGCACCTTTCACCAAACAAGTCACCATAATTTAAAAAGAAAAAAGGGCAGATTTTTGCAAATACCTAGGAAGAGATGCATGTTTTCTTTCAAGTGGAATAACTGGTCCACTTTTACCAACATATTCTTCCAAATGAGCGAACTGGTTTTTGAACTGGTCAACGGCGCTACACAAGATTTTTATGTTTCAAGATTAGAAAATCTACTCTGAAAATGGGATGTATACAATGTCAAAATAAAATCAATCACTTGGCAACCTGGGATAGAGAAAATTAGTTCTTTCAATTCCATTGATGTAATCCTTCCGCAGCTGCGGATGGTACTCTAGTATCTCGCGGAATATTAACTCTCTTACATCTTCCTTTGTGACTCTTCGCCTCTCAAATTCAAATTCCATCTTTGAAATTGGTTGGCAGGATGGTTCTCTCTCAGACTTGGCCAATCCCTTGAAGTAAGGATCAGCAAGTGCCTGAAAATGAACAGAGTTTCAACTTGAAAATGAAAAAAGCAAACACAAACAATGATATCTTAATATCTAAAGAGATTTAACCTTGATACCAAAAAAAAAGTCATAGCAGAAAAAATAAAAAGATAGGCATGCAAAAACTTGATTCAACAACGTAATAGAATGAGATTAAATAAACTCCTATTGTTAAAGGACTTTCGAATTCCAATTCAACAAAAATCCTATATGAAGCCATTGTGAACCTGTTCAGCAGTTGGACGATCCTTGGGATCAAACGCAAGCAACCTCTCCAAAAGCCGAAGAGCCAAAGGATCAGCATTTGGAAATTTCTGGGCAAAAGGAATAGGCTGCTTCTTTCTCATGCTTGTAAGGTATCTTCTAGCTTTTTCATTCCGCACCTAAACAAAAAACAGAGGAACCAATATCAAGAGCAGGTAGAGCATATAGCATATACACACACACAGATATATATATATATATATAAATGGTTTTGATATGGTGCCCGATGGTGGGTTTCTAATGGAGCCCAACTTCAGCCTAAACTACTTGTACCATGCTACAGTGTATAAGTGTTTTATCCTGCTGTTGGGCCTATAAGAAACCCATCATCGAGTTCCATCTGTTACAGTATATATAACACATATATATAATACTACATGTACACATACACACACACAAACAACACAATTAATACTGAAAGGGTGAAGTGATGCATACACGAGCAACAGTCTCCATGGGAGGTGTTCCAAGAAGATCGGTTATCAAATCCAGTTGGTGAACAACATTCTTTCCAGGGAAAAGTGGTTTTCCAGTCAAAACCTCAGCAAAAATGCAGCCAATGCTCCATATGTCAATTGCTGGAGTATACTGAACAAATAAGCAGTCAAAAAACCAAGAATCATCAATACTTGTTAGTACACATAATAATTTGATTTATACCTAAAAAGAACTATAAGTGTGCTGCATCAATATCACATGATGTATCATGACAACTAATCAGAAACCATAGACTTCACATTTTATAATATCTTGCTTGAGTTGTATGTCTTCTACGAAAAGGTTGATGCTATCTAAGAGTTTTGACAAGGCTCACCCATAGGCCATTTCTGACTGTTCCATAAACCTCAACTTTGACCCGCAAGCTTATTATTATGGCAAATCAACTCCATATCATGATGCTCTATAAAACTAAGGCTACTTTTAAAACAAGGTGGTTCATTAGGGCATCACCAATGCTAGTAAGCAATTTTGAGTTAGTATTTTGACACATGTGTGCCACCTCACAAATTCAATACCTCTACCTCAAAAAATTCCTTCCTCCTACCTATGAAGTAATTATGTATGGGTCCCACAATCAAACTATATATTCTATTCTTCATTTTTATTTATTAAATATTTTTATTTATAATATGAATTCTACAATTAAATATTACTCTTAAATTCTGTTATATAAGTAAAATATTGTTAAAATATTATTGAAAATTTTAAATAACAATGAAAAACAACAGCTTAGATGTTTCATTGAATAAAATAATTTAATTGTCTAAATATAAAAAAATACGCCCAGAATTAAAACAAAAATAATATAGAAATTAAAGGTATAAAAAAAACTCAATCAAATGAAACAAATGAAATAGAATTTCTTTTCCCCAAAAAATTGTGTTGAGAACGTGGGGCATTAATTGCAAGTGGGACCCATAATTACATTTCCACTCGCGGTTGGACGCACTCTCCACTATTTCTATCAGAATTGCTCTTCACGCTCCCCTCTACTCCTTTACTATTTCCCCCTTATTTTCACTCCTTCCTGGGCAGGAGCAGTGCTCACCCATTCTTCCTTCCTCTGCCATGTCACCACTCTCACAACCATTCCTACCTCAAATTTTGGGTAGTGATAGCATGCCACATAAGATTCCTCACTTGCACTGTGGGTGCTCTTATGTGGTCTGATTTTCAAAAGAAATTGCAATGACTTAAGGAGCACATTGAATCTGAGAATAGGAAAATGAAAGTAAATAGGTCGATGTACAAAAACTGAGGGGGGGGGGGGGGGGGGGGCACTATCTCTAACTTTATTCATTTAAAAAAATAAACAATTAATTTTCATCAACAACCAAGCTGCAGGGAAGATATGGAATTGCACCTTTGAGAAAAATGAGCCACACAATTCTGGAGCCCTATACCATCTTGTAGCAACATAGTCCTGCGTTCAAGACAAAAATTGTGCTCTCCATAACAAGTAAACAGCCTTAATTATAAATTTCAAGAATTAGTGTTAAATACCGTCCAAAATATTGTTGTAGGTGTGTCATTGAATGCTACTCTAGCCAATCCAAAATCACATATTTTGAGTTTACAGTTGGCATTTGCTAGAATATTTTTCGGCTTTAAATCTCGATGATATACATTAGCTGCAGAAAAGTATTCCAATCATTAGTCATTATAACAAACTCACCATAAACTACTACCCAGAGTTAACCATCAAGTTAACGACAAGCTAAGAAACGTCACAACAAACATTTGTCAACAATTATCAAGTTTTAGGCCATAGATTAAGGTTGCATTGAGGTGCTTAGTAAGGAGTATATGATTGTACAGAAAATCCTGCCATCAATAAGATGTGTCGATCAAAGCAATCTGTTCATTTTTATGAGGGTGGGGGGTGTTCACCTGTGTGGATGTATTTGAGGGCACGAAGCAACTGGTAAAGGAAAAATTGATAATGTTCGCGTGTCAAGTCGTCATTAGCCTTAATGACCTGATGTAGATCTGATTCCATTAATTCAAAAACAACATAGATATCTTTGAATTCTCTCCTTGAAGGTGGAAGCATAATGTGCTTAATTTCGACAATATCAGGGTGTCGCAGAAGCCTCAGAAGCTTTATCTCTCGAAGAATTCGAGCAGCATCAGAAATGTGTTCAAATATGTCGTGTATTTTCTTTATTGCAACTTTTTCGCCTGTATGAGTATCGATTGCTGAACAAACAACACCATAGCTACCTTTACCTATGACTTCCTGGATTTTATACCTACTAGCATCACCATAGTCGGAGAAGAAGTCCAATTCTGCTGAATTCTGTTGCACAGAGTAAGAACTAAGGTTAGTACTTTAGTCCATTCTGAAAATGGAAGATAACCATTTGACGAATATTGCATTTTAAAAGTAATGAACTCTGTTGACAAATTTCATATCTTATAATCGGACTTTGTTCAGAATATTCATTTCCCTATAAATGTAGAATTTATAATAATTTAATCAGAATTACAAACATAAGTCCAATAGATCCTAATCAAATTATATAATAGTATAACATATACACTGTAGTTCAGACCGATAAAAATCTTTAATTCAGTACTATCGTATCCTCAAAAAAGAGTTCATTATAACAAGGCCTTTTCCCTTGTGAAAAAGTAGAAACAGTACAAGAGCGACAAATATTTTATGCACACAAATATTTGATCCAAGGCATTAATCCAACTCAATCCTCCTTAGAACAACCTAAACTATCACAAAAGCTTAGAGTATGTTGACCATCATCTACTAACAAGCGTTAAACTGAAAATTCTAAAATTGGAGATGAAATAATCATATGAAATTTTTTTGAGGAAAAAAGAGAAAGAAGGAAAAGAAAAGGAAAGGAAAGGAAAGAAGATATGGAACAGAAACAGTGCCTACAGAGAGACAAAATAAAATACAGACTACGGTAAGAATTAATACAGAATAGTCAGGCCTGCGATATGAAATATAAAAAAACTCAAACATCAAACTATCCTATTCACAGTAAATCAAACTACTCATTCACTGATTAACAAATGCACCAGAAAATTCATAATTTCCAGAATTGACATCAACAACCTACCAAGAGAAAAACAATTCACATCTTTAAGATCATTATCAAAAACAATATGTATCCTTAAATTGAGAGTACATATTAGCTACAACACAGTTCATAGGATTCAACTATTCAATGGAGCTACATCATAAAAGAAAATATATTGAGTTTAAGTCAAATGCGCATAAAACCCAGACCTACATCAGAAAAATTGGATCGTCCTCCCATCCAAATTTCCCCTAAAAATTCATTGAGATAAACAAGAAAAGAATTCGAAAAGGAGAGAAAGATGAGCTCACTTTCTTTCGGTGATCCGGCTGCATTGTAAAGACAATTCAAGTCTCCCCCCAAGAAAATATTTTTACAGCAGCCCCAAACCGAAACGAATTCAAGGACAAATCAACACAAAATTCAGCCACATTTTCCCCATCGACCGCGGCTACGGATGGCAAAGGAGCAATCCCACCTCGTACGCTTCGAATTATTGATGAATACAAAGAGAAACCGATCCTTCATACACCGTTCCGCTTCTCTTTCTTCCTCACCAGCAATCATAGAACAGCAAAACCAGACAGAAACATTTCCAATGCAACAAAAAGAACCCCAAATATCCAAATAAAACTCCTCTAACTCCCTCTGGTTATATACATACAGTATTGAACATTGTGCAATACGAATGTGTGTGAATATGTGGATCTGAAGGAACCGCTCTGCAGCTGTGCTGGTGTGGGGGGAGATCTGACACCGACACAATGTAGAGAGAGGGAGAGAGAGAGAGAACCGAGGTGAGGTTTTAGAGAGAGAGAGAGAGGTGTAAATGCGCTGGATGAGGAAAGGAAATATGGAATGAGCCCCTATTTATTTTTTTATTTTTTAGGAGAGTATCCTGTTTTATTAAATAATATAATTGCTAAAAATAAGATTACACAGCAAACGTTCTTTGGCATTCATTTTGGGAATGAGAATAAAGTGTGATATTTTATAGATTACATTTTGGATTTTGATTAATTTATTAAGAGTAAGTTTTACAGGAAAATGATTCATGAAACTGTTTTAAAGTATTGAATATTTAATTAAAAGTATCAATAATTTTACCAGAAGTATTATTAATTTGGATTCAAAAAAATTTACAACAATTACTACTCCTTCTGTCCATGATTTTTTTACCCATATACTGTTCAACACAGTTTTTAAGGAAAAATAATAAAATAATCTAAAAGCATAAAGTGTGAATAGTAATCAGGAATTAACAAAAGGCAACAATACATTAAGTACTCCCTCCATTTCGGCTGAGGAGGGAGTTCCAAGTTGTTCACTGACACACACTGTTCATTGATGGGATCAAAATCCAAAAATCCCCCCCAAAATCAAACTTTCAGTTTTCCCACACATTTTTTAGTTCAATAAATACACAAATTCTGAGCAAATAATCAGCATTCAATACCCTACACTTCCATAAATGAAAACTAAGAAGCCTAATTTGTCTATTGATGAGAGAACAAGGATTGCACAATTCCTTATTGGGAACATCAAAGATGGTGAGTTACAGAGGGGCTCAATCGGTCAGGCTGCTGCTATCTTTGGAGTCACAAGGAAGACCATTGGTGGAATTTGGTCTGCAACAAAAGCCAAAATGAATGAAGGTAAGGCTGTTATTTTTCACAAAACAAAATGGAGCATGCATAAAGATAAACTTGAGATGGATGTTGAGAAGATGAAGAGCATACCATTGAAAATGAGAACAACTTATAGAAGAATTGCAAGAGAGATGAATGTGAGCAAAAGCTTAGTTCATCTTTGGGTTAGAAGGGGGTTGATCAAACCCCATACCAATGCCATCAAAACTCATATTAACAGCTGCAAACAAGTTGGCTAGACTATCTTACAGCCTCAATGCATTGATTTATGATATAGCACTTAACATCATACAATTCAAGTCCATGTGCAACACAATTCATATTGATGAGAAGTGGTTCTACATCACAAAAGAGAATGAGAGATACTATCTGCTCCCAGGTGAAATAGAGCCATACAGAACTTGTAAGAGCAAAACGTACATTACCAAACTCATGTTCATGTGTGTAGTGGCTAGGTCAAGGTATGCAAGTAATGGTGAATGCACTTTTGATGGGAAAATTGGAATTTTTCCCTTTACATCACATGTGGCAGCCAAAAGAAACAGCAAGAACAGAAGCAAGGGAACTTTGGAGACAAAGCCCATAGACTCAATTACCAAAGAGGTGATAAATGACTGCTTAATCAACAAGGTATGACCACAAATACACAAGCTATCAGAAAATATTCATCATGTAGTTGTAAACATAGTAAGTATCCATAACAAAGATTGTGTTTTATTTACTTTGTTGGTTACATTACATTCTTTTGCAGATTATACCAAGGATTAAGAGTGTATGGCCATCAAATGCAAGCAAGGACATACATATTCAGCAAGATAATGCCAAACCACATTTGAAAGACTGTGACAATGATTTTAGGGCTGTGGCAAGAGATGATGGATTTAACATTGAACTAGTTTGTCAGCCACCAAATTCACCAGATACTAACATCAATGACTTGGGCTTCTTTAGAGCTATTCAAAGTTTACAAGATGAGACATCTTCTTACAATTGTGATGATCTTGTTATGAATGGTACTAATGCATTTGATTCACTAACACACATCACTTTGAACAATGTGTTCTTAAGCCTACAAGGATGCTTGGTGGAGATCATGAAATGCAAGGGCCACAATGACTATAAGGTGCCACATATGAACAAAGAAAGATTACTTAGGCAAGAGTGTCTACCAGAAAATCTACAAGTTGAAGAAGTCCTTGTGAAAGAATGCATTGACTATTTGAGGCAAAATGTGAATGAAACTGCATCCCCATTTGATGTTAATACACTCATTTCAGAATTGGGGTATTAAGTTTTAGGGTAGGTAGGAAACATCTTTTGCAAATATTTTGATGTTTACCAGTTAAACAAATCCCAAGTAGATGGGTTGTTTAAGATGTAAACATGTTGAGTCATCCTTTTTGTATTCGACTCTATATTAATGAAATCTTCTTTTTGTATAAAGTTCATGCATATGTTTTAAAAAATCACAATATTCATCACTGGAATTACTAAAATAGCATCACAAACACCAATTCATGCATAAGTGTATAAATGTCTCCAAACAAAGAGCATGGTCAAAGTGATGACAACACTCAATTTAACCTCAAAAAAGCACATAAATCATCACTGGAATTCTTCAGAAAATGGAAACAGCCCCAATTTTTTCAAAAACAGTTCATGTATAAGTGTATAAATGTCTCAAAACAAAGAGCATGCTCAAAGTGATGACAACACTCAATTTAACCTAAAAAAAAGCACAGAAATCATCACTGAAATTCCTCAGAAAATGGAAACAGCCCCAATTTTTTTAAAAACAGTTCATGCATAAGTGTATAAATGTCTCCAAACAAAGAGCATGCTCAGAGTGATGACAACACTCAATTTAACCTAAAAAAACACAAAAATCATCACTGGAATTCCTCAGAAAATGGAAACAGCCCCAATTTTTTCAAAAACAGTTCATGCATAAGTGTATAAATGTCTCCAAACAAAGAGCATGGTCAAAGTGATGACAACACTCAATTTAACCTCAAAAAAGCACATAAATCATCACTGGAATTCCTCAGAAAATGGAAACAGCCCCAATTTTTTACCAAAACAGTTCAAGCATATGAGTATAAGTGTCTCCAAACAAAGAGCATGCTTAAAGTGATGACAAAACTCACATTTCACCTCAAAAATCACAGAAATCATCACTGGAATTCCTCAGAAAATGGAAACAGCCCCAAACTTTTACCAAAATAGTTCAAGCATATGAGTATAAGTGTCTCCAAACAAAGAGCATGCTCAAAGTGATGACAAAACTCACATTTCACCTCAAAAATCACATAAATCATCACTGGAATTCCTCAGAAAATGAAAACAGCCCCAATTTTTTACCAAAACAGTTCAAGCATATGAGTATAAGTGTCTCCAAACAAAAAACATGCTCAAAGTGATGACAAAACTCACATTTCACCTCAAAAATCACATAAATCATCACTGGAATTCCTCAGAAAATGAAAACAGCCTCAATTTTTTTACCAAAACAGTTCAAGCATATGAGTATAAGTGTCTCCAAACAAAGAGCATGCTCAAAGTGATGACAAAACTCACATTTCACCTCAAAAATCACAGAAATCATCACTGGAATTCCTCAGAAAATGAAAACAGCCCCAATTTTTTACCAAAACAGTTCAAGCATATGAGTATAAGTGTCTTCAAACAAAGAGCATGCTCAAAGTGATGACAAAACTCACATTTCACCTCAAAAATCACATAAATCATCACTGGAATTCCTCAGAAAATGAAAACAGCCCCAATTTTTTACCAAAATAGTTCATGCATAGGAGTATAAGTGTCTCCAAACAAAGAGCATGCTCGAAGTGATGACAAAACTCACATTTCACCTAAAAAATCACATAATTCATCACTGGAATTCCTCAGATAGGCACTTAAAGAAACTAAACCAACATGCAATAATCAAATCAAAATACATCTAAAGGGATATCAGAGAAGACCTTTTAAGCAAGCATTTAGCTCCTGGAATCCACATGCAATACAAATCAGCAGCAAATTGACGGAGTTCAAGTGATGCACAAGTACATCGAGTTCCAAAAATCCGAGCAAAATCATCATCTTTCGGCCAAGGCAAAAGAGCGGCCACCAATGGCGGAGAACCACCATCGTCCACCACCGCCGAAGCAGCACCAGTTGCTACCGTCGGCGAATCGGCAAAATCTACCACGTTCTGAGAAAAGAGGGGCAAATCGACAAAGGGTGAGTCAGATCGAGCAATATTGGACATGTATGGAGAACCAAAGGTCGATTCTCCACTACAATCGACCAACGCCGGAGAATAGAGACTCGAATCGGCGCCAAAATCTCCCACCGTCGGAGATCCAAGAGACGAATCGTCAAAATAATCGGCCACCACCAAACACCCCAAATCGCCATTAAAATCGGCCATATCAGATTCGGAAACAAAGGATTCAATACCCGAATCCATGGAATATAAGTGGAAAAGTGATATAGATTGAGAGAGAGAGAGAGGCGGGTAAGAGAGAGGGTGAGAAAACCCTAGAACAATCGAGAGAGAGAGGGAGGCGGATAAGAGAGAGGGTGAGAAAACCCTGGAATAATCGAGAGAGTGAGGGAGAAGTGAGGGGACGCAGAGTAGGTGATAGAGGTTATTAGGGTGGGCTGGGGTGTTTTAAGTGGGTTGGGGTGTGTTAAGTGGGTTGGGCCCACTTAATTAGTGGGTTTAGAAAATAAGTTAGTGGGCTAATTTTTGTCAAAAAAGGAATGGGTAAAAATTTGGTGGACGGACCAAAAAGGAAAGCGGGTAAAATTTTCATGGACGGATGGAGTATATAATACCACCGACCCGAATTAATGATACTCATGGTGAGATTATCGATACTTTAATATAGTTTCATTATAAATTTATCATGAACTATTTTTATATAAAACTTTGTCATAGGTTAAAGAGAAACACTCCTATAAAATATTTAATGGATAGTGAATTTGTGAAATATAGTTTACATTGAATTTTTTTCTTATTCTAATTGGGCTGAGTCAGATCACACAAATCATTTTAAAAAAAATCACGGAAAGATAAAATATAAAAGTTTGCTATAAGCAAACATGTGTTACTGCAAGAGTAAATATTTGTTACTGTAAGAATTATTTACAATAACACATGTAAATTACTAAAAATGTGCTACTATATGAACAAAAATGTGTTACCATATAAAAAAAGATGTTATGAACAAAACAAATGCAAATGTTAAAAAAAAATCTAAATTTAAAGAAAGAATGGACAAAGGGGGTGCTTGGTTGGAGATTTTGGGAGGTGAATAATGTAAATCAAAGTCATGGTATATATTTGGAACGACTCTACCATGACTTTGATTTCATATATTTAAGAACAATGGCTTTGATTTCAGAGTGATTCTTGTATGCACTCACTTGAATTTTGAGTTCAATTTCAAATAATTTTTTACTTTTCAAAGCCTATTTTACTTATTGAGTTTTGAAAAATCAAAATTGATTTGAAAATTGGATTCAAAATCCAAATGCATATTATGTACTTGGGTGCATACAAGAATTTGTGTTGATTTCCATGCATTTTTCATTCATATATCATTTTCATTCCTCACAATTTTACCAGACATCCCATAAGAAACACATATTTTGTCTTTAGGCCAAATAATCATTTTAGCTCATACTCTTTGAAATACATCAATTCTATAGTCTATACTTTATTTATTCATCAAATTCTAGCTCATACTTTATATTACTAACATACTCAATCACATTTTTAGGCAAAATATGTCTAATGTGGATGTGGGAATCCACATGTGCTACTGATGTTTATCAATGTGATGTGACAAATTTGTATTTGTTCTTTTAATTATAATTGATACACACCAACAATACATGTGGCTTCTGATGTTCACATCAAAGGGTTCTTACTTGAAAATGTGATTGTGGATGTTTTTAAGTAGCACTCTCTCTATTCCATACTTGTTTGCTACTTTATTGTTTGTACATGTTTTAAGAAAATAATTATTTATTAGTATTTTAAGTGATAAAGTAAATATTTTTAGTTAAGAGTGTATGGAGAATATAATATTAAAATAAAATAAAAATTGACAAAAATAGATGTAGCAAACAGGTATGGGACGGGGGGAATAACTAAAAGTATGGGCTAAAATGTGAATGTTAGTGTCCTAGAGACAATCCTTGTAAGGACATAATACTAGGATGATATTCAGTTTATGGTTTAATATCATTGATTGAGTTAATATTAAATGTATGGTTTTACACTTATCTGAATATTATGTTTGATTGTTTGCATTATTCATATCTGTGTTCCCTTGAATCGATAATGTCATTGAGTGAGTGAGAACTCAGATGACTCAAGTACGATTCTCAAATAACCCCAATCAAGGATCGTTAAGAATGAGATATTGATGATGCAATAGAGATTGGTGTCCGATCTGCATTATACTCTATGGGAGAGTGTAGTAAGATTTCACTTATTACGAGATACTAGGTATCTCATAATGAATGTACAAATACCTTAGAGGGTATTGGTATACCCACCCGAGAAACTGATTGATGTAATTTCACATAATGTGTCTATGGGTGTCTCGGTTAGTGGGAGCGATGTGATACTCCTCTGACTTGAGGTCAATACGTACGACATATGCGGAGTGATGAACTTTGACCATGACCGACGCTTGCACCCTCCAAGGGTAGATATGACATGGATTGGATTCATCACTAAGTACATGTGCATGGTGGTTGAGCCAAAAATAGGATCCATTCCTCAATGTGGATTAAGAGAGAATACTCGTCTTCTCATCATAATTGGATCAAAGACATCGACCGATGCAAGTCGACTTGGACTTTGTGGCCAAGTGCGGCGCAAGCGATTAATTAGTGATTCGAGATAATATGATTAAGTTATTTGAATAGACACTTCATCATATTCAAAACTTAATCGAGTATTCACGAATGAAAGAAAGATATCACAACAGCCTACAATATTACAGGTAGTTACAGATTTCCTCGCAACGTACCTCGTATATTGAGAATGTCTGATTTATTGTCCAATTAAGACCGTTAATTTGACTAATCGCTCGATATACGAGGGCCTATGGGTCACACAACAAACAATGACAGTTCACCGATTATAGTTGGTTGATTAAAGTCTTATATTAGGTATGATATTTAATTTATGGAGAATATAATAATAATTATATATGGAATTAATTATTATTATTATTATTTATTTAAAATTGGATTTAATTAAATATGAAATCCCAATAATAATAATTGGAATATTATTATACAAGAATAATAGATATGATAAATATATTATCCGTAGGAATATATCTAGGGAAATATAATTTGTAGAGATTATATTTACGGGCTAGGCCCCATATCTTGTTTAAGAATTAAGCCAAGTTAATCCCTATAAATATGTGTCTTATGGGAATTCTGAAACACACAAAAAATATAGTTTCTCCATAAAATTTCTAGCTCGAGTTTTTCTAGCAAGTTCGTCTCGAGATTCAACACTGTCACATCGGTGTGGATCGATGAATATTTGTTGCATGGATACCATAGTGGAGGATTCTGCGTATGAAGCACTTTAAAAATTCTTGTTAAGATTTCTCGTATTTAATTATGCAATTAACTGTTTGTTGTTGGTGAACGATTTTTCCACTGCGCATATTTTACGTGTTTACGTGCCAATAAAACCCAACATAAAAATAATGAAAAATATAGTATAGGCTATAATTAATGAATTTAAAAAACTATGGGTCATAACAGTAGTTTCGATTTTCCCTGATGAATCTATTTTTAGACAAATCAAGCCCCAAACAATAAGAGACTGAGTGCGAATCAGAAGAATTTGTCTGCACACTTCTTTTTTTTGGGAAAAAGTGTTAGAGCTCAACTCTTATATGTGCATAGAAGGTGAGAA
Source organism: Ballota nigra (assembly GCA_947034835.1). NCBI lineage: Eukaryota > Viridiplantae > Streptophyta > Magnoliopsida > Lamiales > Lamiaceae > Ballota > Ballota nigra. Next base: position 41,836,005 of record OX344730.1, read on the forward strand.
ATCATCTTTGAATAAATTGGTAGCTAAATACCCAAAGTAGTGATTTACATATGGTTCTTAACGGTTGTTCATGTTTGTCAACCTAATTTTTCTTTATTAGAGTTTCTGGGATTAAACATTGTTTTCTTCAGCTTATTAAATAATCCAGAGTTGAATTTCTTTGTCAAAACTAATAAACGGCTGTAACTGAACTTGGCTAATTTTAGACCACTTTGCAGGCACTCCTTAGAGGTAGGTTCCTACCATCTTCAACGATGGTAGCTAGCTGGACTTGGTTTTCTTGTTCTTTTCCGTGGAAAGCTAACTTCATGCGAAATTTGTTCATCTTCCTTGGCTAATTGATGAAATTAAGTGTTTCTCAATGTGTGTAATTGTATGAATTTTTTTTAGAGATGAGTTGATTTACGATCGCTAAATTTTTCGTTTGATGATTTTCTTGGCACCTTAATAATTTTATTCGAGTGCATTAGACCTTTGCTCAAAGATTTGCTCGTGTGATTTATAGGAAGAAGCTTTTAAAGCTAACCCGACTTCATAATGATTCTGAAAAATATTATTCATAAGCCATTGTCTTCTTGCTTCTCTATGACTTTTATTCATTTTTACAATGCAGTCATGCTTGTGCGGCATTAATTTTGAAAACCAGTAGGGATTCATTGAATCCTATCATGTGCTAAGCACCACTAAGATTTTCAATGTTTTAAATTTGAGAAACACACATGAATATGGAGTTTTTTTTTTTTGAAATAATTGCATAATGTGATTTTGATACATCAGAAAATGTGATGAATGATAGTGGTATGTGACTGAATTGCCTATATATTTTTATTGAGACCACCAATTTTGAGACTAAGTGGGTGAATCATATAATGTGCCTTGATGGATTCAGTTCAAAGGTTTTTACTGGTTTGTATGCTTACTGACTTGAAGCGAAAATACTAACTTCTACTAGTAGATTCCTCGCATGTGTACGAGTTCACTGTAGTATGAGTAAGTATAATGACCAAGTATATCGAACCCAAGGGATGAAGTGTATGCAAATAGATCCCTGAAGATCTACGCGTCGTAGTTAATATGAGTGAAATGTTTTTGATTTTTTTTTTTTTTTTGGAAAGATTAATTAAAACTAAAATAAACCACTTAAACTAAAATATTAAAGAAGACGAATTAACTAAGGTTTGTGTTCAAGTAAGAGATGGTGATGCTCAGGATAGGAATCCCTACGTATACTAACGGAGCAGGTACATAATCAAAATAACCGTGACGTGCAAGAAATAACCTAAGTAAAAGAATGCAAGATAAAAGCTCAAGATTCTAAACCCTAATACTTTACCCTAACACTCGACCTCACTAATCCACTAACAAGTTAATAGATTGTGTTTAATTAATGAGACTCTAATTTAACTAAGGTGATGCGGTCGTCCTCCTTCGCTAAACTGGTAGATGAATTAACCCTTTCTAAACCCTCTTGTTAAGTCTACTCGTTGTTAAAGAGTGATACGGTCGTCCTCTCTCTAACACTTTTCCAACAAAATTCAAAAGTAAAGTTAAAATTAATTTTAAGAATTCATTAATTAAGAGAATTAAAACCTAACGTCACGAGTTACCTTAATTACATACCCACAACCTACTTCTACGAGTTCATCCTACCCCAAGCATGCAAGGGTTTTAGCCGGACATGGTTATAACGATAAGAAAAGCAATTAACGAAGTAACGAACATAAACATGATGAATTGAATTGAAAAATTAGAAAGCATGAACTAAGGTTTTGAAAGAAAATAAATTTAAGAACTGATATTAACTTAATAAGACGAAATTTAAACGTGTTCAATAACAAAGGTATGAAGAAACTAAACTAAGAAGTAAAACCGTTATGCGAATTCGTAAAGGAAAACCTCGAAACGTAAAATTAAAGCTTGCTCCTCCTTCTCTCTCTCTCAAAACTAAGTCTAAAAGTAAAAATCTATCAAGTGGTTCGTGAATCCTCCCTCAAGACTGTTGATAGGCGAGCAGGATCATCATTTGGGCGACCAGGATTAGCGCAAATTACACAAAGTTTAAACTGGAATTAACACATGATTCACCCAAGACATCCGGCGAGCAAAACCTACTTGCAATCAAGATACACAGGCGAACAAAATCAGATCAAAAGCCACATGATGAGCTCAAACGGCATCCTGCCGATCAGATCCAACCACAACGCCAAAATAACAATTAAACAAGATAAAAGACCATCAGAATCAGACTAAAGACTCCTCAAGGACAAGTTCAAAATGACGAACAGCTCTAGACAGCGAGCAAGTCCAATAGATAAGGATAGAATTTAGTTAAGATAAGGTCAAATTAGTCAAAGGACAGGTGTCGAGCATGCAGACTTGGTCGGCCAAAGGTCGTGCCACCTCCTGCTGGGCAAAAGTCTATAAATACTTAGATTTTTTCAGCAAATAAAGAAAAAGGCACAAATTATTATACACGTCCAAACTTCGATTACGAATCTAAAGCAGCTCGATTAACTTACAATCGAACTTAAACACATAAGCTTTCATACGATTCTAACCCACCTAAACCCGAAAATCCGTATTCACTAATTACGTTAGTGATCAATCACACGTAATTGTTTGATGATCAATTAACCATCTAAAACAGCCATTAATCTTCAAGATTAGAACTGATCGTCAACAAATTGGCGCTAGAAGGAGGGTTCGAACCTCCGCTTCATTGAATACAAGGAGATTACCCCAGAATTGAAGAACGAGTTTGAGTTTTTGAAGAAAACAACTCAAGAACACCAAGAATAACACTTGATATTCACTGTGAAAATGCCTCAATCAAGGGAGACACAACGTTCTCAACATATAACCCGGGATTCGCACTCTCGAATATCCCAAGCTGGTGGGCGAGCAAGGGCGAGCAGAAACAACCAAGAGAATCAAACTAATGTTGCTCGCCAGTTAATACCACCAGAGTTGGACGCCATTGCCCGCAACCCCGACGAATTGGCGCGTACAATTGCCATGCTCCAGGCTTTACAGAGACAACAAGTCCAACCTGGCCCATCATATGTGCGAGCAAGGGGTAGCCCCACGAAGACTCGCGAACATATTAAGGCTAGGGGGGATCATTTGAATGAGGCTGACAGCGCCCAAGCTCGTAAGGCCAAAGGCAAAGAAAAATTGAACATTGAGGTCGCCAGTCAGGGAGGTTCAACTCAGAACCCGGCCATGGCGGCAAGTCAGGGTACGCGCCAAAGTGCTCTGGAAAGATTGGGTCGACGTGGCCGGGGAATCCTGGAGATACATCCCCCTGCTGGGGCAGCTCGCCCAGCCGTAATACCTGCTCGCCAATCGGTCCTTGACCGACTGACTAGGTCAGCTTTTGGTCGCCTTGGTCCGAATGCAGAGCCCAATCCCAGGAGGCCAATCCAGGGGATTCCCATTCCCAATGTGGGAATGGAGCGAACAGACGGCTGTACGCCTCAGCTCGTCGAACAGCCACAGGGTCAGGGGGGATCTTTAGAGGAGCTCGCCTCCATGAGAAAGGCCATCGAAAGCATGCAGGGTCAGCTGGATCAACAGAGAGGTTATGGGAACACGACTCTTCCGGTCTCACCCTTGTCAGTAGTAATTCTGAAGGCTCCAATTCAACAAAAAATCCAGTTTCCAGCAAGTATCCAATATGAGGGCACGGCGGATCCCCGAGTGCATTTGATGAAATATTCCAATTATATGGTATCAATGGGGGCAAGTGATGCAACCCAATGTCGAAACTTTCCTTTAACTCTCGGGGATCGTGTCCATAAGTGGTTTTCGGCCCTGCCACCAGCTTCAATTCATTCGTTTGCCCAGCTGGGTAAAGAGTTCTTATCCCATTTCTCTACAGCCGGGTCTTATCTATCCCAAAGACATCGGTTATCCGACTTGAAACAAACTGACGACGAGTCGGACCGATCGTATTTAGAAAGATTCGATAAGGTCTTGTTGGAGGGAGAGTCCGTTAGTGAAGACACCAAGATTGTGGCTGTCTTGGCGGGACTCAAGAAGGGTACTGAACTCTGGAAAGATGTGCACCTAAGATGCCCAAAGACATACGCCGAGTTTCGGGATCGGGCAGGCGTTTTTGTCTCAATGCATGAAGCCCTACAAAAGGATATGGGAGACAAAGGAGAACAAAAAGAGGGTACAAAGAAACCTGGAACTGGTTATCGAGCTCCCAAAAATATGAAGGCATTTACCGAGGGCACTGAGCTAAAAGACAAACTGAACCACATTCTCACTGTATCAATTGATACAGTTTATAATAGTGTCCGGGACAAAGAGTTGCTAACACCTCCCCGTAAGATACGTCAGGAAACGAGCAAGTTGAACCAGAATAAATATTGTGCCTACCATCAAAGTGTAGGGCACTTTACAAGCGAATGTCGTGACTTGCTAAAGCAGCTGTGGCGCTTTTACGAAGAGGGAAAGCTATCGGAGTTCGTGAAAAGACAGCCCGGCAAAAGAACCAGAGACGAAGATTCTGATGAAGAAGACCAGGACCAGGCACCTCATCGGAATCGAGCTGGACGACCAGCTCAGGCGCCGGCCGGGGGGCCAATACCGGATATCCAGATGATGGAACCCGCAGGACCCATAGGTGGTTATTCTGATGGACGACCACCGATCTCTAACCGGAAAAGAAAGGCAGAATTACGAGCAATCGGACATATACAGGAAATGGGGGTCATTCCACCTACCATGCAAACACCGGAATTAATTTTCACCGACAGAGATTTGGAAGGAGTTCTGACCCCCCACAACGATTCGCTTGTGATATGTGCCAAGATTATGGAAACAAGGGTGCATAGATTACTAGTGGATACTGGAGCCTACACTAATATCCTTTTTAAGAAGACACTTGATCAAATGGGAGATTATGCAGGCTACATCAGAGACACAAATCACCGTATCCTGGGATTTGGGAATGCCGTGACAATCCCGTTGGGAATAGTAACTTTCGCTATGCAACTTGTGACGATCAAAGAGCCTGAGAAGAATATTGCAAGAATGGTAGATTTCCTAGTCGTCGATCAAGAATCGTCATACAATGGATTCCTGGGTCGACCCTTCTTAAACGAATTCAGGGCCGCATGTTCATCTTACCATTATTGCATAAAATTCCCAACAGCAAGTGGAGTTGGCACGGTGAAAGGAGACCAAAGAAAAGCTCGAGAATGTCTTCTGCAAATTCAGTCAAGGCAGGGACAAGTATCTATGATGGAAGCATCAACTAGTCAACTCGAAAATGAACCTTCAATCTTGGAGGACATCCTTGGAGCCCAAAATAATAAGATGGACATTGACGACCAACCGACGCCCACAGGCGATCAAGCACAGCAGGACGACGGGCAGAACCAGCCGAAAGCAGTGTTACCTCCCGTAGCCGACCGTTCATACCTAAATGATAACCAGGAAAGTCCAACTTTGGTGGCCGAGTCTCACCCAGGGCCCGCAGATGACTTTGACCCTCGATTGGGTGTCGAACCCATGAACATTGAGGATGAGCCAAATCCGGAGGGGCCAATAGTTGACCCTCGATGGAAAGGGCAGAAACGACGGGCAACTCCTGTTGAAGAGTTAGAGGCCATCAAGGTTAATCCTGAGCGTGACAGTCTTGAACTTTACATTGGATCTGAACTCCCAGAGCCTTACAGAACACGCATGACGAACTTTCTGAAGGCTAACTTGGACGTCTTTGCGTGGTCTCATGCTGATATGGTGGGAATCAGCCCGGAGAATGCCTGTCACAGGTTGAATATCAACCCAACCCGAAAACCTGTCCACCAGAAACGGCGAAAATATGGACCAGATAAGTATCAAGCTTTAAACGAAGAAGTCAAAAAGCTGCTGGACAACGATTTAATTAAACAAGCGTTATGTCCACAGTGGGTTGCAAATCCTGTCCTGGTACGGAAGCCGAACGGAACCTGGAGGTTATGCATAGATTTTACAGATCTTAATGCAGCATGCCCGAAGGATAACTTTCCGCTCCCACACATCGATCAACTGGTGGACAGTACTGCTGGTCACGAAATGTTCACATTCATGGATGCTTTCGCAGGGTACCACCAGATTCCAATGCACCCGGACGACCAAGAGAATACGGCTTTTTATACAAATAAAAATCTGTTGTGCTGGAAGAGGATGCCGTTTGGTCTAATTAATGCTGGAGCAACTTACCAGAGGTTGGTGAACAAAATGTTCGACCAACAAATTGGAGATACGGTAGAAGTCTACGTTGATGACATCGTAGTCAAAAGTCCCCATAAGGAGGATCACCTCCATCATCTTTCCCAAGTATTTGACATACTCCGAAAATACAATATGAAGTTAAATCCAAAGAAAAGTAGTTTTGGAGTACATTCTGGAAAGTTCTTGGGCCATCTGGTCAGCAAACGTGGAATCGAAGCTAATCCAACAAAAGTAAAGGCAATTGTCGATATGAAACCACCACGCTCTGTTAAGGAGGTACAAAGGTTGACCGGTTGCCTAGCAGCCTTAAACAGATTCATATCACGGTCAGGAGACAAGTGCCGTTCATTTTTCGAGGCCATCAAAAAGGGCAACTTTGCCTGGACAGAAAACTGCCAGAGAGCTTTTGATCAATTGAAAGAATATCTGGGAGATGTAAAAATTTTGTCAAAACCAATTCCCGGTGAGAAGTTATATTTATACCTGGCAGCATCTGACACAGCTATAAGTTCGGTACTAGTTCGGGCGGATGGCAAGTTTCACCTGCCAATCTACTATTTCAGCCAGGCCCTGCATGATGCTGAAGTAAAGTACACACCAACCGAAAAGCTGGCCTATGCTCTTGTCATGAGTGTCAGGAAATTAAGACCATACTTTTTCGATCACCAAGTCGAAGTCTTGACAACTTTCCCCCTCAAACAAATATTACATCGACCCGACACAGCTGGTCGTCTATTGAAATGGTCCATAGAGATCGGCCAATTTGGCGTGACTTATGCACCTCGAACCGCGATTAAGGGACAAGCGTTAGCCGACTTTATAGTTGAGCTAACCTTCCCTCAAAATCCAACGAGAGGGCTAGATCACCCATGGCATCTTTACATAGATGGTTCGTCAACAAATCTGGCCTCGGGGGCAGGAATAGTACTCATCAGTCCCGACCGGCAAGTATTCACTTCAGCGGTCAGATTTGAATTCATGGCCACTAACAACGAGGCAGAGTACGAGGCCCTCATTGCAGGTCTTCACTTATCACTAGCAGTTGGGGTTAGACAACTCCAAATTTTCGGGGATTCCCAGCTCATTGTAAGCCAAGTACGAGGTGAATATGAAGCCAGAGACGAGCAAATGATCGAATATCAACGAATAGTGGCTCACTTGATATCTCTTTTAGATCAAGTGTTTATTCAACAGATACCACGAACGAGTAACACACAAGCTGACGCCCTAGCAAGATTAGCAACAAGTGATGGGCCAGCAGACCTGACGGACATTGTCATTACCAAAAAAGTTCAACCATCAACAATGGACTACGAAGTAAATCAAGTAGTCGAGTTCAACAATGATGATGATTGGAGACCTCCTATAGCCAAATACTTAAAAGACGGGGAGTTGCCAAACAACTCGTTTGAAGCTGAAAGAATTAAAAAACAGGCGACCAGATATACTCTGGTAGACGAACAGCTTTACAAAAGAGGCTTCTCACTCCCGCTACTCAAATGTTTGTCTAGGGGGCAAGGAAGGACAGTCCTGGAGGATATACATTCTGGAGTTTGTGGAAATCACACTGGGGGGCAAGCTTTGGCCTACAAAACTATAAGGCAAGGTTACTATTGGCCAACCTTACGAAAAGATGCAATCCAATTAGCCAAGGCTTGCCATCAATGTCAGGTTTTTGCTCCAAACATCCATGCCCCAGCCCAGGAGCTTGTATCGGTTTACAGCCCATGGCCATTTGCAAGATGGGGAATTGACATTATTGGTCCTTTCCCGGCAGGAGTGGGAAATGTTCGATTTGCCGTTATAGCAGTCGATTATTATACGAAGTGGGCAGAAGCAAAGGCCATGGTGAAAATTACACAGCAGAACATGATCAACTTCATATGGCAGAACATCATCTGTCGCTTTGGAATTCCACGAACAATTGTGACAGATAATGGCCCACAGTTTGATGGAAAGGAATTACGAGATTTCTGTACAAAATGGAGGATCAGGAAACACTATTCAACTCCCTATCATCCCCAGTCAAACGGGCAGGTTGAAGCTGTAAATAAGATCATCAAGCATACATTGAAAATACGTCTGGCAGAAAGCAAAAGCAGCTGGTCAGAAAAACTCCCGGAAGTCTTGTGGGCATATAGGGTTTCTCCCAGGTCAAGCACCGGAGAGACACCTTTTGCAATGGCTTTCGGAACAGAGGCGGTAATACCAATTGAATTAAGAACTGACACAGTCAGGACAACCAGCTTTGATGAACAGGCAAATCATTCTGCCTTAGCCACAGAAGCAGATTTGCTCGAAGAAAGAAGATTACATGCTGAGCTAAAGAATGCCACGTACAAGCAGAGAGCAGAGCGTTACTATAATTCCCAAGTCAAGATAAGAAAATTCGAAGTTGGTGACCTCGTTCTGAGAAAAAAGCTTGCCCCACCTCCAGGCATTTTTGGCCCGACTTGGGAGGGCCCATACAGGGTAACAGATAGGTTACCCAATGGAGCATATGACATAGAGGACTTAGATGGCAACTCGGCCCAATATTCCTGGAATGCAGCTAATCTAAGGAAATACTTTCAGTAGGCGACCAGTTCTGCTTCATGAGAGAGTGAAGTTAAGATAGGCGAGCTACTAAGTCCACTGGGCGAACTGGAATGGCAGAGATACAAGATGGGTCCAAAAAACTTGCCTAATTTTTTGAAATTGTTCACCAAGTATAAATGGTCGAACAAAAATGAATTGGGTTAAGTCTGGTCGCATGCTGGGATGTTAGTATCTTGTAATAATTTCATTTCCTCTTAAGAGTCTAAAGGATGTCTTGACAAATTGTATAGTAGTCGAGCAACTTTGACTCTTGGTGTAAATTATGTTCTTTAGTAAGTTGGGAGCTTAACATTGTTTCTGTCGAGCAAATCCAACATTGCTAGTGCAAGGTTACGTTCTTGGTCGCGTTTGATACTTGTAATTTTTAAATGTTTGTTCAATATTAAGTTGTTCGTTTGAAATAGAAATGTGAGCTCAAGGCGCAAGTTGATTATACAACCAAGCCCATTGAAGGCTGTTCGTTTTTAAATGGACATAGCCTAAGGCCAAAAGCCCATCAAATCCTAAGGCCAAAAAAAAAAGGTTCTTAAAGAACAAGGCCCAACTACATTAAGATTGTTGAAGCACAGAAAAAGATGCAAAGAACAATTAATGCGAGATAAAAGACGAGCAAGTAAGCGAAATATATCCATTGATGATAAGGCTTAATCGCCCAAAAATTACAAAAGGATGAACAACAAAAAAGAAGTACAAGTTCCTAGCTAATCCTGTCCGCTAAGATCCTTGTCCGGCAGGAGGAGATATGTTGTCATCTTTGGGGTCTTCAAGTGGAGAGCCTTCAATGGCAGGGTCAACTGGGATCACCTCAGTTAGCTCAGCAATCAATCCCTCAGCATCAGCACGTTCCTTCAGAGCTCTTTCACTTTGATCGGCAGGAAGGATTTGCTCGCCCTCCGCAGCATCGCCCTCTTCTTCCTCGTCCTCGGCAGGACTTGTGATAATAATCTCGGGGCCAATGAAGTCGAGCTTGATCCCATATTCAGGCAGGTCGCCAATTTGCAAAGTTGTGCCCGGAGCAGGAGGATTAGATTCAACAAAATTGCACAACTCCTTGCCGATCTCCTCAACAACTGCGGCAGCCTTGAATTCATGGGCAATACGGATGCTCTCCGCGTAACCCGTTACGTAACCAAGAATCGAGCTCACCTCCATTTTAGGAATAAGTTCCTCTTGGGTAATGGAGTTGGCGAGCTGGATCTCAAGGTCCGCAATTTTGGCCGTCGCTTCAGTTGCGTATTTCTCGGCGACCTCCTTCTGCTGCTGGGCACGAGCAAGTTCTGCTCGCATGTGCTCAACCTCGGCCATTTTGACCTTCAGCTCCTCGGAGACTTTGACGTGCAGGTCCAAGGCACGCTGCTCGCTAATCTGATGAGCTTTGGCTTTGTTCTCGAGATCGGCAATAATCTTCTTCGCCTCAGCCTTAGCTTCATCACGCTCCTTGGCAATACGGCTGACCGTGGCCGCATGCTGTCGTGAGTCCTTCTCAAGGTCCTCAACCTGGTCGACCAAACGTTGCACGGCCGCCAAGGTGTTGCCCGCCTCGACAAGACACAAACGGCCATTATCACGAGGCGCTTGTGCCTTGACGGTCTCATTAAGCTCCTTGGTCCAGCTCCGAGCAACGACCTCGGAGGCGCGGCGGACAAAAGAGTCCGGGATTTCGCGCAAGTTGGTCGGCACCTTTGAGCAAGCGAAACGATGCACCAGGTTAGATCGCCCTGGATACTGCTCGGGCGAGTAGCTGAAAAGAAATTTTTCAGTTAAAAAAAAAAAAAAATGCTAAGTGTAATGGGCGAGCAAGGTTATACCTGTCAAGACGACCTTTATCCCAGCCAAGGTAGGTGGGATCAGATGAAGGACCAGATCCTTCACGAGTGGTGACAACCAGAGCATGCTCGCCGGGACGCTCCACCGAAGGAGTTTGTTCGCTGTCGCCTTCGGATGGTCGGACAGCCACCGTCACCTTCTCTTGAGCCGTCTTTGCTCGTTTGGCAGCCTTCTCGGTATCGGAGACGGGGGTACCGTCTCCACGGAGAAGCCTCTTCGCCCTCGGAACCAATGTCTTGGGCGGACTCGCCACGGGGGCAGGAGGCTGTGCCGAGCTGGACCCTCCGGCTTGTCGAGGGTCTCCTTTTCCACCCTTAGCCGCAAGGGCGATGATTTTTGAGAGGGGATCCGACTTCTTGCGTCCTTTTTTGGTCGGCATCTCCCAAACCCGGTTATCAAGCTCAAGGAAGGAAGGGTGAAGCGCAACGGAGGCGAGCTGATCTATAAAAGAAAGAAAAACAAAATTAATATTAAGTATAAAATCGACCAGATCTGCTCGCCCAGCTTAAAGATAATTACCCTCTGGGATACGAGCTAGAGCCTCGAGATGGTGAGGGTAGGTCGCGAGGTGAGCAACTCGCAGTGTGTCCTCGGAGAAGAGATGGCCGATACTTAGATCTTCTCGGCGACGAAGGGCGATCAAGCACGCAACAAACAGGAATAGATCGCTTATGCTATTCTTCACAGTTCGCCACCCCAAGTTCTTGGGACCTGAAACAAAGGGAAAAGAGAATTAAAATTAGTCCAACCACTTCAAAGATATAGAAGAGGTAAGACTCACGCTTTAATTCCCTAAACTCCGCCGGGGTCTCGATTCGTTCAGAACCCCCTGAAGAGCGAGCAGAAGCACGCCAATCGCCTCCAATCCAGAACCAGTCATGCTTCCAATCCCGCACTTTCCCAGGAATATCCTCGACAAGTTTTTGGCCTGGTCGCGCCTTTAGATAGTACCAGCCCGCCTCTTCCCCAGTACAGCCGGTCATCGTCATTAGGTAGCCAACCTCCTCGGCGGACAGCCTGTTTGGATACCCCTCCAGGGCGAACATTACCATCAGGGCCATCAGATTTATCCACCCAACAGGAGTAAGTTGGGTGATAGCCAAGTTCACATCATGTAGAAATTGGCCGACCAAAGGGTGCAGCGGCAGAGAGACTCCAGCGTTTAGGGTGGCAAGGTTGATCGCCGTCAGTCCGCGTGGTGGGCGATCAGCTCTGTCGTCCGCCAAGGGAGCATACATGGGGATGTCAAAGGGAATCTTGTAATCCCTCCGAATCTCAATTAACTGTTCCTCGGTAATGGCGGATACGATACAGCTCGCTGCGAACTCGGTCGCTTTAAGTTTCCGTACTCCGCGAGCAGGAATGACAAAGCGATTGGAGTGCTCCTTTTCGTACTCATTCCAGTCGACACGGCGAGCAACCGCGACTGGAACCCGATGTTCGATCAGTCTGGGCGCCGGAAAGTTAATGTCCTTGAGGTAGGCCCAAGTCAGCTCGTCAGGGTTCACCGGCTGAAGTACCTCGACTTCTTCATCCTCGTCTTCGTGGAGATCCGAGCTCGTCTCTTCTAAGAGCTGGCGAGCAGGATTTGCTCGCTCCTCTCTCTCCCCGGAGGGGTGAGCTCCAGAATTAACCGAACGTGCAACCGAGGCCGCCTCGGGATCAGATTCCAAATTGACTATGGGTGGATTCTCTTCGACGGGCCTTTTTTCGGGATTCCGAGGAGGAAAAGAACCGGTCTCAGAGTGCGACGCCATCCAATAAACTAGGGGGAGGAGATTAGGGTTTTTTGCAGATTCCGGCAGAGGGAGAACACGGCGGCTCGGAATTTTCCCCAGCGGAGTAGGGATTCTCGATGAATCAAGAACGCACACTAAGCAAGAAAAGAAGAAAGAGAAGAAAATAAGCAGAGAAAAAAACTACCTTGACGTTGCTCGAAGATCGCCGGAATCTGGAAACGTCGCCGGAAATTTCAAAGAAGAAAGAAAGAAGGATTCGCGCCTAAGAAACAGTGAGAAAATGAAAAAAACGAAGAAAATTTTCCTTTTATACTTCTAGAAAAACGGGGTACCGGGCGAACAAAGTTGAAAGTTGAAGGACCAAATTGCAAATTCTGGGCGCGTGCAGCACCTGTCCGACAAAACGGGAAGGCGCGTCTCCTCGGGAATGTGTGCGCGTGGGCGGTAGCAATCATTTCGCCCACGTCACACCTCGAGCCGTGCCCAGACCTTGGGATCCCAACCGTCTCCGACCCGAGTCTGCTCGACCAATGTTGCCCGCCCATGAAAAGCTGCTCGCTCCAGGAACATTCTTGCTCGCCTTAGTGGCATTTAAAAGTTGCCAACTCAAAAAGTGCTCATTCACCATCTTCACAATTTATTGATCGGCAAGGGGGCAATTGTTGATAGGCGAGCAGGATCATCATTTGGGCGACCAGGATTAGCGCAAATTACACAAAGTTTAAACTGGAATTAACACATGATTCACCCAAGACATCCGGCGAGCAAAACCTACTTGCAATCAAGATACACAGGCGAACAAAATCAGATCAAAAGCCACATGATGAGCTCAAACGGCATCCTGCCGATCAGATCCAACCACAACGCCAAAATAACAATTAAACAAGATAAAAGACCATCAGAATCAGACTAAAGACTCCTCAAGGACAAGTTCAAAATGACGAACAGCTCTAGACAGCGAGCAAGTCCAATAGATAAGGATAGAATTTAGTTAAGATAAGGTCAAATTAGTCAAAGGACAGGTGTCGAGCATGCAGACTTGGTCGGCCAAAGGTCGTGCCACCTCCTGCTGGGCAAAAGTCTATAAATACTTAGATTTTTTCAGCAAATAAAGAAAAAGGCACAAATTATTATACACGTCCAAACTTCGATTACGAATCTAAAGCAGCTCGATTAACTTACAATCGAACTTAAACACATAAGCTTTCATACGATTCTAACCCACCTAAACCCGAAAATCCGTATTCACTAATTACGTTAGTGATCAATCACACGTAATTGTTTGATGATCAATTAACCATCTAAAACAGCCATTAATCTTCAAGATTAGAACTGATCGTCAACAAAGACGCGTTCGGGGAGGTATATATAAGCAACGGGTCGAGTCGGGATCGTATGGGCCGAAAATTCGTGCTTGCTCGTGCACTGCTCGTGCACTAGTGCACGAGCTCCTTCAACTCGAGCACTTCAATCTTCCAGAGCCAAGAAACTGCATGACCACTCGTGCTCGTGTACTAGTGCACGAGCACATGCATTGCTCGAGCGCCCTACACGAGCACTCGTGTAGGGGTGCACGACCACCTTCAACTCGTGCGCTATGTATTGATGATCAGTTCTAATTTCGAAGATTAATGGCTGTATTTGGTGGTTAATCGATCATCAAATAATTACGTGTGATTGATCACTAACGTAATTAGTGAATACGAATTTTCGGGTTTAGATGGGTTAAAAACGTTTGAAAACTTACATGTTTAAGTTCGATTGTAAGGTAATCGATCTGCTTTAGATTCGTAAACGAAGTTTGGACGTGTATAATAATTTGTGCTTGTTTTACTAGCTGAAAAAATCTAAGTATTTATAGACATTTACCTAGCAGGAGGTGTCGTGACTTTTGGCCTACCAGGCCTGCATGCACGACACCTGGCCTTTGACTAAGTTGACCTTATCTAAACTAAATTATATCCTTATCTTGTTGGATTTGCTCGCAGTCAAGAGCTGCTCGACATATTGGACTTGTCCTGGAGGAGTCTTTAGTCTGATTTTGTTGGTCTCTTGTCTAACTTAGTTGTTGTTTTGGTTTTGTGGTCGGATATGGTCGGCGGGATGCTAACTGAGTTCGTCATGTGGCTCTTAATCTGATTTTGTTCGCCCATTCGCCTTGGTGTAGCATGCAGGTTCTGCTCGCCAGATATCTTAGGTGTATCTTGAGTCTATTTTGCCTTAATCTTTAAGTGCTTTGTGCTAATCCTGGTCGCCCAATTGCTGATTCTGCTCGCCCATCAACAATTACCCCCTTACCGATCAATAAATTTTGAAGATGATGAACGAGCACTTTTTGGGTTGGCAACTTTTAAGTGTCATTGGTGCGAACAGGAATGTCGTGGGGGGCGAGCAACTTTTCACGGGCGGACAACATTGGTCGGTAAGACTTGGGCTGGTGACGGTTGGGATCCCAAGGCCTGGGTGCGGCTCGAGGTGTGACGTGGGCAGAATGATTGCTGCCGCCCACGTGCACGTGATCTCGAGGCGACGCGTCTTCCCACTTTGTCGGGCAGGTGCTGCATGCGCCCAGAAATTGCACTTCAGTCCTTCAATTCTTCAAGTTGCTCGCTCGGAACCCCGTTTTTCCAGAGAGTATATAAAGAAAAAATTCGCGATTTTTTGTTATTTTCACTGTTTATTGAGCGCGAATCTCTCCTCCTTCCCTTTTCAAACTTCCGGCGTACGTTTCCAGTTTTTGGCGACCTTCAAACGACTTCGAGGTAGTTTCTTCTTTGCTTTCTTCTTTTCTTGCGTTGTGTGTGTTATAATTCCACAAAAATCCCTACTCCGCCATGGAAATTTCTAAACCGCCGAGTTCACCCTCGCTGGAATCTGTAAACATCCAAATATTTTTTACCTTCACTTACTGGATGTCGTCGCATTCCGAGACCGGATCTTTCCCTCCCCGGAACCCCGAAAAACGGCCCGTCGAAGAGAATCCTCCCATTGTAAACCCGGAGTCTGATCCCGAGACGGCTTCGGTCGCACGCTCCGTTAACTCTGGAGCTCGTCCCTCCGGGGAAAGAGAGGAGCGAGCAAATCCTGCTCGCCAGCTCTTGGAGGAAACGAGCTCGGATCTCCATGAGGACGAGGATGATGAGGTCGAGGTACTTCAACCGGTGAATCTCGACGAATTAACCTGGACATTTCTTAGGGACATCGACTTTCCTGTGCCCAGATTGATCGAGCATCAAGCTCCAGTCGCGGTTGCTCGCCGTATAGACTGGGACGAGTATGAAAAGGAGCATTCAAACCAATTTGCCACTTCTGCTCGCGGGGTACGAAAGCTTAAGGTGACCGAATTTGCTGCGAGCTGTATTGTGTCCGCCGTTACCGAGGAGGACTTGCCTGGGATTCGGAGGGATTACAAGATTCCCTACGATATCCCGATGTATGCTCCCTTGGCGGACGACAGAGCTGATCGCCCACCGCGCGGATTGACGGCGATCAACCTTGCTACCTTAAATGCCGGAGTTTCCCTACCGCTGCATCCTCTGGTCGGCCAATTCTTAAAAGACGTGAACTTGGCTATCACCCAACTTACTCTTGTTGGATGGATAAATTTGATGGCTCTGATGGTCATGTTCACCCTAGAGGGATACCCCAATAAGCTGTCCGCCGAGGAGGTTTGCTACCTGATGACGATCACTGGTTGCACTGGGGAAGAAGCGGGTTGGTATTATCTGTAGGTGCGACCAGGCCAGAAACTGGTGGAGGACATCCCCGGGAAGGTGCGAGACTGGAAGCACGACTGGTTCTGGGTCGAGGGCGACTGGCGCGCTTCTGCTCGCCGTTTGGGGGTCCTGAGCGAATTGAGACCCCGGCGGAGTTTAGGGAATTAAAACGTGAGTCTTACCTCTTCTACAACTTTGAAGTGGTTAGACTAATTTTAATTCTCTTTTTCTTTTATTTCAGGTCCCAAAAGCTTGGGGTGGCGGACTGTCAAGAATTGCATCAGCGATCAATTTTTGTTCGTCGCGTGTCTGATCGTCCTTCGTCGCCGAGAAGACCGCAGCATTGGCCATCTCTTCTCCGAGGACACACTACGTGTTGCCCACCTCACAACTTATCCTCACCATCTTGAGGCTTTGGTACCCATTCCGGAGGGTAAGTATCTTTGCTTCATGGGCGAACAGATCTGTTCGGCATTATACTTGGTGTTATTTAACTTGTTTAATATTTCTTTTACAGATCAGCTCATCACAGTTGCTCTTCACCCCTCCTTCTTCGAGCTCGATAATCGCGTCTGGGAAATGCCGACGAAACGAGGTCACAAGAAGTCTGACCCCATCTCCAAGATTATTGCCCTTGCGGCACAGGGTGGAAAAGGCGATCCCAGACAAGCCGGAGGGTCGAGTTCGGCGAAACCGCCTGCACCGGTGGCCAGCCCACCCAAAACTCTAGCTCCGAGGGCGAAAAGGCTTCTTCGCAGAGACGGCACTCCCGTCTCTGACATTGAAAAGGCGGCCAAACGAGCAAAAACTGCTCAAGAAAAGGTGACCGTAGCTGTCCGGCCATCTGAAGGCAGTAGCGAGCAAACTCCCTCTGTGGAGCGCCCCGCCGAGCAAGCTCTGGTCGTCGCTGCCCGCGAAGGATCTGGTCCTTCATCCGACCCCACTTATCTTGGATGGGACAAGGGTCGTCTTGACAGGTACAACTCTCATCGCCCAGGACACTTGGCATTTTCTCCTTTTTTTTTTACTAACTGAGGATTCCCTTCCAGCTACTTGCCCGAGCAGTACCCTAGGCGGTCTAACATGGTGCACCGTTTTGCCTGCTCAAAGGTGCCGACTAACCTCCGCGAGATCCCGGATTCTTTTGTCCGCAGCGCTTCTGAGGTCGTTGCTCGTAGTTGGACCAAGGAGCTGAACGAGACCGTCAAGATACAGGCGCCTCACGACAATGGCCATCTGTGTCTCGTCGAGACGGGCAACACCCTGGCGGCCGTGCAGTGTCTGGTCGACCAGGTAGAAAATCTCGAGAAGGATTCTCGTTTGCATGCGGCCACTATCAGCCGTATTGCCAAAGAGCGAGATGATGCTAAGGCAGAGGCGAAGAAGATTGTCGCCGACCTCGAGAACAAAGCCAAAGCTCATCAAATCAGCGAGTAACGTGCTCTGGACCTGCACGTCAAGGTCTCTGAAGAATTGAAGGTCAAGATGGTTGATGTCGAGCAGATGCGAGCAGAACTTGCTCGCGCTCAACAGCAGAAGGAGGTCACAGAGAAATTCGCGACCGAGGCGACGGCCAAAATCACTGACCTCGAATCCCAGCTCGCCAACTCCATTACCCAAGAGGAACTTATTCCTAAGATGGAGGTGAGCTCAATCCTGGGTTACGTGACAGGCTATGCCGAGAGCATTCGAATTGCTCACGAGTTTAAGGCTGCCTCTGTTGTTGAGGAGATCGACAAGAAGCTCTGTAACTTCGTCGAATCAAACCCTCCAGCCCCGGGCACAGCTCTCCAGATTGGCGACCTGCCTGACTACGGAGTCAAGCTTGACTTCATCGGCCCTGACATTATTATCACAAGTCCTCCCGAAGATGAGGAAGAAGAAGAGGGCGATATTGCCGAAGGCGAGCAAATTCTGCACGCCGATCAGAGTGAAAGAGCTCTCCAAGAGCGGGCTGATGCCGAGGGGCTGATTGCCGAACTGACTCAGGTGGTCCCAGTTGACCCTGCTCTCGCTGGCTCCCCTCTGGAAGATCCTAAAGATGATAACATTCCCCCTCCTGCCGGGCAAGAATCTTAGCGGACAGGATTAACTAGGGACTTGTACTCTTTTCTTTTTTTTTGTTATTGTTGTTCGCTTTTGTTGTAATGTTTTGGGCGATCAAGCCTTATTATTAATGAGACTATTTTGCACATATGCTCGTCTTATTTATCTTACATTAATTGTTCTTTGCATTTTTATCTATGCTTCAACAATCTTAATGTAGTTGGGCCTTGTTCCTTAAGAACTTTTTGGCCTTAGAATTTGATGGGCTTTTGGCCTTAGGCTATGTCCATTTAAAAACGAACAGCCTTTAATGGGTTTGGTTGTATAATCAACTTGCGCCTTGAGCTTGCATTTATGTTTGAACGAACAACTTAACATTGGAACGATCTTAAAAAATTACAAGTGTTGAAAGCGACCAAAAATGTAATCCTGTACTAGCTAGGCTGGATCTGCTCGACAAAAACAATGTTAAGCTTCCAACCATTAAAAAACATAATTTACACCAGGAGTCAAAGCTGCTCGACCACTATACATTTTGTCAAGGCATCTTTAGACTCTTAAGAGGAAATAAAACCATACAAGATATTGGCATTCTAGACCGCGACCAGACTTGACCTAATCCAACCCAGTTCGACCACTTATACTTGGTGAAAATTTCAAAAAATTAGGCAAGTTTTTGGATCCATCTTGTATATCTGCCATTCTAGCTCTCCCAATGGACTTAGTAGCTCGCCCACCTCAACTTCACTCTCTCATGAGGCAAAACTGGTCGCCTACTGAAAGTACTTTCTTAAGTTAGCTGCATTCCAGGAATATTGGGCCGAGTTTCCATCTAAGTCTTCTATATCGTATGCTACATTGGGTAACCTGTCTGTTACCCTGTATGGGCCCTCCCAAGTCGGGCCAAATATGCCTGGAGGTGGGGCAAGCTTCTTTCTTAGAACAAGGTCACCAACTTCGAACTTTCTTATCTTGACTTGGGAATTATAATAACGCTCTGCTCTTTGTTTGTACGTGGCGTTCTTTAGCTCGACATGTAATCTTCTTTCTTCGAGCAAATCTATTTCTGTGGCCAAAGCGGAATGATTTGCTTGTTCATCAAAGCTGGTCGTCCTGACTGTGTTGGTCTTTAATTCAATTGGTATCATAGCCTCTGTTCCGAAAACTATTGCAAAAGGTGTTTCTCCGGTGCTTGACCTGGGAGAAACTCTATATGCCCACAAGACCTCCGGGAGTTTTTCTGACCAACTACTTTTGCTTTCTGCCAGGCGTATTTTCAATGTATGCTTGATGATCTTATTTACAGCTTCAACTTGCCCGTTTGACTGGGGATGATAGGGAGTCAAATAGTGTTTCCTGATCCCCCACTTTGCACAGAAGTCTCTTAACTCCTTTCCGTCAAACTGCGGGCCATTATCTGTCACAATTGTTCGTGGAATTCCAAAGCGACAGACAATGTTCTGCCATATGAAGTTGATCATGTTCTGCTGTGTAATTTTTACCATGGCCTTCGCTTCTGCCCACTTTGTGTAATAATCGACTGCTATGACGGTAAATCGAACATTTCCCACTCCTGCCGGGAAAGGACCAATAATGTCTATTCCCCATCTTGCAAATGGCCATGGACTATAAACCGATACAAGCTCCTGGGCCGGGGCATGAATACTTGGAGAAAAAATCTGACACTGGTGGCAAGCTTTGGCTAACTAGATTGCATCTTTTCGTAAGGTTGGCCAATAATAACCTTGCCTTACAGTTTTGTTGGCCAAAGCTTGCCCCCCAGTGTGACTTCCACAAACTCCAGAATGTACATCCTCCAGAATTGTCCTTCCTTGCCCCCTAGACAAACACTTGAGCAGTGGGAGCGAAAAGCCTCTTTTGTAAAGTTGTTCGTCTACAAGAGTATATATGGCTGCCTGTTTCGTGATTCTTACAGCTTCAAACGAGTTGCTTGGCAGTTCCCCGTTTTTCAAGTATTTAGCTATAGGAGTTCTCCAATCATCGTCGTTGTTTTGTTCAACTACTTGGTTTACTTCGTAATCCATTGTTGATGGTTGGACTTTTCTGGTAATGATGATGTCTGTCAGATCTGCTGGCCCATCGCTTGTTGCTAGTCTTGCTAGGGCATCAGCTTGTGTGTTACTCGTTCGAGGTATCTGTTGGATAAATACTTGGTCTAGCAGAGATACCAAGTGAGCAATTATTCGTTGATATTCGATCATTTGCTCATCTCTGGCCTCATATTCACCTCGTACTTGGCTTACAATGAGTTGAGAATCTCCAAAAATCTGGAGTCGTCTTACTCCGACAGCTAATGATAAGTGGAGACCTGCAATGAGGGCCTCATATTCAGCTTCATTGTTGGTGGCCATGAACTCGAATCTGACCGCTGAAGTGAATACTTGCCGGTCGGGACTGAAGAGCACTATCCCTGCCCCCGAGGCCAGATTTGTTGACGAACCGTCCACATA
Organism: Ballota nigra; assembly: GCA_947034835.1. Lineage (NCBI taxonomy): Eukaryota > Viridiplantae > Streptophyta > Magnoliopsida > Lamiales > Lamiaceae > Ballota > Ballota nigra. The sequence continues at coordinate 41,856,630 of OX344730.1, forward strand.
AAGATGCCATGGGTGATCCAACCCTCTCGTTGGATTTTGAGGGAAGGTTAATTCGACAATAAAGTCGGCTAACGCTTGTCCCTTGATCGCGGTTCTAGGTGCATATGTCACGCCAAACTGGCTTATCTCTATGGACCATTTCAAAAGACGGCCAACGGTGTCGGGTCGGTGTAGTATTTGTTTGAGGGGGAAAGTTGTCAATACTTCGACTTGATGATCGAAAAAGTATGGTCTTAATTTCCTGACAAGAGCATATGCCAGCTTTTCAGTTGGTGAGTATTTCACCTCAGCATCATGCAAGGCCTGGCTGACATAGTAGATTGGCAGGTGAAACTTGCCTTCTGCCCGAACTAACACCGAACTTATGGCCATGTCAGACGCTGCCAGGTATAAATATAACTTTTCGCCGGGAATTGGTTTTGATAGCAAGATATTCTTTCAGTTGATCAAAGGCTTTCTGGCAGCTTTTCGTCCAGGCAAAATTGCCCTTTTTTATGGCCTCAAAAAATGGACGACACTTATCTCCCGACCGTGATATGAACCTGTTTAAAGCGGCTAAGCAACCAGTTAACCTTTGCACTTCTTTAACAGAGCGTGGTGGTTCCATGTCAACGATCGCTTTCACCTTTGCTGGATTGGCTTCGATTCCTCGCTTACTGACCAGATGGCCCAAGAACTTTCTGGAATGTACTCCAAAACTACTTTTCTTTGGATTTAATTTCATATTGTACCTCCGGAGTATGTCGAACACCTGGGAAAGATGATGGAGGTGATCTTCCTTCTGTGTACTTTTAACGACTATGTCGTCGACATACACTTCCACCGTTTCCCCAATATGTTCATCGAACATCTTGTTGACCAGCCTCTAGTAGGTTGCTCCAGCATTGATCAGACCAAACGGCATCCTCTTCCAGCATAGCAGATTTTTGTTAGTATAGAAGGCCGTGTTTTCTTGGTCATCTGGGTGCATTGGAATCTGGTGGTAACCTGCAAAGGCATCCATGAATGTGAACATTCCGTGCCCGGCAGTACTGTCCACCAGTTGATCGATGTGCGGGAGCGGAAAGTTGTCCTTCGGGCATGCTGCATTTAGATCTGTAAAATCTATGCATAGCCTCCAGGTTCCGTTCGGCTTCCGTACCAAGACAGGATTTGCTACCCATTGTGGACACAATGCCTGTTTAATCAAGTCCTTGTCCAGTAACTTTTTGACCTCTTCGTTTAAAGTTTGATACTTGTCTGGTCCATATTTTCGTCATTTCTGGTGGACAGGTTTTCGGACTGGGTTGATATTCAACCTATGACAGGCATCCTTCGGGTCAATTCCCACCATGTCAGCATGGGACCATGCGAAGACGTCTAAGTTAGCCTTCAGGAAGTCCGTCATGCGAGTTCTGTAAGGCTCGGGGAGTTCGGACCCGATGTAAAGTTCAAGGTCATCTTGTTTGGGATCAATTTTGATGGCCTCCAATTCTTCAACCGGAGTTGCCCGTCGCTTTTGCCCCTTCCATCGAGGGTCAACTATTGGTCCTTCTGGACTTAGCTCATCCTCGATGTTCATGGGTTCAGTACCTAACTGGGGGTCAAAATCTTCCACGGGTTCTGGGTTGGGTTTGGTCACCATAGTCGGGCTCTCCTGGTTATTACTCGGGCGTATACTGTCAGGTTCGGGGGGTAACGTTGCTTCTGGCAAGGTCTACTCGCCGCCCTACAGCATCTGCTCACCCATGGGCGAGGGCTGGTCGTCTATGTCCATCTTATCGTTCTGAGCCCCGAGAATGTCTTCCAAAATTGAGGGTTCATTCTCAAGTTGACTGGTTGACGCTTCCATCATAGATACTTGTTCTTGTCCTGACTGAATTTGTAGGAGGCATTCTCGAGCTTTTCTCTGGTCTCCTTTTATCGTGCCAACTCCACTTGCTGTTGGGAATTTTATGCAATAATGGTAAGTTGAACACGCGGCCCTGAATTCATTTAAGAAAGGTCGACCCAGGAACCCGTTGTAAGTTGACTCTTGATCAACGACCAAGAAATCCACCATTCTTGCGATATTTTTCTCGGGCTCTTTGACCGTCACAAGTTGCATAGCGAAAGTTACTATTCCCAGTAGGATCGTCACTACATTTCCGAATCCCAGAATACGATGATTTGTGTCTCTGATGTAGCCTGCATAATCTCCCATTTGGTCAAGCGTCTTTTTGAAAAGGACATTAGTGTAGGCTCCAATATCCACCAACAGTCTATGCACCATAGTTTCCATGATCTTGGCACATATCACAAGCGAATCGTTGTGAGGGGTCAGTACTCCTTCCAAGTCTCTGTCGGTAAAAGTTAATTCCGATGTTTGCATGGTAGGTGGAATAACCCCCATTTCTTGTACATGACCGATCGCTCGTAATTCTACTTTTCTTTTTCGATTAGAAATTGGTGGTAGCCCATCAGAATAACCACCTATGGGCCCTGCAGGTTCCATCATCTGGATGTCTGGAAATGGCCCTCCGGCAGGCACCTGAGCTGGTCGCCCAGCTCGATTCCGACGAGGTGTCTGTTCCTGGTCTTCCTCATTAGAATCTTCGTCTATATCTCTTTTGTCGGGCTGCCTTTTAATGAACTCGGATAACTTTCCCTCTTCATAAAAACGCCACAACTGCTTCAACAAGTCACGACATTCACTTGTAAAGTGTCCCACGCTCTGGTGGTAGGCACAATACTTATTCTGGTTCAACTTGCTTGTATCTTGACGTATCTTACGGGGTGGTGTGAGCAATTCTTTATCCCAGAAATTATTGTAAATTGTATCGATTGATACGGTAAGAATGTGGTTCAATTTGTCCTTCAGCTCCGTTCCTTCAGTAAATGCTTTCATGTTCTTGGGAGCTCGATAACCAGTTCCAGGCTTCTTCACACCCTCTTTCTGCTCTCCTTTGTCTCCCATGTCCTTTTGCAGGGCTTCATGCATGGAGACAAAGACGCCTGCCCGATCCTAAAATTCAGCATAAGTCTTCGGGCATCTAAGGTGTACATCTTTCCAGAGTTCAGTGCCCTTCTTGTGCCCAGCTAGGACGGCCACAATCTTGGTGTCTTCACTGACAGACTCCCCTTCTAACAGGACCTTGTCGAATCTTTCCAAGTACGATCGGTCTGACTCGTCGTCAGTTTGTTTCAAGTCAGATAACCGATGTCTTTGGGATACATAAGACCCGGCCGTAGAGAAATGGGACAAGAACTCTTTGCCCAGCTGGGCAAACGAATGAATTGAAGCTGGTGGCAAAGCTGAAAACCATTTATAGACACGATCCCCCAGAGTTAAAGGAAAGTTGCGACACTGTGTTGCGTCACTTGCCCCCATTGATACCATATAATTGGTATACTTCATCAGATGCACCCGGGGGTCCGCCGTGCCCTCATATTGGATACTCGCTGGAAACTGAATCTTTTGCTGAATCGGGGCTTTCAGAATCACCAAAGATAGTGGTGAGACTGGAAGAGTTGTGTTTCCATATCCTCTATGTTGATCGAGCTGACCCTGCATGCTCTCTATAACCTTTCTCATGGAGGCGAGCTCTTCAAAGGACCCCCCTGACTCTGAGGCTGTCCAGCGAGCAGAGGCGCACAACCGTCTGTTCGCTCCAGTCCCTCATTGGGAGCGGGAACCCCCTGGATTGGCCTCCTAGGATTGGGCTCTGCGTTTGGGCCAAGGCGACCAAAAGCTGACCTAGTCAGCCTGTCAAAGACTGACTAGCGGGCAGGTACTACAGCTGGGAGAGCTGCTCCTGCAGTGGGATGAACTTCCATGATTCCCCGGCCACGATGACCCAATCTTTCTAGAGCACTTTGGCGTGTGCCCTGACTCACTGCCATGGCCGGATTCTGAGTCGAACCTCCCTGACTGGCGACCTCAACATGCTGTTTTTCTTTGCCTTTGGCCTTACGGGCTTGGGCATTGTCTGCTTCATTTAAATGATCCCCCCTAGCCTTCTCATGTTCGCGAGTCTTTGTGGGGCTACGCCTTGCTCGCACATATGAAGGGCCAGGTTGGGCTTGCTGTCTTTGTAAAGCCTGAAGCATGGCAATTGTGCGTGCCAATTCATCGGGGTTACAAGCAAAGGCGTCCAACTCCAGTGGTATTAACTAACGAGCAACATTGGTCTGATTCTCTTGGTTATTTCTGCTCGCCCCTGCTCGCCCACCAGCCTGGGACATCCGGGAGTGTGAATCCCTTGTTATATGTTGTGAACGTTGTGTCTCTCGTGACTGAGGCATGTTCACAGGAGGTATCAAGTATTTGTTCTTAGTGTTCTTGAATTTTTCCTTCAAAAGCTCAAACTTGTTCTTCAGTTTTGGGTTAACCTTCGTGTTTTCAATGATTCAAAGGTTCGAACCCTCCTTCTAGCGCCAATTTATTGGTGATCAGTTCTAATTTCAAAGATTAATGGCTGTATTTGGTGGTTAATCGATCATCAAACAATTACGTGTGATTGATCACTAATGTAATTAGCGAATACGAATTTTCGGGTTTAGATGGGTTAAAAACGTTTGAAAGCTTACGTTTTTAAGTTCGATTGTAAGGTAATCGATCTGCTTTAGATTCGTAAACGAAGTTTGGACGTGTATAATAACTTGTGCTTGTTTTACTAGCTGAAAAAATCTAAGTATTTATAGACATTTGCCTAGCAGGAGGTGTCGTGACTTTTGGCCTACCAGGCCTGCATGCACGACACCTGGCCTTTGACTAAGTTGACCTTGTCTAAACTAAATTCTATCCTTATCTTGTTGGATTTGCTCGCAGTCAAGAGCTGCTCGACATATTGGACTTGTCCTGGAGGAGTCTTTAGTCTGATTTTGTTGGTCTCTTATCTCACTTAGTTGTTGTTTTGGTTTTGTGGTCGGATCTGGTCGGCGGGATGCTAGCTGAGTTCGTCATGTGGCTCTTAATCTGATTTTGGTCGCCCATTCGCCTTGGTATAACATGCAGGTTCTGCTCGCCAGATATCTTAGGTGTATCTTGAGTCTATTTTGCCTTAATCTTTAAGTGCTTTGTGCTAATCCTGGTCGCCCAATTGCTGATTCTGCTCGCCCATCAACACTATGCACGACCACTCGAGCACTTGTGCTCGAGCTCTTCTAGCTTGTGCACTCTAATGATACTTTTGCTCCCTCGAACTAGTACTTTTCGTATTTCTTCGATATCTTCTCATCCGGGAGTCTATTTGAGTCGATTCAAAGTCCTACGACTCCTCTTTTCGCCCTCTATTCATCTATGAGCATCTAAGAGACAAATTCATTAGTTTATGAAAATGATACGCAAATGACTCTCAACAAAATCAACCAAAACTAGGGCATTTCGAGTGACGAATCATGACAATTTCACGCCCAATCAACCCCCCCAAACTTACCATGTTGCTTGTCCTCAAGCAACGAAATAATAAGTCAAGTGAAATTGTTAGGAATGAGTCAACGAATCAAATCATGCAAGCAATTGAATTCGAGCTTCAACGATCAATCACAAATATACTCACAAATCTTCCCTCATCATACGCATGCAACAACAGCGAGAATCACCAAAATCAAACATGGATGTGCACTCAACGATGTGTTTCACTCCCTCAAAAGTGTATATCGATGATAAAGGGATTCACTCAAACAATCATTCACACATATTGGCAGCCATAGGCTTGTAAGCACTCTTAACTCCGACCGTACTCTAGAAATCAATGCCGAATCAAAAAGGACTTTTCTCAAGGTTGTAATGGAGGCTCTTTGGACAGGTGGGATAACAATATGGTAAGTGACTCAAGTGAATGGAGAATAGAAAATCAAACTTTCGCACTTCGAGATTCGGAACAGAATACTTCAAATATTTTCAATCAATACATTTTCAATTCTACTACTCTCAACACTTCAATTTTTTTTCTTTCTAACTCCTTTCATTTTTTTTTCAATCACTTCACTTTTTTTTTTCACAAACACATGAGCTCATTTTTTCCTTTTTGCTCATTCTCAATTTTTTTCTTTTCCCCACATCTCATAACTTCATCACACCTTCTTCTCATACTCACTCAACAAACAACATTTTCTTTTTTCAACTCAATTCAATCCCTTTACATTCACACTTTTCCTATTCTCCACTCAAATTGGGACAAAAGACTTAGGAATTGGAATAGTGTTCATATGTGCTAGCAAATAAATTAGGCTTAAAGCTCAAAGGGGCTAACAAGGGGTCAATGTCATTGGTAAGGAAAATTTTGGCTAAGTGACTCATTCAAATCAAAGATGTCCTAAGATCACATTCGGCCTGTCAAACTAGACACAATCAAGAAGCAAGATCACACACAAGTTCTAGCATCCTCTAAGGTGACGATCCTCTCACAAACGAAGAGATCAATTAATGCATCAAAATCTCATAAGGCTCAAATCTCACAGTTTTCACATCCATGCTAGTCCTAGTGAATTCTCACTCTCATCACACAAGTACTCAAAAGGAAAACTCACAAGCATACAAGTTCTTTCTCAAATCAACTCTAGCTCAACCACTCACACAAAAGAGTCCCTAACTCAAATCCACAAATCTACTCTACTCATCAAATCATACTCAAAGATAGCAATCAACAAGCATAAGATGATTGATAGGCATGAAATATGCAATAGCGAATCAGATCAAAATCACTTCAAAAGAGTATCTCAAGGCACCAAATGACCAAACACACTCAAAGATAAGGGGTGCTCCGGTGCAATGTAACAAGAAACATAAAAAAAACTCCACCCCCCCAAACTTCGACCTTGCGAAGAGGTCTAAGTTTGGGGTTGTGGGTTACCTCAACCAAACAATTTAGTTTCTCTCAACAACGTAGCACACTCCCTTGCTTGAGTTCCTCCCTTTTTAGTACTCCATGATTCCTCTACTCTCCCGAGACAAGCCTACAAAATAAAACTCTCAAGTACGAGGTTAAAACTTACGACTCAACAACATCCTAATAACATAATAAGAAACTAAAAGAAAATAAAAGTGGGTTACCTCCCACGCAGCGCTATTTTTAAGGTCCTCATGCCGGACCGAGCTCAAAGGAGCTTATGGGACATCATATTCAAAAATACCTCCCTTACTCTCATAAGAGTGGCGGTTGCATTCCTTTCCTTGATGCCCCTCCATCATGAGTTATTTTCCTTCCTTCTCATCCCCAAGTGTTATGGGTCTCAACTCCTTCTCACTCACTTTCCACGGAGGTACCCACTTCTTGACTTTTGACTTCTCCTTCTTAACTCCTCCTTTACCCTCTAATTAGACCACGTCCACACTTTTCACCTCTTCATCCTTCAACTTCTTCATTTTATCCCTATCAAAATAATCACGATCATAATGCACATGGGTTAAATCATCAAGTGAAGGCTTAGCGAAATCATGAACATGAGAAAGATTAGAGATAGGAGGTGTGTCTTCAACATGAGGATCAATTGCATCCATGCAATACAAACTCTCATCCTCCTTCGGGTGCTTCATGGCTTCATATAGGGAAATCTTCACTTCTTGATCATCAACCTTCAACGTGATCTTCCCATTTACCACGTCTAGCACCATCCCCGCCGTTGCTAGGAACGGTCTTCCCAAGATTAGGGGCATATGCTCATCTTCCTCCATCTCTAGCACTACAAAGTCGGCTGGAAAGATGTGATCTCCAACTCTTACGAGGACGTCTTCCACTACTCCTTGAGGTCTCGTGATGGACTGGTCGGCTAGTTGAAGCATCATCATTGTGGGCTGAAGTTCTCCACCTTCCAACTTCTTGAACAACGAAAGAGGCATCAAATTTATGCTCGCTCTGAGGTCGCACAACGCTCCCTTCTTGATCCCGTTCCCGATATCACAAAGAATGGTGAAGCTCCCGGGATCCTTCAGCTTTGGAGGAAGCACCTTGTGCACTAATACACACACCTCGTGGTTCAACTGCACCAACTTCGGCTCATCCACTCGCCGTCTTTTCGCGATCAAGTCCTTCAGAAACTTTGCATAGTTGGGCATCTGTTCCAAAGCATCATAAAAAGGAATGTTAATATGCAATTGTTTAAACATATCAAGGAATTTAGTGAATTTCTCATCAAGCTTCTTTTTCATGAAGCGTTGTGGATATGGGACGGGTATCACAGATTTGGGTACCCCCCATTCATCTCTCTCGGTCTCTTTCACTTTCTCCCTTGCTTCCTTTGCCTTCTTCCACTTAGGAACTCTCTCAACCTTCTCAATGTCTTCCTCTTCAAGCTCTTTGCTCGCTTGAGTGCTTTCACCCTCAACCTTCTTCTCAACTATCATCTCTTCAATCTCATCTCTATCTTGGGGCGTCTCAGAATCAGCAGGCATCTGAGGACCTTCATAATTGGTTCCACTTCTAAGCTGGATAGCCTTACAATGCTCTTTAGGATTACCCTCAGGCATTGAAGGGTATTTGCCAGGCTCTCTATTCAATGACTTTGCAATCTGGCTCATCTGGAACTCTATAGAAGTGAACCTTCGGTTGTTCTCTTGCTGAATTCGATTCAGCTCTACATCTCTCTTCTGGAGGTCTTGATCACGCTGATCAACTTTCTTATGCAGATCTTTCACATCGTACTCCAAAGATGATAAATGTTTGTTTCCTTCCTCCACCTTCTGTAGGATAGCTCTCAACATCTCCTCCGTTGAGGAACCGCCTTCTCCACCCGGAGGTTTCGAACCTGGATCAACACCTGCAGGAACTGTAATACCCGCCTTTGGGTTAGCATATGAAAAATTCTTGTTCTTCCTCCATTGGTTCTGAGGAAGCTGCTGGCCTCCTTGGTACCCTTGTGTGTTCCTCCATTGATTTTGAGGTGGGAGGTACAAATGGTTGGCCATAAGAAGGCCTTCCTTGAAAATTTCCACCTTGTGGATACCCATTCTGATTGTAATAAGGACCTCCCATATAATTGACTACTTCTTGCTGAATTGTGGGCTTGTCCTCTTGCTCATTCTCTGCTGCATTCCCTCCAACCATATTCTTCCCCAACTCAAGGTTGTTAATCTTTTCCATCATGGCCATCAGCAGCCTTCTCGTTCCTTCACCTTCCTCAACCTGATGAACTCTCTGGAAATCTGCGTCCACATTCCAAGCCCCGACATTCGTGATAATATTGTCCACGATCTCTCTACACCTCACCATTCCTTGATTCAGGAATGATCCACTAGCACAGACGTCTAAATGGTCTTGTCCAGCCTTGTTGGCACCACTATAGAAAAATGTCATCACGTCTCCTTCATTGTACCCGTGTTGCGGGCACTCTATCAACATGTTTGAGTATCTCTCCCAAGCTTAACGTAGGTCTTCTCCTTGCTTCTGGCGGAAGGAAGAGATCTCAATCCTCGTTTTGATCGTTCTCGATGGAGGGTAGAATCGCTCGAGGAACAGACGTTCGAGCTCGGCCCAAGTGGTAATACCTCCCCTTGGAAGCGTATTATCGTACCACTCTTTAGTTATTCCCGTCAATAAGAATGGGAACAACCTAAGCCTCTTGGCATCTTCAGACATGCCATTGTAATTGAAAGTGGAGGCTATCATTAGAAAACTCCTCAGATGAGTATGAGGATTCTCCTTCCCGATCACCCCCTTGAACTGATTCTCGGTAAGCAGCTTTAAAATTCCCGGGGAAATCGAGAAGTTATTTGCCTCAACAAGAGGCAATGCCACTCCATCATAGTACCGTTGTGGCTGCGCCGCGAACCTTCCTCGAATAGCCAGATTATGATCTTCGTTCTGAGGAACGTGTTGAGGATTAGCAACTGGTACGGGTACTTGTTGGGGTGGTGGTTGGTAAACAGGTGGTGGATTGTAAACTGGAGGTGGAGGGTACGGGTATGGTGGGTATGGGTAAGGTGGGTAAGGTAAGTTGTTTTGTGGGTAAGCAGGGTTGTTCTGAGGGTGTTGGACAATGTTATGAGCTGGATTTATTACGTTTTGTGTACCCGAGTTTAGGCTCTGGTTATCTCCTAATGGATCTTGGTTCTGACTACCACTTCCTCCAGTGCCGTCAACCCGGTCTACTGTCTAATTAAACTCTTTAGTTGCATCATCCAACTCATTACTCAGGTCCATTGGTTCTTTCCCTCCTCCGGCAGTGTTCATTCTCCTCAAGAAAGCTCGGTTCTTTCTAGCTATCATCTCAGGGTCCAACGGTATTCTCTCTTCGCTCGTATTGCCTTGTGAGCGTATTTTCATATACATAACACACTAGCAGAAGGATCAAAACGCAACTGCCAAATGAATAAAAAAAACAGAAAACAAAATCACTCATTACTAACTACTAAGCTATCTACAAGTCCTATTCAAAAGACATACAACGCCATCCCCGGCAACGGCGCCATTGACTTGAAGCGAATTTTATTGAGACCACCAATTTTGAGACTAAGTGGGTGAATCATATAATGTGCCTTGATGGATTCAGTTCAAAGGTTTTCACTGGTTTGTATGCTTACTGACTTGAAGCGAAAATACTAACTTCTACTAGTAGATTCCTCGCAAGCGTACGAGTTCACTATAGTATGAGTAAGTATAATGACCAAGTATATCGAACCCAAGGGATGAAGTGTATGCAAATAGATCCCTGAAGATCTACGCGTCGTAGTTAATATGAGTGAAATGTTTTTGGATTATTTTTTTTTGGAAAGATTAATTAAAACTAAAATAAACCACTTAAACTAAAATACTAAAGAAGACGAATTAACTAAGGTTTGTGTTCAAGTAAGAGATGGTGATGCTCAGGATAGGAATCCCTACGTATACTAACGGAGCTAGTACATAATCAAAATAACCGTGACGTGCAAGAAATAACCTAAGTAAAAGAATGCAAGATAAAAGCTCAAGATTCTAAACCCTAATACTTTACCCTAACACTCGACCTCACTAATCCACTAACAAGTTAATAGATTGTGCTTAATTAATGAGACCCTAATTTAACTAAGGTGATGCGATCGTCCTCCTTCGCTAAACTGGTAGATGAATTAACCCTTTCTAAACCCTCTCGTTAAGTCTACTCGTTGTTAAAGAGTGATACGGTCGTCCTATCTCTAACACTTCTCGAACAAAATTCAAAAGTAAAGTCAAAATTAATTTTAAGAATTCATTAATTAAGAGAATTAAAACCTAACGTCACGAGTTACCTTAATTACATACCCACAACCTACTTCTACGAGTTCATCCTACCCCAAGCATGCAAGGGTTTTAGCCGGACATGGTTATAACGATAACAAAAGCAATTAACGAAGTAACGAACATAAACATGATGAATTGAATTGAAAAATTAGAAAGCATGAACTAGGGTTTTGAAAGAAAATAAATTTAAGAACTGATATTAACTTAATAAGACGAAATTTAAACGTGTTCAATAACAAAGGTATGAAGAAACTAAACTAAGAAGTAAAACCGTTATGCGAATTCGTAAAGAAAAACCTCGAAACTTAAAATTAAAGCTTGCTCCTCCTTCTCTCTCTCTCAAAACTAAGTCTAAAAGTAAAAATCTATCAAGTGGTTCGTGAATCCTCCCTCAAGACGCGTTCGGGGAGGTATATATAAGCAATGGGTCGAGTCGAGATCGTATGGGCCGAAAATCCGTGCTTGCTCGTGCACTGCTCGTGCACTAGTGCACGAGCTCCTTCAACTCGAGCACTTCAATCTTCCAGAGCCAAGAAACTGCACGACCACTCGCGCTCGTGCACTAGTGCACGAGCACATGCATTGCTCGAGCGCCCTGCACGAGCACTCGTGCAGGGGTGCACGACCACCTTCAACTCGTGCGCTATGCACAACCACTCGAGCACTTGTGCTCGAGCTCTTATAGCTTGTGCACTCCAATGATACTTTTGCTCCCTCGAACTAGTACTTTTTGTATTTCTTCGATATCTTCTCATCCGGGAGTCCGTTTGAATCAATTCAAAGTCCTACGAACTTCTCTTTTCGCCCTCTATTCATCTATGAGCATCTAAGAGACAAATTCATTAGTTTATGAAAATGATACGCAAATGACTCTAAATACTCAACAAAATCAACCAAAACTAGGGCATTTCGAGTGACGAATCATGACAATTTCACGCCCAATCACTTACCCTTCAATTTTTTTTCTTAAAAGAAGACTATGATCTATAATCTATCATAATCTATAACACGTTTAAAAGTGGCTAGCAAATGAGAAATATTTTTTTAGATAATGTTGTCCGCACTTTTCTTTTATTTTTAACCTTGAGCAATTTAACCCGACCAAATCCATCTATGTCAGAGATGTCTCCCCATCTTTCCCCGATCTGTATACCCATCCTCACATCAAATATGACATCTACCGTATTTTGTCATTCCAACGATTTTTTTTCCCTCGAACGATCTATGAAGAAAAAAAATCATGCTTAACTACAAAGTTGTGATGACCAAAATATAGGAAGTTATATCTCACGTACCTAAAAGGAGATAGAGATTGAGAGAAATCGAGATTGAGAGAATTTGAAAGAGTACTTGTGAATTAAATAAATAAAAAAACCGAGTAACATAAATAAAGGAAATTTGTTAAATTTGGAAAACTAAAAATTGTTATGTTACTCTTGCTGGGAGTATAATATTGCACGACAATTTTAGTAATGTAATACTTGATACAATTATTTCTTCTTCTTTTTTATCGAAATTGATCACATGCCCACCGGTGGGCATAATGTTATATACCCACCGCGAATGTGTTAATGACACATAAGCAGGGGGTCACTATTATTTTAATTAATTGTTTATATATGTTTATGTGTCATTAACACATTTACGTTGGGTATATAATATTATGTACATTGGTGGGCATGTAATCAATTCTACTTTATCGATATCCAATCAAGTAAAGTTTACTAAGAAAATTTTAAAAATCCGGTAATCAATAAAAAATCCTCTAATATATGATGTGCAAAATCTAATTCCATGAGAATCGATTTTGCTATTATCTAAATTGAAGAAAGTTGACTAATTATTATTCCTTAATTTATGATATTTAATTAAGTAATATATGATAATGTGTAAACTATGTGCAAAATTAAGGAATAATTATATCAATTATTTTTTTATAGTTATATGAGAATAATTAATGGTATTCTATATAATTTCGTCTGTCCAGATTCCTCGTTTTAATATTGAACATAGAATATTTTTATCATTCTTGATATTAAATGAAAAAAAATCATATAAAATTTCTTTAGTTATTGGTATATAATTAAGCACAATTGACTAATTAATTTACAAAATTCCACTATTTAATTTTAGAGCAGACCAATTAATTTTAACAAAAAAATTAATTCCATGAGAATCGATTTTGCTATCATTTAAATTGAAGAAAGCTGAATGTATGTATAGAGTGAAATTGGTTTATATATGAATCACTGAAGGGTATTAATTGTTTTCACTGAAGAGTATTACTAGTTTACACTGAAGAGTCTTAGTTCATTTTCACCGAATAACTAAGACTCTTTAGTGTAAATCAGTAATACTCTTCAGTAAATACAACTAATACTCTTTAATGAAAACAACTAATATCTTTCAGTGATTTATGTATAAACCAGTTTCACTCTATACTTTGTCAATTATTATTCCTTAACTTATGATATCTAATTAAGTAATATATGACAATGTGTAAAAAATATGCAGAATTAAGGAATAATTATATTAACTAATTTCGGTAGTTATATGAGAATAATTAATGGTATCTATACTTTAATATAGCCAAAGCAATCTTTGCCTATGTGGCATGGCTAGGAATGCTATATCTTAAGAATTCTTCCCTCTCATTGAATCATTTATTGCAAAATTATTTTGACCGTTGTTTGATTTTATCTTAATCGTGTTCGTCCATTTTTGCTCAGTCTTATCTATAAATTTAGTCTCCACCTCTCATCCTTTCATTTACTTTTTTTCTTGCTCCCATTTTCCTCCGTTATGTTTCGTCTAAATTTTGTGGTTGCATGTCGTTAACTAGGTTTTAATCCTTGCTGTTGTTGGCCCGAGTTCGTGTCTGATGTACGTCGCTCCCATTTTGTGGTTCCTCCACCGCAGTTCCATCTAAATTTTGTGGCTCCTCCACCACAGTCGTCGTGTTCGAGTTATTCATGTAGTATTGTTGTATTGTTCGAGCTATTCATGTAGTATTGTTGTAGTTGTTATTGTATAGGTGGTTCCTTCTTTGAAGTTTATATTTTTAGGTTATATTTTCTTAATAAAATGTCACTCCACGCGCTGGTCAAGTTAACAGAATTTCTTCGCCAGTTTGTAGTCCATCTTGATACATTGTTATAATAGTAATAATTTATTTGTTTGTGTATTACCTCATTCTCCTTTTTTTTATTCTTTGTCCTTTGCATTCCTCCGTACGATTAATGGTTCATTTGCGTTTTGTACTTCCCCAAAAGCATGCCGAAATACTTCTACGTTGCCATTATATTTCTTTATCGATTTTACTCATGGTTATTTCCCATGAATGACCTTTTTTATCAGTTGGATTCATTCTTATTCCACATGGATTCTTTACTTGACATCGACTTAATAAAAAAAAAATGCTAAACGTGTCATCTAAGGTTACTTTTTCATAAATGACATTAATTATATTTAAGCCAACTTTGACTCTGTAAATTTGGTATATTGTTATATATCCTAATTAATTTTTTTGTTTTAAATTTAAACTCTTGGCCATGACTTGGGACAAGAAATGGTCAAATTAGATGATTTCCTTAATTATGTTACGGTTTTTGTTTCCAAATTCTTCTTGAATTTTTTGTGGCAAGTTTGAAAAATATACGTGTGCATATTTTAAATGTATTTTCTTTTTCTTTTTAATGTTTGTTGGTTTTCCTTTTTTATCATTATAGATTAAATATATCAATAGTTTGACCAATTCTTTTAGTATTAACCGAAAAGAAATAGGTTTCCAATTTTAATCCTTTTTTACTTGCCAATATAATATGAATGAATGTTTGGTAAAAAATTAAGTGCAAGATATTTCCTAATTGCGGTGAATGTTTTAGCGTTCTTAGTTTTAAGTCCCGCATGTTAAATGGAATTTAATTTAATTTAAGATGAATTATTAATTATGGCGAATTATAGGAATTGGTCAATGACAATATTCCTAAAATATGATCCATAGTATTACATTGACTTAATTAAAAAGAAAATCTTAAACGTGTCATCTAATGTTACTTTGTCATCTAATGTAATATGTCTAAATCATCAATTAGATTACTTGACTGCCGGTTTTTGTGTTGATCTTACTAATAAATTTAAATTCGCAATCTTTCATTAAATTTGGATTAGCCAAAATATTTTGCATTATCAGGCCGCTCCAATTTTAAAAGATAATCCAATATTTTTTCCTTTTTACTGTTTCATATTTTTTCCTTTTCATCATGAAAGATTGAATATATCAATGGTTTTTCATTATTTTTTTAGTAACAACCGAAAAGTAGTTGATTTCCTATTTTAGTCCTTTTTTACTTGCTGAAAAGTTATGGTCATTTGACTTGAACGCAAAATACTAGCTATATACTAGTAGTTACCCCACAAGAGTATGGGATCTCTGTAGTATGGGCAAGTATAGGGACCAAGTAGTATCGAACCCAAAGGAAGGTATGTATGCGAATAGAGCCATGAAGATCTACGCGTCGTAGTTAATATGAGTGGATGTTCTGGTTTAAGAATTGAATTAAACTACTCTAATTCTACTTCTATTTATGTTAATAATAAAATCAAACAAATAACGAATGGATGTAATCAAATACGAGAAGGTGATGCTCAGGATAGGAATCCCTGCGTATACTAACAGAGCTGGTACGACAACTAAAATAACCGTGATGTGCAAGTATTAATCCTAAGTGTACTAAAACTAGGCAATCAACTTCTCTAATCTAGCACCAGATTGAAAGACTAAAAGCTCAAGAATTAACCCTAATACTTCGTCATATCAACCTACTTGACAACCCACTAAACAAGTTATATGGATTATGCTTAATTAATGAGACCCTCATTTAGCCAAGGTGATGCAGTCGTCCTCCCTAGATAAACTGGTAGATTATAAACCCCTTCTATAACCCTCTCGTTAAGCCTATTCGTTATTAAAGAGTGATAAGATCGTCCTCTCTCTAATAACTTTCGTATTGAATTCCAAGATAATTCTAGGGTTTATTTTAAGAATTCAATTAATTAAGAGAACTAGCTCTAAACATCACGAATTATCTTAATTATGTACCAACATCCTACTTCTACGAGTTCATCCTACCCCAAGCATTCAAGGGTTCTAGCCTAACATGGTAACTTAAGTAACGAAAACAATCACATGAACGATGAACATTTGCATAATGGAATAATCAAAAGAATTTGAAAGCATAAACAAAAGAATATCTAAACATCTCAATAAATCTGGTAAAGTAGGGTTTAGAAGTCTCAAAGGTTCAAGAACGAAAAAATTAAACGAAAAGAATCAAAAGAAGTATCTAAACTACGAATTCGTAAGACCAAAACCTCGTTTACAAGTGTGAAACTCTCCAAAATCTCTCTACCAAGCTCTAAGTATGCAAAAATATGAATCGGGATCAAAGGGTCTCTAAAAACGAGCTTAGGATCGGGTATTTATAAGTAACAAACCAAAAACGGGTGAAAAAGGCCAAAATCTCGTAAAATTGGGAGTTGGTCGAGTGCTTGGTCGAGCACTAGCGCTCGACCTAAGTGTGGTCGAGTGGTCTTCTTTCCAGAGCCTTCAGTGTGCTCGACCCCTTGTTGGTCGAGCAGGGGCGCTCGACCACAAGTGGTCGAATGGTTCACTCGGTCGAATGGAGCTGCTCGAGTGGTGGTGCTCGAATGGTGCACTTGGTCGAGCAGTGGCACTCGACCTCTTTTGGTCGAGCACTTTTCGGCTGTTGTACACTTGTTCGAAAAACCTTCATATCTTCTCAACCGGGATTCCGTTTTGGTCGATTCAAAGTCCTACGAACTTCTCTTTCGCCCTCTATCCATCTATGAACATCAAAGAGGAAAATTCATCAGTGTATGAAAATAGTACTCAATTGACTCTAAATATTCATCGAATTCACTCAAAACACGGGCAAAATGAGCTAAAAATCATAACAATTTCACGCCTAATCAACCTCCCCAAACTTACCATATTGCTTATCCTCAAGCAATGAATTAATAAGTCAAGTGAAATTGTTAAGAATGAATCAAAGAACCAAATCATGCAAGTAATCGAGCTCAAGTTTCAAAGTTCGATCAATCATACAGAAACTCACCCCCTTCATCATACTCATGCATAATCAATAAGAAACACCAAGATCAAACATGGATGTGCACTCAACGATGTGTTTCACTCCCTCACAAGTGTATATCAATATTAAGGGACTCACTCAATCAATCAATCACATATATCAGCAGCCATAGGCTTGTAAGCACTCTCAACTTCGACCATACTCTAGAATCCATGCCGAATAAAAAAGGACTTTATCAAGGTTGTAATGTAGGCTCTTTAGAAAGGTGGGTAACTATATGGGATAAGTGACTCAAGTGAATAGAGAACAGAAAATCCAACTTTAGTATTTCGAGACAAGGAACATAATACTTCAATCATCTTCATGCAATACACTTTCAATTCCACTACTCTCAACACTTCAATTTTCTTTTCTTTTTCTAACTCGTTTCACTTTTTCAATCACTTCACTTTTTTTCTCTTTCACACATACATGAGCTCATATTTCTTTTGCTCATTCTCAAATTCATTGTTCTTTCCCACAACTCACAATCTCATTACACATTCTTCTCAGATACACTCAAGCATTAATAATTATCCTTTCTCAACTCAACTCGATCCCTTTCTCATTCACAACTTTTCCTATTCTCCACTCAATTTGGGACAAAAAGAGTTTAAGAATTTGGCTAAGTTTAAATGTGCTAGCAAATAAAATAGGCTAAGGCTCAAACGGGCTAACAAGGGATAAATGTCATTGGTAGGGAAAATTTGGCTAAGTGACTCAATCAAATCAAAGATGACCTAATATCACTTTCGGCACTTCAACCTAGACACAATCAAGAAGTAAGAGCACACACAAGTTCTAGCATCCTCTAAGGTGATGATCCACTCACAAACAAAGAGATCAATTTATGTATTTTAATCTCACAAAGGCTCAAATCTCACGGCTTTCACATCTATGCTAGTCCTAGTGAATTCTCATTTTTATCACACAAGTATTCAAAAGGAAAATTCGTAAGTATACGAGTTCCCTCTCAAATCAACTCTAACTCCTACACTCACACAATTCAGACTCAGACTCAACTTCACAACTCACCAACTCATCACATCACACTCAAAGATAGCAATCACCAAGCATAAGAGAATTGATAGGCATGAAATGTGTAGTAGCACCCAAGTTCACAATATAAAAATAGCTCAAATAGCATCTCAAGGCACAATATCTAACCTAACTCAACTCAAAGAGAGGGTGTGCGCCTATGCAATGTCAAATAAATCTCTCGAGTGTGTCGATGCATATGTATACCAAAAAACATATAAATACTCCACCCCCTAAACTTCGACCTTGTGAAGCGGTCTAAGTTTGAGGTTGTGGGTTACCTAATACGCATAATCCCCTTTTGCACTTGGCAATGTAGCACACTCCCTTGCTTGAGTTCCTCCCTTTTGAATAACTCCATGATACATTTACTTCCTCGAGATAAGCCAACAAGCAACTCACTCAAGAACGAGGTTAAAACTTACGAATCAAAACAAAAACTCTAATAACTAAAAACATTCAAAAGCAAATAAAAATGGGTTGCCTCCCACTCAGCGCTATTTTTAAGGTACTAATGTCGGACCGAGCTCAAAGGAGCTTATGGGACATGATACTCAAAGTTACCTCCCTTATTCTCATAAGAGAAGATGTCTAAGTTTTTCGCCCGATTCCCATCCTCCTTCTTCACCTCGGGCGGAGGTGTCACTTTCCTTTTTGCTCTCCACGGAGGTACCCACCTCTTAGATTTTATCTTCTTAGCATCAACTCCTCCTTTCTCTTCTAGTTTAGCCACATCCATACTTTTCAACTCTCCATCCTTAAACTCCTCTTTGCCTTTATCCCTATCAAGATCATAATGCTCAAAGGTCAAATTATTAAGTGAAGGATTATCATAATCACGTATATAAGAAAGGTTAGGGATAGAAGGCGTGTCTTCAACACAAGTGTCAATGACATCAATGGAATGACATCTCTCATCCTCCTTTGGGTACTTCATGGCCTCATATAGGGAAATCTTTACTTCTTTATCATCAACTTTCAACGTGATCTTCTCATTCGCCATATCCAACATCATTCCCGCCGTAGCTAAGAAAGGCTTCCCAAGATCAAAGGCAGGTGCTCATCTTCCTCCATGTCGAGCACTACAAAATCAGCTGAAAAAATATGGTCTCCAACTTTAACAAGGACGTCTTCAACCACACCTCGAGGTCTAGTAATAGACCGGTCAGCGAGTTGAAGCGTCATCATTGTCGGCTGAAGTTCTCCACCTTCCAACTTCTTAAAGAGCGATAGTGGAATCAGATTAATGCTCACTCCAAGATCACACAACGCTCCCTTCTTGACTCCATTCCCGATATCACATAATATAGTAAAAATCCCGGGATCTTTCAACTTCGGGGGAAGCGCTTTGTGCACTAATGCACTCACCTCATGGTTCAGCTGCACCAACTTAGGCTCATCTACTCTCCTCCTCTTAGCTATCAAGTCCTTCAGGAACTTGGCATAGTTAGGCATCTGTTCCAAAGCATTATAAAAAGGAATGTTAATATGCAACTTCTTAAAGACATCAAGAAACTTAGTGAACTTTTCATCTAATTTCTTCTTCATGAATCGCTGCGGATATGGAATCGGTATCACAGATTTGGGTACCCCCCATTCATCTTGCTATGTCTCCTTCACGCTCTTCCTTGCTTCTTTTGCCTTTTTTAACTTTGGGACTCTCTCAATCTCTTCACTCGTTTCCTCCTCAAGGTCTTTACCCTTCTGGGACTCATCTACCTCAACCTTCTCATCCCCATCTTTCTTATGTTCTTGACCCTCCATCTCAATCTCCTTATGTATCTCCTCCAAATCAGCAGGCATTGAAGGACCATCATATTTGGTTTCACTTCTTAGCTAGATAGTCTTGCATTGCTCTTTCGGGTTCCCCTCCAGCATAGAAGGATACTTCCCGGGCTCTCTACCCAATGATTTCACGATCTGGCTAATCTGATACTCCATCGAAGTGAACCGCCTATTGTTCTCTTGCTGAATTCTATTCAGCTCCATATCCCTCTTCTGGAGATCTTGATCACGCTGATCATTCTTCTTACTCATCTCTTTCACATCATACTCCAAAGAGGATAGCCTCTTGCTACTTTCTTCCACCTTCTGGAGAATAACACGTAACATCTCATCAGTGGTAGCACCTCCTTCTCCTCCGGGGAGTTTTGAGCCAGGGTCGACATTTGGAGGTACAATTATCCCCGCTCTCGGATTGCTATAAGAGAAATTTTCATTCTTCCTCCATTGATTCTAAGGAGGTTGCTGGCCTCCTTGATATCACTGAGTATTCCTCCATTGATTCTGAGGAGGCTGTGGACCCGGTAGTACAAACGGTTGACCATAAGTTGGTCGCCCCTGATAATTTCCACCTTGGTAGCCATTCTAATTATAATTAGGCCCTCCCATATAGTTGGCCACCTCTTGCTGGCATCCTGGCTGATCCACTTTCTCACTCACTGCAGTATTCCCTCCACTCAGATTTTGTCTAACCTCTAGATTGTTGATCTTCTCCATCATTGCCATCAACAGCTTTCTAGTACCCTCACTCTCATCCATCAGATAAGCTCGCTGAAACTCTTGTGCCTCATTCCATTGCCCCGCATTCTTGATAATGTTATCAACAATCTCTCTACACCGAGCTGCACCACAATTCAGGAATGCTCCACTAGCACATGCATCAAGGTGATCTTGACCTACCTTACTGGCTCCACAGTAGAAATAAGCCATTATATCACCTTCGTTGTACCCATGCTGTGGACACTCAATGAGCATATTATAGTATCTCTCCCAAGTCTGGCGTAAGTCCTCTCCTGGCTTCTGCTTGAAAGATGAGATTTCAAGCCCTGCTTTGATCGTTCTCGGTGGGTAGAATCGCTCGAGGAACAGACGCTCGAGCTCGGCCCATGTGGTTACACCTTCCCGTGGAAGCGTGTTATCGTACCACTACTTCGCGATTCCAGTTAATGAGAATTGGAACAACCTGAGCCTCTTGGCATCTTCAGACATGCCATTATAGTTGAAAGTTGAGGCAATCATCAGAAAATTCCTCAAGTGAGTATGAGGATTATCCTTTCCGACCTCCCCCTTAAATTGGTTCTCGACTAGCATCTTTAGGATCCCTGGGGAGATAGAAAAGTTGTTTGTCTTCACCGGTGGCAATGCTATACCATCATAATACCGTTGCGGCTGTGCCACAAACCTTCTCTGATTGTCATACCAGGATCAGCGTTCTGAAGAACGTGCTGAGGATAAACTGGTGGTAGAGGTACTTGCGGAATAGGAGGTTGGTTATAAGTAGGGTGTGAAGGGTAGTATGGTGGGTACGGATATGGTGGGTATTGGTAAGGATAAGGTGGGTTGTTTTGTGGGTAAATAGGGTTGTTTAGAGGATTTTGGACTAGGTTTTGAGCTTGATCATTTTGATTTTGTGGGACCGGGTTTTGGCTCTGACTTACCCCTGAAGGGACTTGATTCTGACTGTCATTTCCTCCAGTTCCCTCAACCCGTTCCACTACCTGATTGTACTTAGCTGCAGCTGCATCCAACTAATTCCCTAAGTCCATGTTTGGATCGTTCACACTACCGACAATGTTCATTCTTCTATTGAAGGCTCTATTACTTCTAGCGATTGTCTCAGGGTCTAACTTTGTTCGGTCTTCGCTCGATTCTCCTTGTGAGCGAGTTTTCATATACCTGAAACACCAAAAGAAATATCAAAATGCAACTGCCTGATGTCTAATAATAAAACAGAAAAATAAAAGCACTCACTACTAACTACTAAACTATCTCCAAGTCCTACTCAATGGACATGCATCGCCATCCCCGGCAACGGCGTCATTGACTTGAATGTAAAATACTAGCTATACTAGTAGTTACCCCACAAGAGTATGGGATCCCTGTAGTATGGGCAAGTATAGGGACCATGTAGTATCGAACCCAAGGGAAGGTATGTATGCGAATAGAGCCATGAAGATCTACGCGTTGTAGTTAATATGAGTGGATGTTCTGGTTTAAGAATTGAATTAAACTACTCTAATTCTACTTCTATTTATGTAAATAATAAAATCAAACAAATAACAAATGGTTGTAATCAAATACGAGAAGGTGATGCTCAGGATAGGAATCCCTGCATATACTAACGGAGCTGGTACGACAACTAAAATAACCGTGATGTGCAAGTATTAATCCTAAGTGTACTAAAACTAGGCAATCACCTTTCCTAATCTAGCACCAGATTGAAAGACTAAAAGCTCAAGAATTAACCCTAATACTTCGTCATATCAACCTACTTCACAACCCACTAAACAAGTTATATGGATTATGCTTAATTAATGAGACCCTCAGTTAGCCAAGGTGATGCGGTCGTCCTCCCTAGATAAACCGGTAGATTATAAACCCCTTCTATAACCCTCTCGTTAAGTCTATTCGTTATTAAAGAGTGATAAGATCGTCCTCTCTCTAATAACTTTCGTACTCAATTCCAAGATAATTCTAGGGTTTATTTTAAGAATTCAATTAATTAAGAGAACTAGCACTAAACATCACGAATTATCCTAATTATGTACCAACATCCTACTTCTACGAGTTCATCTTACCCCAAGCATGCAAGGGTTCTAGCCTAACATGGTAACTTAAGTAACGAAAACAATCACAAGAACGATGAACATTTGCATAATGGAATAATCAAAAGAATTTGAAAGCATAAACAAAAGAATATCTAAAAATCTCAATAAATCTGGTAAAGTAGGGTTTAGAAGTCTCAAAGGTTCAAGAACTAAAGATTAAACGAAAAGAATCAAAAGAAGTATCTAAACTACGAATTCGTAAGATCAAAACCTCATTTACAAGTGTGAAACTCTCCAAAATCTATCTACCAAGCTCTAAGTATGCAAAAATATGAATCGGGATCAAAGGGTCTCTAAAAACGAGCTTGGGATCGGGTATTTATAAGCAACAGGCCAAAAACGGGTGAAAAAGGCCAAAATCTCGCAAAACTGGGAGTTGGTTGAGTGCTTGGTCGAGCACTAGCGCTCGACCTAAGTGTGGTCGAGTGGTCTTCTTTCCAAAGCCTTCAGTGCGCTCGACCCCTTATTGGTCGAGCAGGGGCGCTCAACCACAAGTGGTCGAATGTTCACTCGGTCGAATGGAGCTTCTTGAATGGTGCACTTGGTCGAGTAGTGGCGCTCGACCTCTTTTGGTTGAGCACTTTTCGGCTATTGTACACTTGTTCTAAAAACCATCATATCTTCTCAACCGGGAGTCTGTTTTGGCCGATTCAAAGTCTACGAACTTTTATTTTCGCCCTCTATCCATATATGAAGATCAAAGAGGTAAATTCATCAGTTTATGAAAATAGTACTCAATTGACTCTAAATATTCATCGAATTCACTCAAAACACGGGCAAAATGAGCTAAGAATCATAACAATTTCACGTTTAATCATCGTTCCATATTTAATATACTCGTCGTGTGTTAATAAATTAATTGGTGAAAATCTAATTTTCTTAAATTTGTTGCAGTATTTGGGTCCATAATACAGAATTTCCCAAAATATAGTTTCCTTTTTAAATAATTTGTTAAATTATAATTTAATCCGACATTTAATCAGAACTTATACCAATTAAATGTAAAAAAAATCGGCCCAATATGCTAAATTTTCCATGATCAGTATCTACCTGGGTCCCTATTTTAATGCGTTTATAATTTGTTAAAGATAGGTCCTAGAATTAAGGAGAGATCTTGGGCTAGATATTGCCATGTGTTCATATTGAATATTCGGCCCATTTTTTTATTTGATGTTTAGTAATTTTTATTTAAATTAAAATTACACTCGTTGTCCAATATGAACATAAGAATTACTTAATTTAATTAAAAATCCTTATCCTTCTAGTTAGTCGAATTGGTCAGACGTTAATTTCCTTAAAATTAAGTTTTCTAAAATATATTTCATTGGACGGTTTCGACCGAGATTTTAATCATCATAATTAGGGTTGTAAACGAATCGAATCGAAGCGAATATCCCATTATTCGATTCGAATTTGTTAAAGTATTCGAATATTCGTATTCGTATTCGATTATTATTCGAATATTAATATTGATTTGTATTCGATTCGAAATTGATATTCGAACTCTTCGATTTGATTCAAATATTCGATTCGAATTTTTTTTATCTCTATTCTTAGGCAAAATCTGTGTTATTCTTCTTTTTATACATACAATCCAGAATTCTTATCCTCAGCTAATGAAAATCAAATTTTATTGGAAGCAAAAGTAAAGATCAGAATAAAAAAGTGAAAGAATGAATTGAAAGAGAAGCAGATTTCAAACATTCAAAACGCAGGAATATTTTACACAGATCTAACTGAACATCTATTAAAACACTACAAAATAAACATGAACATTAGTAGACATTCACGATCTGCAAGTTCTTCGAAAGTTTCTCTTCATATGCTCTATATCGAAAAAAAAAAGAATTCATCAAGATCCGTTAGACTCAGCAATTGTAGTACCACGTGTATTTCTATGGTGTAAAGGGGGGAAACACTGAAAATTTCTTTCGTGCTCTTGCTGGGATTGAAGAATGGTTCACCATTCTCTTTCCGAGAAAATAGAGAAAATTGACAGTCTTTCTTAGAGAGGTAGAAATCAAATTTTTTATTTTTAGTGCGTGTGTGTAGTTTATACAGTTAGGGTTTAGGATGGGCTGACTACTATGGACCAAGTTAATATTATTAATGGGCTAAATGTGTGATATGGGCTTTTTACTTACAATTTAATATATAGTTTTTTAAAAGATGGAATTTAGTAATTAGATTTAGGATTTAGAAGTCAAAAGTTTAAGTAATTATGAATAAGTATATTTATCATATATATATATATATATATATATTTATTCGAATATTTACGAATATCGAATCGAATACTGTGTTATTTGTATTTGTATTTGATTACTAATCGAATCGAATCGAATATTTGTAAACGAATTCGAATCACAAAATTACGAATACGAATACTGAATCGAACCAAAATTATTTGATTCGTTTACAACCCTAATCATAATTGATGGAATTTGTCAAAATATAATTACCTTAAACTATAGGATTATACTTAACTAGATAAAACCTCGCGAATTTTGCAAGCTGAAAAAATATTGTATATAAACAATGATGATTTAAATATAATTTTGTATGTTTTTTAAATATTTTATGAATATATATATATATATATATATAACATAATAAAATTAAAATATTATTTCATACTCCCTCCGTTACAATTTAGGTTATTCCAAATTATGGAAAAATAGTTTTACTCTCTTAAACTAATCATTTCCAAACATCCCTTATCTATCACTCATTGCACTAATTTTTTCAATGTATCATTTAACAATTTTTTAACTAAATTCCCTTCAATAAAGTAAAACTAATTAATATATCTCAACGTTTGATATTGGTCACTCGACATTTTTTATAGCAATTCGAAAAGTTACAGGACAAAACTATAACATGCATAATATTTTCAATCAATATCATTAAATTGCATCACACCATGCGCTTATAACTTGAAGTCCATATTGAATATGTTTGATATTGGTCCCTCATACATTTTTTTCTAGCAATTCAAAAAGTTACAAGATAAAACTATAACATGCATAATATTTTCAATAAATATTGTTAAATTGCACCATGAGGATATAATTAATTTCACTATACATAGATCCAATTAGAAATGCACGGGCAATAGTAATTTTTTTCTGCATATGCATATATTATTTTTATTTTTGTCAATTTAAGGTCCAAAGGATAAATTAGATACAATCAACAAAGAGCCTTAAAAATACAAATATATCAATGAGATACAAATATATCAACGATTCTTTTTTATTTCTCATTTTGGTTCATTAATATAATAGAGTTTAATCTTTGAGTTTATCAATTTATTTCAATACTTATTGAGCCTAAAAAAGATTTATAATAACAATATTTTTCCAAGCCCGCGAATTTCGCGGGTCTACAACTAGTTCGGTATAATTATTCAGTATAATTTCGTCTAATGTGTTATCTCAAACTGTGCAGATTCATCGTTTTACTATTGAATATAGAATATTAATATCATTCTTGATATCAAATAAAATAATTCATATGGATTTTTCTTAGTCATTGGTATATAATTAAGCAGAGTCTACTAATTAATTTACCAAATTCCAATATTTAATTTCATAGCTGACCAATTTACTTAAAAGAAATTAATTCCATGAGAATCGATTTTGCTATCATCCAAATTGAAGAAAGTTGACCAATTATTATTCCTCAACTATGATATCCAATTAAGTAATATATGACAATGCTTAAAATATCTGCAAAATTAAGGAATAATTATATCAACTATTTTCGATAGTTATATGAGAATAAGTAATGGTTTTCGTTATGATTATTCGGTATAAAATATAACGAATTGAGTATTAAAATCTTCCCAAAACAATAAATCAATCATTTAATATGAAATTATATATAAGGTATAACAAATAATTAAGATATTATTGTAATTTTGTAATCTCTAATTCCTAATTTAATTTGATATCTAATAAAGTAAAGATGAGACAAATTAATTTCAATAAACTGGTAATTAATTAAAAATTATTTCTCTCGATTTGTCCAGATTCATCATATTATTATTGACTATGATATTAAAATCTCCCAAAATTAATAAATCAATCATTTAATATGGAATTATATATAAGGTATAACAAATCAATCATCAATCATCAATCATCAATACTTATATATAGCCAAAACTTTGGATGCTTATGTGGCACGTCTATATTTCCTCCATCTCAACTTTTGTGTCTTCTCATTCTCTCATTTATTGCGTTTTCATCTTGACCATTCTTTGATTATCATTCTATCTCTGCCGTCTATTGTTTGTGCTTCATGTCTATAAATTTGTAGTGCATCTCTCATTCATTCTTTTTTTTTTTCATTCGTGTTGTATTTTTCTTCTTCTTTTTTTTAGTCGTGTTCTCTCATTGTAAAATCAGTATGTAATCAGTATGTAAAAATACATTTGATTGTATTTTTTTTATATTGCGTCGCATTGTGTAGGTAAGTATGTAATCAGCAATGTCTAATCTCCTTTTGATCCATTCCTCTCCACTGAAGAATAGTTGGTTGAGTCGCGAAGTGTATTATTCAATGAAGGATTCAACGTATTTTGCTGTATGGATGGTTCAATTTCTTTTTTTGTTCATGTTGTATCTCATATGTTGAAACGATGATTCGTTGTCGAGTATTGTAAATTTCTATGGATTGGTAATTTTATTGTCGGTGTATTGTATAATTTTATTTTTCTCATTTGTTGATTATCTAATTTTAACGCCCCACATTCTCAAATAATCTTCTTTGTTTTTCTTAATTCTCATTGTATAAGGTTTAAAATATATTTGATCCTCCCTTATTTGGAGCCATTTAATTTTAATCTTATTTATCGCGATTTTGTTGCCGAGATTTCCTTTCCTTTTGGTTGTGTTTTTTCCGGCTAATCTTTAGATAAGGTGATCAAGTTTGGTGAGCAACATTGTTGTGCTCTTTCTTCCAGCCAAAATTAAGTACCTTAACCATCCCATGACTCTTTGTTTACTATCACTGACTATTTTCATTATTGAATTTGCAGAGTTAGGGGGATGTTTAATTATTTTGGTCAGTGCATTTTCTATGTATTGTTTATGTAAAATTGATTCGTTTCGGAAACCGTATGTTGTCATGCTTAAAATGAATTGTTATGGAGAAATGCACATGATTCTTGACTTACTATCATTGACTTTGTCGTATTGAATGAATTTTCAAGGTTAGAGGAATTTTTAATTTATTTGGTCGAATTTGCAAGTTCGGTAGGCGGGGTTGTTGTGCTTAGTATTTTGGTCAAAATTAAGTCTATTAATTTCTTTGTCTTCTCTTTTTAATTGATTTTTTTACTTAAATACATTTATTAACTTATGATTTGCCTATTATATTTATTATGATTTTCATTCTCTATTTATTGTTTATGTTAAAATTGACTTGTTTCGAAAATCGTATGTTGCTATGTTTAAAATTAATTTTTATGGAGAAATGCACATGATTCTTGATTTACTACCATTGACTTTGTCGCATCCATTGAATTTGCAAGGTTAGGGGAAATTTTAATTTATTTGGCCGAATTTGCAAGTTAGGTAGGCGGGGTTGCCGTGCTTAGGATTTCGGTCAAAATTAAGTCCATTAATTTCTTTGTCTTCTCTTTTCAATGGATTATTTTTTTTGCTTAAATACCTTAGTTAACTTATAATTTGTCTATTATATTTATTATGATTTTCATTCTCTATTTATTGTTTGTGTAAAATTGATCTGTTTTGGAAACCGTATTTTGCCAGGCTTAAAATAAATTGTTATGGAGAAATACACATGATTCTTGATTTACTACCATTGACTTTGTCGCATTCAATGAATTTGAATGGTTAGGGGAATTTTTAATTTATTTGGTCGAATTTGCAAGTTTAGGTAGACAGGGTTACCATTCTTAGTATTTCGGGCAAAATTAAATCCATTAATTTCTTTGTCTTCCGTTTTTATGGAATTTTTATTTTTAAATTAAACACCTTTATTATCTTATGTTTTGCCTATTATATTTATTATGATTTTCATTCTCTATATATTGTTTGTGTAAAATTGATCATTTAAAGTAGGCAGGATTGTCATGCTTAATATTTTAGTCAAAATATTGTTTTCTTCCTTCCTCTCTTTGCAAGGTTTTTGGACTTTTTTTAAAAACTCGAATTGATTAATTAACTTATGATTGTGTTTTAATTATATATGGCCTAATAAAGTTTTATACACCCAATCGTTGCCGAATGACACTTATTTTATTAATTTTATTGATACTTTATGGAGGAGTTTTGATTTTTATTTATTTTTTATTTTTCTATTTCTTATTGTTGATTGATAATTGTATATGATTTTTTTTTACTACCATTGACTTTATCGCATTGAATGAATTTGCAAGGTTATGGGAAATTTTCATTAATTTGGTCGATTTTGGAAGTTAAGGTAGGCGGGGTTGCCATGCTTGGTATTTCGGTCAAAATTAAGTCCACTAATTTTTTTATCTTCTGTTTTTATGATTTTAAAAAAAAAAATTAAATACATTTATTAACTTATAATTTGTCTATTATAGTTATTATGATCTTCATTCTCTATACATTGTTTGTGTAAAATTGATCATTTAAGGTAGGCTTGGTTGTCATACTTACTATTTCGGTCAAAATTAAGTCCATTAATTTCTTTGTTCAATTAGGACACTATTTTTACGAGCTTGCAAGATTGTAACAATATCTTTATGAACTTGCAAATTAGGACAATATCTTTACAAATTTGCAAAACTAGGACACTCTTTTTTTTATTTTGTACAATTTAGACCAAATTTTATAAAATTCGATCTACTTGGCATATCGTAATTGGGCTTTATTTGACCCATATTGTATAAAATTTGACCTAAATTTGTCCAATGTAAAAGATAGTGTCCTTATTTTGCAGGATTGTAATGAAATTGTTCTAATTTTATAAGTTCATAAAGATAATTTCCTATATTTGTAAGCCCGAAAAGACAGTGTCCTAATTTTTCAAACATTCATAAGATAATGTGCTAAAAAAATATTTTGTCCTTGCGTATATGAGTTAATTTAGTGATAAATTATAAGATATTACTTATTGTATACATATCAATTCGTAGTTCAGACAACAATGGTGATATATTAGAAACATAATTAACCTCAATGTGGTATTACATGTTTTAATCATAAAATTAATATTACTATTGAGAGTATGTTTTAGAATTAAATTGTTTCATATATGAACCACTTTATAATTATTTTTAAATACACTTCACTTTAACCAAATAATGTTCTTTAAATAAACAACTAATACCATCTGTTACCATTAGCTAAATTGGTTATATCACAAAAAATGTTATTTAGGATATTGCCTTATGAGTGTTTGTACAATTAGGACACTATTTTTACGAGATTGCAAAAGTGAGACAATATCTTTATGAACTTGCAAAATTAGGACAATTTCTTGATAAATTTGCAAAACTAAGCACTCTCTTTTATTTTTGCCAGTTTAGGCCAATTTTTTTAAAATTTGTCTTACTGGGCATATCGTAATCGGGCTTTATTTGACCTATATTTATAAAATTTGGCATAAATTTGCCCAATGTAAAATATAGTGCCCTTATTTTGCAGGATTGCAATGTTAGTTTTTTAATTTTATAAGCCTATAAAGGTAGTTTCCTATATTTGTAAGCCCAAAAATATAGTGTCCTAATTTTGCAAACATCCATAAGATAATGTCCTAAAAAATGATTTTTTCTTGCATATATGAGTTAATTTGGTGATAAATTTTAATCTATGGCTTATTGTATACGTATCAATTTATAGTTCATAAAACATTTGTGATAGATTAGAAATATAATTAATCTCAATGTGGTATTACATATTTTAATAATAAAATATTATTATTGAGAGTATGTTTTAGAATTAAATTGTTTCATCTATGAAACACTTTGTAATTATTTTTAGATACACTTTACTTTAACCAAATAATGTTCTTTAAATAAACAATTAATATTCTTTGTTACCATTAACTAACTAGGGTCGGTTTTATAGGAAAATGATTTATGATAAGCTTATCATGAAACTGTTTTGAAGTATCAAATATTTGATCAGGAGTATCTATAATGTAATCAAGAGTACCATTAATCTGAGTTCAAGAAAATTTACAATAATTATAAAATAATACCATTAATCCAAATTAATGATACTCCTAATGAGATTATCGATACTTATGATCAAGTATTCGATACTTAATAACAGTTTCATGATAAACTTATCACGAATGATTTCATAAATACTTTGCCTAACTAATTTGGTTATAAGGGGAAAATGTTAATACATTTGCAAAAAATAAATAATTAATAATTAGATAATCAAACTAATAAAAACATATTTATATGATGTTCTTAAAAATAAATCTAATTTTTTTTCTCGAAACCCGCGAAAATTGCGGTGATAATACTAGTCATTTAGATACCAATACAATTTTGTAATTTAATTCATAATTTTATTCGATATCCAACTAAATAAAATTATCTATTTAATTTCAATAATCTGATAATTAATTAAAAATGATTACATTATTAAAATATGAATTAAAGAACTTCAAATTATAATACTTGCTAATAAATCAATCATTTAATATTTTTGTATTATAATTTATTTATTTTGTTTTGAGAAGATTTTAATATTCCATAGTCAATAATAAAATGATGAATCTGGACAAATTGAGATAATACATCAGATTGAGGAGATGCAAAGATTAAAAATGAATCAATCTTCTAAGTAAAGATAAGAAAAATGGTACAATGTATTTCATTCATTTACATGAATATCTCTGAAGAAATAAAATACAACATCTCGATAAAAATATAACTACAAAAATACACGATGTTTACTTATCGTCGTAAGTATTTTATACACACAAACATGCAGAAACACGGTATCCACGATAACCAAGAAGGAGAAAAAACTCTTAACTGGAAGATGGTCCGATGCAAATGTGCTCACAATCTACAAAAAGTGAAACAAAAGACGAAGAACTACGACTCACATCTATATCCTAGAATAAAAATAACAAAAAATACTGAAAAAATAGACTAACATGTTAAGTTCACATCGAAAACTTGGATAAAGACGCATATAATCTACAAAAATAGAAAGAGAGAGATGAAGATACACGACCATCTTCATATCTGCATCAAAGCAGTAGCAATAACGGCAATTTTTTTTGAAAGTAAATTATGGGATGAACGAAATTGGAGGAATTGGATGATTAAAAAACTCGAGGGATGTTATGAATTTATAAAAGAATTGAATAGAGGTGGACGGTAGAGATCATTGCAAATAAATGAACGGATGAGATGAAAAATGGAAAGGTGAAATGTTGAGAGCAGAGAGACGAAGGAATAGTGGAATATGGGGTTTGCCACATAGGCAAAAAAAGGTTCGTAAATATAGTGTTATGATATATAAAAATTGAAAATTACTGTGCCACTATTTGCCACATCACTAGCTACTCCAGGTAAGCGATCTACCGGGGGACGAGGAAGGGCAAATGATGATGCCATGAAACTCGCCACTAAAAGATGAGTTAAACTAAAAAGTTGGATAATAAACACGAGGAGTTCGGCCTCTCGCAGAGGTCAGAGAACTGATGTGGACGACCTAGTGAGCTTTATGTTGGTCTATTAGGTATATTCGTCAGACGAGTTCCCATGTCTCGGGCGACGTCCCAAATGACAAGTCACAAGGCAATCAGATGATGGGATGAATTCAAAGCTATTAAATGTAGGGATTTGAATCTCTATTAGACAGATATTCTCCAATACTCCACAAATTTATGACACTATAGATAGAGTCTTTTAGCCCACAATAAATAATCGTTTTTAAGACCGAGCTCAAAAAACTCAAGCTCCTTTAGCAATTTATCATTTTCCTAGCATTTATTATTTTCAGATTATCCGATCGGAACAATAAATTCACATTTATTATCTATTGTTCCTTAGATCCTTTGTTTGATAATCATCACCATATAAGCAACATAATAGCTCATATATAAATTCTTTGGTTATTAACATGAATGAAATGGATAATTTGATTCCTTAGTGGATACTTGAAAACTCTAGTGAAACTAAATATGGGATGAGTATGACTAATAAGATAAATAAAGCTCCTCCTTAGATGAAGAATGGTGAACATTTTTTTTTAAAGAAAAAAACCAAGTTTTCTTTCCATCTGAAATAAATTTCACACTTTTATTCTTTATTCGTCTTTTTAATAAACTTTATATTTTTAAAATAGAAAACTCTACATATATTTCACCCTCATAATATCTTCAATTTTGTACAAGATGTTATTATTTTCGGTCCACACATTCACACAATCCAACTCATTTCTTTATGTAGAAATTTACGAAAATTACCCCTCAAAATTCTACTCATTTCTCTATTTTTTTTTCATTTGTGCATCCTTCCTTATGTGAAGGCTATTTAGAAAAAAATTCCTAACAACCCCCCCCCCCCCCAATTCGTGATAGAGTTGTTTTCAACGAGAATCAAATTCAGATCGTGTGAGCATGAACCTCTTTGGCTCTAATACCATGAATTTTTTTACCTTATTTAAAAGTTCAAACTTATAGAGAGATGTGTAATTAATTAATGATATAATGCATTAAAAGACCCCTAAACTATCAATTTTTGTTTCAAAAGGCACCTGGACTATTTTTTGTTTTATAGTGGGGGCACAAAAAATATACAAATACTCATGCCGTTTTACAACACATTGCATATATTTCTTTATTGGGATGTTCTTCCAACATTTTGCACACCAATTTTTTTTTTCATTAAACTCAACTCTCACAATATTTATATATTTACACAAAACTATGTTCATTATACTTTTTTTCATAAATTGTGTATCCAAAAAATCCCACAATGTATTGTAGGGGGGAAAGAGGAGTATAAAGTACAATAAAAATTATTCATATATAATAACTCAAGTCATTACAATTGAAACCTAACAATTTTCATGACTGGACATAAAACTTAAACAAATAGATAATTAATTAACACAATTCTAATTTATATATTTTAGAAGTATGTTTTGGCTGCCCTACTTTGTAATTATATTTGTTCAAGAATGAATTTTAGTGGAGCTACTCTATTTTACAATATATTAAACTAAACTATATATACACATACATAAAAATAAAATTTTCATTTTTATTGTGGGGGAACGTGCCCTACCATGGGTATGTTGGAAATTGGTTAATAAAAAGGATTCATACCCTGACTTTGACTATTTTTTTAGGAATGAAAACGTTTAGTTTTTGGGAAAAAAAATAACGAGGTTGTTCTACTCGCGGAGTAGATGAACGTGGTATATTTATTATTTAATATCTCAAAACCGATTTCCGGTGAGTGAGAAATTAATTTGGAAAGTTGTAGGATTATTCACTTGTATTGAATAAATTCCATGGGAAATGGAAAATGAAGTTTCATCCCACATTGAAAAATTATAAGAAAAGTTCCTAGTATATAAGTAGGAAAGTATTCATGTTCTTCAAATTGGTACATGGGGACCCTAACCATGGACCACACACGCGCGCACGCCCCGGCCCGCCCGGGCCCAGGACCGTGGGTCGTGGTTCTTGGCAATTGGGCTTTGGGGCCTACCTATATTTTTAGAATACCAAAATATGAAAATGTCAATACCTTTTTGGACCGAACCGTTTCGGATGGCCCATCCGGACTTGGGTCGGCCCACGAACATGATTTATACACTCTAAAATCATCTAGAATATTCTGATCTTGCTTTCCAAGAATGAGAAACGCAGTTTCTCTCCACTACTGAACATGGGTGCCCCATGATCACCACGTACTCCTCTTCAGCACTCCTCATCTGGGTCGAACTTCCGCCTACATATACCCCTTCATATCCAGACTTTCGAACTCACTTTTGTAACCTGTTGGGATATATTTCTAAGTAATGCAGTGACTTGGAGTGTAACCTCTCGAGTCACTGTCTTGTTGAGAGACTGAGCCCTCAAGTCACCACTGACTTGATGTCTCTGCCTCTCAGCAATGCAGTGACTTGAGTGTCCCTCACTGAACTCATTCAGTTTTAATTTTCTTTTTCCTAAATTCCCATATTTTCAGTGTTTGCGAAAGTATTCTGGGACCATCATAACCTATAAAATTCCAGTTCCAAAGCCTTTCGCAACATATTTCCGTTCAGCACGAAATTCCGATTTCGTTCGCTGAAAGTTTATACACGGTGGTGCTATCGGTGTAAACTGTCAAACCATTTTACCTTTGGAGACTCATATGCACGATACCGTAAGCACTATACGGGGCGTATTCAGTCTTACGGGAAAAGGATTTTCCTTGACTCGGTTTCTATTTACGAATTCGTTTCGTACGTCCATTCTTTCTCTCTCATTACAGTGTTCGAAATACACCAGAACCAACAATCGCAAGACTGAATACTTCTATTTCGAATCACTGCCATGTCAAACCAAAATTCTGACAACGAGATGGATATGACACCTTCAACGCATGTTACCCCTACCAAAGATGCTGGTAATACCACTGACTCTACTGCTGTACCAACTAGACATCCTATGGATGGACCATTACCTACGGGTACAACGCCGACTCAGACTGGTAATCCGGTTCCTGCTATGGGAACCTCCTCGGGTAATCAGGTAACCCCTACTGCTTTCCAATTTGGAGACTTTGGCAGTACTCTTGTTGAGTGGTGCAAAGCCAATCCCTTCGTGGGAAATTCCAATGTCAATCCCTTCGTGGGAAACTCTAATGGCAATCCCTTCGTGGGAAACTCAAGTGCTAATCCCTTCGTGGGAAACTTCGGCGGCAATCCTTTCGTAGGAAATGCCGGAGCCAATCCATTCTTGGTAACCAACCAGGCCTCCCTCACAGGGACTGTTAGGCCGGTTGTGGTGAAAGGAGAGAAACTTAAAAAGTTTTCGGGTAATGACTTCAAGAGGTGGCAAAAAAAGATGCACTTCTACATGACCACCATCTCCTTGGTGAAATAGCCCGAGTGCTCCCGCAGAAGATGCTGATCGGGAAGGATCGCCTATGATACTTGGGTCCATGATGATTATCTATGCAGGAATTACATCCTGAATGGGCTGTCTGATGCCCTCTGCAATGTATACGATGAGTATCCAACTTCCAAAGCCTTGTGGGAGTCATTGGAGAAGAAGTACAAAACCGAAGATGCGGGAACTAGCAAGTTTATCGTCTCCGCTTTGTACGACTTCAAAATGGAAGACAACAAATCTGGTGTCGAACAGGTCCAAAAGCTGCAAGTGGTGTTTCACAACATTGCAGTACAAGGGATGAAGCTGCCTGAGCTCTTTCAGGTAACCACTGTGATTGACAAACTACCTCCGTCTTGGAAGAAGTTTAAGTCCTACCTCAAGCACAAGCGAAAACAAGTGACCATGGAGGATCTTGTTACCCGACTCCGGATCGAGGAAGATATAACAAGAAAAGGGAGAAGAAGGGCTCAACTACTTCTATTGAGGTAAAGGTAAACCTGATAGAGAAAGGTGGGTCATCGAAGAAGAGGAAGCGTCAGGAAGACAAAGGTAAAGGCAAGGCTATTGCTGTTGCTCCTGCCCCGAAGAAATTCAGTGGAAAGTACTACAACTGTGGCAAACCCAATCAGCCCAAGAAGAACTCCGTGAACGTTGTTGAACATGAGCTCACGGAGATGGATATGTCCGTTGTAGTGACCAAGGTCAACATGGTGGACAACAAGAAAGGATGGTTCATGGACACTGGTGCCATCTGCCACGTTTATCTGCATTCTCCACTTATTCTCCTACTGCGAGGAGAAAGCTCTGCATGGGAAACCAAGCCTCGTCTGAAGTGGCTGGTGTAGGAACTGTGGTGATCAAGCTGACATCGGGAAATGAACTCAAGCTGAAGGATGTGCTATATGTCCCAGACATCTGAAAGAATCTCATTTATGGCTCCTTGTTAGTTAGTAACCAATTTAAGCTAGTGTTTGAGTCCAGTGGCGTTGTACTTAGCAAATTTGGCATCTTTCTAGGGAAAGGTTACCTCGAGAAGGGTCTTTTTAAGATGTCAGTCATGATTGTAAGTCGTAATGGCACAAACACTACTATCAATGAAAATGCTTCAGTTTCCATTTATATTGCTGAGTGTTCCACTTTATGGCATTTTAGATTAGGACATGTTAATCTAAATTCTATAGGTAAATTTAGATTTACTTAAATTGATAAAGTGGATACATCCAAAAGATGCAAAACGCGTGTTGAAGCAAAAATGGCTAAATTACCATTTAAATATGTTGAAAGAAAAACAACTCCTCTAGAATTAATTCACACGGATGTATGTGATTTAAAATTCGTGCAAACTAGAGGTGGAAAAAAGAATTTTATTACTTTTATTGATGATTGCACAAGATTCTGCTACATTTACTTACTACGAAGTAAAGATGAAGTTATTGAAGCTTTTATAAATTATAAAAGTGAAGTAGAGAATCAATTGAACACTAGAATTAAAGTAATTTGTAGTGATAGAGGTGGAGATTATGTGGCTCCGTTTGAATAATTATGCGCCGAATCAGGCATCATACATCAAACGACAACTCCCTACTCACCTCAATCGAATGGTATTGCGGAGAGGAAAAATCAAACTTTGAAAGAGATGATGAACGCAATGTTAATATGCTCGGGTTTACCTCAGAACATGTGGGGGGAAGCTATTCTGTCAGCTAACCACATATTGAACAAAATTCCACTTAAGACTCAAGATAAGACACCTTATGAGTTGTTAAAAAAATCGCAAACCATCTTACAAATACCTCAAAGTGTGGGGGTGTTTGGCTAAGGTTGAAGTGCCACTTCCTAAACAAGTGAGAATCGGGCCTAAGACGGTCGATGCGATCTTTATAGGATACGCCTTCAATAACAGTGTATTAGTGTTAGTGTCCTAGAGACAATCCATTGAGTCGGACATCGGCAAGACGTCGATGGAGATGCCGACGGCAGCAATTCCAGTCGGCGCTGTTATCAATTCCGATCGGTTTTGGTATACGCGGCGGCTGGCATACGTTGCAGCTAGGAAGGCAGGCAGTCGGACGGAAGGCGACCGCCGTTCGACGGTGGCCGCTGTTCGAAGGGTTGTTCCAGGGACACAGTCGCGACGGGAGTTTTGGGCTTGACTATAGTGCCTGAATCAATTAAATTAGCTGGGCCAGCTTATTTAGTTGGGCCTGGAATTTCTTGTTTATTATAATCCCTTGGGCTGATTTTATGCTTAATTTTTGGGCCTGTTTTTTATTAAAATGGCTGGGCCAGTTTTAATTAAAAGTTTTGGGCCAGATTCAATTAATGTTTTTAGACCTGAAATTTTATGAATTTATTAACGCAAAGGCCAAAACTAATATTATTTCTTGGGCTGAAAATTAGGCCTAATAAATTAATTTTGGTTGGACCAAAATAATTCAAATTAATTGGATTAATTTGAATTTTAATAATTAAAATTATTATTTGAAAATTAAAATTAGATTTTAATTTCTGTTTAATAATTTGGTAGTTATTATTTTTCCACTTGGTTAACATTATTTGTTAATGCTTTATAGTCCGCATTATAATTGTTTGGGTAGGCGACACCCAATAATTGTCGGACCGTTATTTATATTTTGGGTAGACGACGCCCAAATAAGTGTTAGTCCGCATAAAATCATGTTTGGGTAGGCGGTGCCCTATAATTGCTCAAATGTGATATAGATTAATATGTGGATCTTGATTAAGCAATTAATACTCCGTCTTTAAAATGATCCTCATTAAAATATGGTTTTTCAATTGAATGATGTCTTCCATTAAAATTAAAAGTAAACCGGAGATTTCGTTCCAATGAGTATTTAAGGCCCAAGTCTTTTGCTTGGATCTACATCTAACGGGACTTTTAAAGGGACATATTTTTTCGCCGCTTAATGGTTGTAAACCAACTTAATTCTGTTTCACCAGCCCAAGTAGGGAAACGAGAATTAGGTGACATCCGCGATTGAACTAGGTTCAATCAACTAGGAATTGCATGAGGCAATTGGTTTAGAGACCTACCAATTCTGTTGTTGCAATGTTCAGCCCAAGCAGCCATTGCAATAGTAGGAATGTGGATCCTAGTCCATTACAATTTATATTAGATATAAATGTGTACTCTTCCGATGAGGTCGTTGAGTATGTGAAAATAATGGAGACAAAATAAATAAAAGGCCATGTTCATTTTGATTGCTGAATATTGATCATAGGAATTATGTGTTTTAATTCCCGTTTAAATTTTATTTCCTAGGATTGTTGAAATGAATAACTTGTCGTTGAGAAGTGTTTTGAAACAGACAAATTGGCTGGGCCAAATTTTCTGGACTGGCACCGAAATGTGCGTTTGGTGCTTAGGCAAGAAAAGATTGAGTACGTGTTGGACACACCAATCCCTGTTACCCCCGAGGCTGGTTTTGAGGAAGCCGAAGCGTTTGACGCCGAAGCTCAAAACAAGCATCAAGATGATGCTTCCCAGGCTCAGTGTGTTATGTTGCTCGGCATGACTCCCAAGTTGCAAAGGTAACAC
This sequence comes from Ballota nigra, assembly GCA_947034835.1. Lineage (NCBI taxonomy): Eukaryota > Viridiplantae > Streptophyta > Magnoliopsida > Lamiales > Lamiaceae > Ballota > Ballota nigra. The sequence continues at coordinate 41,896,231 of OX344730.1, forward strand.
GAGAGGATGCTTCCCTATGAGATGCTTAGACATTTGAAGGATCTCTTTGATTCTGAGTCTCGTTCCGAGATTTATGAGGTGATGAGAGATCTGTTTAGACGTTGGCTATCTGAAGCAGGGAAAGTCTCCCCTCATGTTTTGAAGATGATAGGGCTAATCGAGAAAATTGGTCGTTTGGGCATTGAGCTGCAGACTAATGTTGTTGTTTATGCCATTCTTCAGTCGCTACCCGATTCATACTCGAGTTTCGTTGTAAACTTCAATATGAACAAGATGGTTTCGACCATGCCTAAGCTTCATAACATGCTCAAGACTTTTGAGTCTTCCACTGCTAAGGAAAGGCCCGTAATCATGGTGGGTGCTTCTAGTTCCTCTGCCCCTAAAGGGAAGAAGAAGCATAGAAGCAAGGCTAAGAAAGGCTCTAAGCCTAGTTTCCTCAAGCCGAAAGGTGGAATTCAAAAGTAAGAGCGGGTTGATAAGGATGTGTGCCCCACTGCAATAGAAAGGGGCATTGGAAGAAAGACTATAAGGTTTTAGCAACCGAAAAGAAAACACAGGGTGTTTTAGCTGCTAGAACAAGTATGGTTGTTATTAAGATAAACATGTTCACTAATAGTTCAAACTGCTAGGCATTTGTTGAGTTATGGACATGATGTTCTTAGTATACAAAGTAGGATGACTCAAATTTAGTAATCATGAAACCCAACTTGCTTGTGGCAGTGTAGATTTGATCATGCAAACGAGGAAAGAATCGCATGGTTAAGGAAGTTGGACTACTTAACCCCATTAGACTTAGAGTCTTATGTCGATTACGAATCTCGTCTCATGGGCGAGATGATCAACAAACCCTTTTCTTGGAAAGGGGTGCACGCCAAAGAAGTTCTAGAGTTGGTTCGCAGCGATGGTTGTGGGCCACTGCCCACTCTAGCTAGGGGTCAATTCGGCTACTTCATCACCTTTACCGACGATTACTCAAGGTACGGATACATGTATCTCATGAAACATAAATCCAAATCGTTTGAGAAATTCAAGGGGTACAAGGCAGAAGTAGAGAAATAACTTGGTAAGAGTATCAAGACTCTTCGATCGAATAGAGGAGGTGAGTACCTTAGTCATGAATTCATGGATTACTTGAAGCTTCATGGGATCCAGTCACAATGGACTCCTTCCGGAATACCTCAGATGAACGGTGTGTTCGAAAAGCGGAACCGAACCTTGTTCGACATGGTAAGGTCCATGATGAGTTTTGCCTCTCTTCCAACATTCTTATGGGGACACGCATTGCAAACCTCAGTCTACATTCTGAATAAGATTCCATCCAAATCAGTTGTGCAAACTCCATACGAGCTATGGTGTGGCAAGAAGCCAACTTTTCTACACATAAGAACGTGGGGTTGCCCCGCAATTGTGAAGAAGATGCAAACTGATAAGTTGGAATCCAAAGGTGAAAAGGGATATTTTGTGGGATATCCTAAGGAGACTAGAGGATATTATTTCTATCTACCGGAGAAACAAACAGTGATTGTTTCTAGGCAGACAAAATTCCTAGAAGACGAGTATGTCTTTAAGGAACAAAGTCGTAAAAAGATAGAACTTGAAGAAATTCAAGAACCACGAATTAACATAGAGACTGATGACTTGTCAAAGTAACATGACAAAGAATCAGTGGGAGTATTCAGCGACTCTCATGGTGGAAGTTTATCACTAGGTGATCCTCTTTCAGCCAGTGGGAGTGTAATTGGAGTTGTGTTGCCTTCGCAACAACCTCCAAGTAGGCTGAATGGGAATAGCATAGTTCAAACTCCCGCCCAAGAGGCATCTGAAAGTGTCACTCTTGAGGACTCTCCGGTCAACGATGAAGTCGCTGCACCACAAAATTTTCACGATCAGAATGTACAACCTGCACAACCACAACTCCGTAAGTCAACTTGGATTTGTAATCCAATGATAGGTATTATGGCTTCCTCGTAGAGGAACACGATGACATGGAAATACTGGATAAGGACGAACCTAAGACTTACACTGAGGCGATATTAGATGTTGACTCAGAGAAGTACATGAAATCCGAGATGGACTCGATGTACATCAATCAAGTTTGGGACTTGGTTGAATTGCCAAAAGGGGTAAAATCCATAGGTTGCAAGTGGGTCTTCAAGAGGAAGACCGATGCAAATGGCAAGGTACAAACCTACAAGGCTATGTTGGTGGCGAAAGGGTATAGTCAATGCAAAGGCATTGACTATGACGAGACCTTCTCGCCGGTTGCAAAGATCAAGTTCATTCGTATTTTACTTGCGATAGCCGCACACTATGATTTTGAGATTTGGCAGATAGACATCAAAACAACCTTCCTCAATGGAAACATTGATAAGGACGTGTTTATGACTCAACCTGAGGGTTTTATATCTAAGCCAAAGTCTAATCTCGTGTACAAGATTAAACGATCCATCTATGGATTAAAGCAAGCTTCTAGGAGTTGGAATATCCGATTTGATGAAGCTGTTAAGTCTTTTGGCTTCATTAGAAATCTGGAAGATCCTTGCATTCATTGTGAATGCAGCGGGAAGATTATTATCTTTATAGTCGTATATGTTGATGATATATTGATTATATGAAATAACATCCCGCTAATGCAGTCCGTGAAAGATTGGTTATCAAAGACCTTCATGATGAAGGATCTTGGTGAAGCATACTACATCTTAGGGGTCAAGATTCATAGGGATAGATCCAAGAAGATGGTAGGGCTGTCACAATCCACCTACGTAGATAAGGTGTTGAAGCGTTTTCCGATAGAGAACTCTAAGAGAGGTTCTCTACTGGAAAATCATGGGATAAAGCTGTCGAAGAAGGATTGTCCTTCTAGTGAAGCAGATATCAAGCACATGAAGGACATTCCATATTCATCATGTACGCCATGACTTGCAACAGGCCAGATGTGGCCTACGCTGTCAACATCACTGGAACATACCAGCAGAATCTAGGTGAGTCTCACCGGATTGCTATTAAGAATGTTATGAGTACCTCAGGCGTACTAAAGAACATGTTCTTGTCTACGGAAGGCAGTCAGAGCTAGTCATTGTGGGCTATGCTGATACGAGTTTCCAGTCACACTGTGAAGATTACAAATCACAGTCAAATTATATATTTAATCTCAATGATGAGGCGGTAAGTTGGAATAGTTCCAAGCAAGATCTGACTGCAGATTCAACAACCGAAGCTAAGTACATTGCTGTATCAGAAGCCTTTGAGGCTTTCTGAATTTTAAGGTTCTTGAGAGAACTAGGGGTAGTTTCGAGTGCCAGTTGTCAAATAGAGTTATATTGTGACAACATTGGCTAAGGTTGAAGTGCCACTTCCTAAACAAGTGAGAATCGGGCCTAAGACGGTCGATGCGATCTTTATAGGATACGCCTTCAATAGCAGTGCGTTAGTGTTAGTGTCCTAGAGACAATCCATCGAAAGGACACAATACTAAGATAATATTCAGATTTGATTTAATGTTATTATTGGTTTAATATTAAATGTATGGCGTTACACTTATCTGAATATGATGTTTGATTGTTCGCATATATTCTTATTTGTGTTCCCATGAATCACTACCGTCATTGAGTGAGTGAGAACTCAGATAACTTAAGTATGATTCTCAAATAGCCCCGATCAAGGATCATCAAGAATGGGATATTGATGATGCAATTGAGATTGGTGTGCGATCTACATCATACTCTTAGAGAGTGTAGTAAGATCTCACTTACTACGAGATATCGGGTATCTCATGATGGATGCACAGATACCTTAGAGGGTATTGGTATACCCATCCGAGAAACCATTTGATGTAATTCCACATAATGTGTCTACGGGTATCTCGGTTAGTGGGAGCGATGTGATACTCCTCTGACTTGAGGTCAATACGCACGACATGTGTGGAGTGGTGAACTTTGACCATGACCGACGCTTGCACCCGTCCACGGGTAGATATGGCATGGATTGGGTTCATCACGAAATGCATGTGCGTGGTAGTTGAGCCAAGAATAGGATTCATTACTCAATGTGGATTTAGAGAGAATACTCGTCTTCTCATCATAATTGGATCTAAGACATCGGCCAATGCAAGTCGACTTGGACTTTGTGGCCAAGTGCGATGCGAGCGATCAATTAGTGATTTGAGATAACATGATTAAGTTATTTGAATAAACACTTCATCATGTTCAAGGCTTAATTGAGTATTCGCGAATGAAAGGAAGATATCACAATAGCCTACAGTATTACAGGTAGTTGCAGATTTCCTCGCAACATACCTCGTATATTGAGAATGTCTGATTTATTGTCTAGGGTTCAATTAAGACCGTTAGTTTGACTAATCCCTCGATATACGAGGGCCTATGGGTCACACAACAAGCAATGGTTGTTCGCAGATTATAGTTGGTTGATTAAGTATTATATTGGATATAATATTTAATTTATGGAGAATATAATAATAATTATATTTGGAATTAATTATTATTATTATTATTATTATTATTTAATTAAATTAGATTTAATTAAATATGAAATCCCAATAATAATATTTGGAATATTATTATACAAGAAGACAAAGTATAGAGTGAAACTAGTTTATACATAAATCCGTAAAGGGTATTAGTTGTTTTCACTAAAAAGTATTAGTTGTTTTTACTAAAGAGTATTACTGATTTACACTAAAGAGTCTTAGTTGTTCGGTGAAAATGAACTAAGACTCTTCAGTGTAAATCAGTAATACTCTTCAGTAAAAATAACTAATACTCTTCAGTGAAAACAACTAATACCCTTCAGTGATTCATATATAAACAAATTCCACTCTATACATACTCATACAAGAATAATAGATATGGTAAATATATTATTCGTAGGAACGTATCTAGGGAAATATAATCTGTAGAGATTATATTACGGGTTAGGCCCAATATCTTGCTTAGGAATTAAGCCAAGTTAATCCCTATAAATATGTGTCATGGGAATTCAGAAAAGATACACAAGAAATATAATTTCTCCATAAAATCTCTTGTTCGAGTTTTCCTAGCAAGTTCGTCTAGAGATTCAAAGCTGGCACCTCGGTGCAAATCGGTGAATAGCTGTTGCGTGGATACCATAGTAGAGGACTCCGCGTACAAAGCTCTGTAAGAATCTCATTTAATATTCGTGCAAATTAATATGCGATTAATCGTTCATTGTTGGTGAACTTTAATATTTCTTTGCGCATGTTTACGTGTTTACGTGCTTATAAATTCCAACACAGTGCCTATCGATTTTTTATTCACAAATCAGAAATACCCGATATGACAGTAGGTACTACAATAGAATCAAGGAATGTTGTTTTCTTTGAAAATATATTCCCGTGTAGGGACAAAGAAGAAATGAGTTCAAATAAGCGAACTCGTAAGGAATCAAGTGAAGCTGCAGGTCCTTCCACTCAGCAGAGTGAAGAACCCAGATGCAATAAACAAGCTAGAATTGATAAGACCTATGGTCCAAACTTCATCACGTATGTGTTAGAAGAAGAACCTCAGACTATCAAAAAAGCTCTTTCCAGACCGGATGCACCTCTCTGGAAAGAAGCAATGAACAGTGAATATGATTCGATTCTGCAAAATCATACATGGGAGTTGGTTGACCTCCCTAAAGGTTGTAAGACCTTAGGATGTAAGTGGATCCTTAAAAGAAAGTACAAAGCAGATGGATCAATTGACAAGTATAAAGCCCATTTGGTTGCAAAGGGTTTTAAACAAAGAGAAGTGTATGATTTCTTTGACACTTATTCTCCGGTTACAAGGATTACATCCATTCGTGTACTTATCACGATTGTTGCTTTGCATAATCTCGAAATACACCAGATGGATGTAAAGACTGCTTTCCTTAACGGAGAGATAGATGCTGAAATATACATGGATCAACCAGAGGGTTATGTTGTACCCGGGAATGAGAAAAAGGTTTGTAAACTTGTTCGGTCGTTGTATGGACTAAAACAAGCTCCTATACAGTGGCATTTAAAATTTGACAATATTATGTTGTCAAATGGATTTCATATTAACGAATGTGATAAGTGTGTATATGTGAAAGATACACCAAATGGGTTTGTTATCATATGTTTATATGTCGATGATATGCTAATCATAGGTAACAACTCAAATGTGATCGTTAATACGAAGAACATGTTAACGAAGAATTTTGACATGAAAGACATGGGTTTAGCAGACGTGATTCTAGGAATCAAAATATAGAGAACATCAAATGGAATTTCTTTAACACAATCTCATTACGTTGAGAAAGTCTTGAAGAAATTTAATGCATTTGATGATCCACCTGCTAAAACTCCACTGGAACAAAATGTTCATCTGAAGAAGAACAGAGGTGAACCAGTGAATCAGTTAGAATATGCAAGGATCATTGAAAGCGTGATGTACATTACTAATTGCACACGTCCTGGTCTTGCATGCTCTGTGAACAAACTGAGTAGGTACACGAGCAATCCAGGTCACAAACATTGAAAAGCTCTGAAAAGGATCTTGAGATACTTAAAGTATACTCTTGATTTTGAGCTACACTACACGAGACATCCAACTGTACTTGAAGGATACAGTGATGCTAATTGGATATCCGATAGCAAAGACTCGTTCTTAACTAGTGGATATGTTTTCACTATTGGAGGAGCAGCCGTATCGTGGAAATCCACAAAGCAGACGTGTATTGCCCGTTCCACCATGAAATCTGAGTTCATCGCTTTAGATCAAGCTGGTGAAGAAGTTGAATGACTTCATAGCTTTTTAGAAGACATTCCTTGTTGGAACAAACCGGTACCATCTGTAATGGTACACTGTGACTGTCAAACTGCTATTGGTAGAGCTTTGAGCAATATGTATAATGGAAAGTCGAGACATATTCGTCGTCGACATAACTCTGTTAGACATTTGATCTCAACTAGTATTATAACAATTGATTATGTAAGATCAATTGATAATATAGCGGATCCGCTCATGAAGAGTTTAAACCGAGATCAAATGAATATACTGATAGAGGGAATGGGTCTAAAATCCACAAATAAAACTGAAACAATAGTAACCCAACCATGATGATTGGAGATTCCAAGAATTTGGTTCAAAAGGGAAAACTAAGCTGTGAATGTTAGTTGTACAATACTTGAAAAATCATGACCATTCCTGATAGCATTGTGTCAAGTGTTAGTAGACCCGTGAGTTGTGATGAAGGATAAGTTGTTGACTTTTAATGATTTCTATAAGTCCATGTGGGACTGAGTATGATGGGATACTCGAAAGGAGATCACTTATATAAATGAGAAGTGAGGGCCGCTTCGACCAAACATTTATGAATACAAAGGGCGTCCAGGGCCAAAATGGACAAAAAATTTGAGAACAAATCGGAATCGAGTCTGACTTGTGTTTGCACTGTCTGTAAGGTATACATTAAGGAGGATTAGTTCAAGGCATCGTGTCCACTAAGCCGCCGGTATACCCGATGGTGCCGGGCTACGGACAGTTCAAAGCCATTGACTACTTATCCGGAAGCAATGAGGTCTCAAACGAGCTGAACGAAGAGCCTGACTCTGTATAAGGTGCAATTCTCACTCATGTGGGGGATTGTTGGAAATTGGTTAATCAAAAGGGTTCATACCCTGACTTTGACTAATTTTTTTAGGAATGAAAATGTTAGTTTTTGGGAAAACAAAAATAACGAGGTTGTTCTACTTGCGGAGTAGATGAACATGGTATATTTAATATCTCAAAACCGATTTCCGGTGAGTGAGAAATTAATTTGGAAAGTTGTAGGATTATTCACTTGTATTGAATAAATTCCATGGGAAATGGAAAATGAAGTTCTATCCCACATTGGAAAATTAAAAGGAAAGTTCCTAGTATATAAGTAGGAAAATATTCATTTTCTTCAAATTGGTACATGGGGACCCTAACCATGGACCACACACGCGCGCGCGCGCCCTGCCCCGCCTGAGCCCGCGCCCGCGCCCGATTTGGGGCCGGGTCCGTGGGTCGTGGGTCTTGGTTCTTGGCAATTGGGCTTTGGGGCCTACCTATATTTTTAGAGTACCAAAAATATGAAAAGACCCAATACCTTTTTGGACCGAACCGTTTCAGGTGGCCCATTCGGACTTGGGTCGGCCCACGAACATGATTAATACACTTCAGAATCGTCTGGAATATTCCGTTCTTACTTCCCAAGAATGAAAAATGCAGTTTCTCTCCACTACTGAACGTGGGTGCCCCATGATCACCACATACTCCTCTTCAGCACTCCTCATCTGGGTCGGATTTCCGCCTATATATACCCCTTCATATCTAGACTTTCGAACTCACTTTTGCAACATACGAAATTCCAGTTCCAAAGCCTTTCGCAACATATTTCCGTTCAGCACGAAATTTCGATTTCGTTCGTGGAATGTTTATACACGATGGTGCTACCGGTGTAAACTGTCAAACCGTTTTACCTTTGGAGACTCATACGCACGATACCGTAAGCACTATACGGGGCGTATTCAATCTTGGTTTCCATTTACGAATTTGTTTCGTACTTCATTCTTCCTCTCTCATTGCAGTGTTCGAAATACACCAGAACCAACAGGGTATACGGTCCGTCTCTGTCTTAAACTATTAATTTATGTTTTCTGAGATCCCTGGTAACAAAAACTTACGGATTTTGTTGAGTTAGTTTAATTTATTTTATTTAAAAATATGAATCAACCAATTTCAATTTTGTTAATATCGAATTCTAACAAAAAAATGTCATAATGGATTGTCAAAGAAGAATCTTATGAGACAAAAAATATATAATTTAAAAAAAATAGTTCGAGGATTTTTTAAAATAAAAAATAATTTAGGGAATTTTTAAAACAAAATTGATAGTTTAAAAGCATTTTGATGCATTGTGCTATAATTCCATTATTATTTTTCCTGCAATTTTACCTATAAACACCCCTCATGCATAAAACGAGTCCTTTTTACTAAAAAAAAAATAAAAAATTTATAACCCACGTGTTGCATGAGTTCGTGCAGTCTATTAACCCAAGTTAAAAAGTCATAATCACATGGTAATAGGATAGGCCAAACTGATAGCATTCACACGCATAAAAAAATATTAATTATATCAAAGATATTTTCTCGACGTTCATATCAACTTGGGTGTTTGCTAGGGTGTTAGTAGTCATGGAAATTCTGTCCCTCGTTGCAGGATTGTTTCGATATTTTATAACCTGCTTTAATATAAATCTGAATCTTCAAATTCATAACATACGAAATCAACTTTCATTTTGATATTTTTACATTACATTACTGATATTTAAAAATACCCATATAAATTACTTAGATAATTATTAAATTTCACAAACGATTTGATTTTTTAAATTCTTTATTAATTAATATATTGAATTATATATATTAATAAACAAATTAAAAAGACCCGGTGTGCCCGGGCAATTCTTGGGCTCCGTCCCTAATCACAAATCTTTAGCATATGTTCGTTTTGGAACTCACCTAGATGAATTTAGAACTTTGGAATCTATGTTTTGTACGGGTTTAAAATTTAAAATCCGATTTTCAAAGTTTAAGCTCAAACCTAAAAATATCTATAACTCTATTGTTACTTTTCACAAAATCAAATACAATTACATCATCACTTATTTTCTCTCCTACTTTTCTCTCACCCAATAAAATAAAATAATGCAACAATTATTATTATACATTGATTTGATATAAAATAAAATAGCACCTTACCAATCATCAAGATTTTCAAATCCAAGAATTTTAGAGCAGGGCTTACAAAATATTTCATTGCACTTAATATAATACGACAATTATGTTTCAAGTAATTATATAAATACAACTCGTTTAATAGGTTTAGTAGCAAAAGTATTAACCAAGTTGAACAATAATTTCTTTCTAAACTTATAACATGACTAACACATTAAATCTTTCCTTGTGACATGAGTTATTGAAGGTAAATTTTAATGAGATTCAATTTTTGAGAAATTTATTTTTGCATTTGTTACCGTAATTGATATAGTTAAAATGATCTTATAAGCAATATAAGCATTTGAAAAACACTCAATTATTTTCTCCACATAATATTCACCACATCAATGGCAGGATTTGTTCATTATGGGTAGAACACTTAAATAATGATAACTCTGATTTAAAAAAAAAAAAAAGCATCGTCTTGAAAAAGTCATTAAGTGTTAGAGAACTTCTAAGATTTTTTATAGGACATCAACAAACTTTCATAAGCAGCACTTCACTACCTCTCTAAATTGAACAAATTAAAATTCAAAAACCTCTTTATATTTTTTTAATTGAGTAAACAAGATTTTATTAAATGTGAATGTGATTAAAAATAAATGAAATGAAAAATTGTGTCTGTTGATTCTATTAGGTCTTTTTTATTGTTGTGTGATAACAAATAAAAAATAAAAAACAAAAAAAGGGAAAAAAATGGGTGAGCAATATACACTAAATAAGATTAATTAACCAATTAATTGAATTGCAATATTGGCTTATATTTAATTTATTTATATATATGTGTGTATATACATAAGATATTATAAAAAAAAGCCCCTTAAAATTTTGCAAACTTTTGAAGTTTGAATTGATCGATTCGTTGGCCCTCATAGAAGTACCGATTCCATTTTATTGTCACAATTTTCCCCACACATTTTAATCTCATAAGAAACATACCCTTATTTTTGGGGGATTTTTTTTTTTTTTTTTTTTTTTGAGGAGTTAATCCTACGCTTGTAATTGACATTTTTTTTCAAGTTAAAGTTCAATTATTTAATGTCTATATATAGTAACATGTTAATTAGTGCTCTGTTAATTATATATCCATTCACTTGCTACTTTGGTGTCATATGTAATTCGATTCTCTGATCATATATCTTTCTTTGCAAATTCAATTTGTATTTTTTGAATACCTCCCGTTGATCGCAATCACTATATCAGCGAGAAATTAATCTGTGGTTATTACCGTGCTAAAGAATTTTATCGTTTTCTGCACCAATCGACGAAACACAGACACTTCTAAAACAATAATGTTGCATGCACGGCCGGTTTTCTTATTTGTTTTCATTGTTACTCTTGTGCGCCATTTTTTACTACTACGGGTCTTCTTGACCTTCGGTTCATTTCGATTAGTTATAATCTTTTACTGCATGTACATGAGATTTTTCTATTATAAATTGTGCGATTTTCCTGTTAAATATATGAGCCCATCTCTGAGTCGTGCGCCCTTTTATATATATATATATATATATATATATATATATATATATATATATATATATATATATATATATATATATATATATATTATAGATAAAGTGTAGAGTGGAAATCGAAGGGTATTAATTGTTTTCACTCAAGAGTATTACTTATTTTCACTGAAGAGTATTATGTATTTTCATCGAAAAATAATACTTGTTTAGTGAAAATAAACTAATAATTTTTAATGAAAACAACTAGTATCCTTCAATTATTCATATATAAGTCAATTACGCCCTTTTATATATATATATATATTATAGATAAAGTGTAGAGTGGAAATCGAAGGGTATTAATTGTTTTCACTCAAGAGTATTACTTATTTTCACTGAAGAGTATTATGTATTTTCATCGAAAAATAATACTTGTTTAGTGAAAATAAACTAATAATTTTTAATGAAAACAACTAGTATCCTTCAATTATTCATATATAAGTCAATTACTATATAGTGTATGTATATATTAGTTATGTACATATGTTATTTTTATATATTTAGATGGATTTTAAATGTTGTTTTAGGCAATTATGTCTTTTAATTTCAATTATTAATTTGATATCAAAATCAATATATTTTGAATTTTAGAAGTAAAAACAAAAAGAGTAGTTCGAGCTAGTGTGCACCTAAGTGCATCTTATAAACTTACATTTTAAAATTTTAATTGCAAAAAGTACAAAAACACACATTTCGGTGTGTACTATATTTTTTGAATCAACAACACATTAAACATTAATTAATAATACCCCAAGCAATAATCAATAATATCTCAAACAATAATCGGTAATATCATAAGTAATAATTAGCAAATTATGCATAGTATTTCATCCAAATTCAACAATTCATCTTAAGCTCATTAATCAATCTACTCTTTGAAAATACACTTATTTCTCGCCTTTCAAAGTAGTCAGTCTATATTACCAAATACAAATCGTCGAACGTTTCTACATTTTCCCTCTCTGGAGACCACCAAACTGGATCAATTTTTTGCTCGGGCATGATGGCAATACAGTTAGGGGTCGTTTGGTTTAAATGATCAGATTGATTAGATGGGATTGGATTGTAGGGATTTGATTAAATAGAATTATTTGAGGAGGAATATGTGTTTGGATTGTAGGATTATTTTATTTTATATATTAATATTAAAATTAGTTTTTTGTTTGGATTGAATGATTAAGTGAGTTTAGAGTGCAATATACAATTTTTACCCCCAACTAATTCAACAAATTATGTATTGTGAGGACAAAGTAATAATTTAGTAATATGAGATTGTGCAGTCCCACCATCCCTAAGGGATTGTTTAGTCACTCATTTGATGGATTATGAATGTTTATGGACTCAGGCCCTCATTTAATCCTGGGCCCTAAACCTGTAATTCAAACACAATATTATATGGGATTGAGTGGGCCTAAAACTTTAGTCCCATCCAATCCAGCGAACCAAGCGGCCCCTTAAAAGACTTTATATCCTGGAGATGTCCTTGTGCTTTTCAAAATTAAATCTCTCATTTTTAACCTTGTATTCAAATTTTTATTTTGCAAATGGAATAAAGAAATCTATGCTCTAATACAATTTTAGATATAACTGTTGTAAATCTAGAAGATTTATTATTCCAAATCTAGAAGATTTGATGTGGACATTACTAATGGACCAATAACCCAATGGGCTTTATATCTTAGACTAGGGTTTTATTCTTATAAATAGACTATTGTATTCATGATTGTAATCACTCATACACAAGATCATTAGTGAAAACTCCTGGCTTGACTCGCCCCCAGACGTAGTCGTTCCCGACGAACTGGGTGAACAAATTCTATCTTTTATTTTACGCAATTATTTACAACACGTTATCAGCCCGAGATTATACGGTACGCCCTAAATTAAATTCCATACTAATTACATATTTTTATGTGTACCCTTGCTATGAATTCGATTGAATATTCTTGCAATTAATTGTATTATGTTTGTATACAAATTAAATTATTTTGTGAATTGAATCGACGAGCAACGGTCGCCGTCCCGTATACGTTCGACCGCCACCCGTCCACCGCCGAAGGCCCGACGTGCAACCGCCGTCGCCGAACGTTCGATGTCGCGTCCGCACGGCCGTGCGCCCACGCCGCTGCAGCCCGCACCGCCGCGCGCCCACGCTGCTGCCGCCCGCACCGCCGAGTGCCCGCGCCGCCATGCGCCCGTCGCTGCTGCCGCCCGTTGTCGTTGCGCCCGTCGCTGCTGCCGCCCGTCGCGTGCAGCCGCCACTCGTCGCGCTGCTGCCCGTCGCATGCTGCCGCCCGTTGCCGTTGCGCCCGTCGCTGCTGCCGCCCGTCGCGTGCAGCCGCCACTCGTCGCGCTGCTGCCCGTCGCATGCAGCGGCCGCCGCTGCCGCCCACCGCGGGCCACCGCCCATCCGCCGTGCACGACCCGACACGGCCGGATGTCGTCCGCCGTGCGCGACCTACGCGACACCACACGTGCCTTCCCCCGAAATTTTGTGATCCCTTAATCCTATTGCGATTTCGTTTTTGATATCTCAAAATCCGTATTAATTTATTTTAAAATCCTGAAAATATTTCGTTAAATTTCATTAATATACATGAAATATTTAGCTTCATGAATATGCATGTCTATTATGTCGCAAATTTCCCTAGAAATTATTTTCATGTGATTATCGTTCTCAAATTATTTATGCATGTATATATGATATAATTATCTTACGTGCATTATTTTTCACACATAGTTTATTTCTTTATAGTCCGCATATTGTGCCCGGGTAGGCGGCGCCCGGTACTTGTCGGACCGTAATTTATGCTTTGGGTAGACGGTGCTCAATTCTTGCTTCTATGTGCTCTAAAATAATCAAATAAATCCTTATTTCTCTATTGTCAATAAATTAGTTACAACTCTTACCATGTCACTTTAAATCGTAGTGAAAAATGTATGATATTACCATGAAAGAATTCGATGAAGCTTGCTCTCGATGGTAATAACTACCTGACATGGGCGCTAGATGTCGAGATCCATCTAGCCTTAAATGAGTTGAGCGAAACAATTCTCGAAGGTTCGAAATCCACTAACGCCCTGAAGGCGAAAGCGTTGATTTTTCTCATGAATCACCTGAGTGAGGAATTCATTATTCAGATCCTCATTCAGGGACCCCGGAATATTATGGAACTCCCTGTAGGACTGTTTCCAACAACAAAATGATATACTCCTCCCTCCGGTACAATACGATTGGTTGAGACTCCGTTTCCAAGACATTAAGTCTATAACGGAGTACAACTCTGCTTTGCACCGTATTGTAACCCAGTTGATGCAGAACAATCTGTCAACATTCCACGCTAGCAACCTTATACTCCAGCAGCAGTATAGGGACAATTATATGATTGGTTGCAAACGTGGAAGAGGGAGAGAGAGTAAGATGTCTGGGTTAAAGGCCGAGGTCGTAGTACATCCGGTGGTCACAGAACCTCGAATTTCGCTCTTCAAAATCTGGCAAGGTTGAGCAGTCCTGCTACAAATGCGGATACATGGGTCATTTGTCTCACACGAGTCGCACTCCCAAGCACTTGGTTGAGGCTTATCAATAGCAGCAGAAGGACGACAAGGAGAACGCCCCTAGAGTCGAATCTCACCATGCCAGCCTGCCTGAAGTAGAATTTGACCAAGACAACATCGATCCTCTGGGCATCGAGCTCAAGAACTTTGGAAATGATGAGTGATTTGCGTATTTGATTGTTTTAGTACTTTATTTTTTGGATAAAACAATTTATGTTTTTGTATCCTTTCTTTCGAATGCTTTATTTTATGGATGATATTATGTTTTAGCTTTGATGTGTTTACCTTAGATCACTGTCCATTTCTTTTATCTGGATATTATTGTTCTTATTCATGGCTTGTAAACATATCAGCTATTAGGTTCGGGTTATTTCCTCTGGCATAATGGATTAAGATTGTGATTTATGTTTGGTAGATAGCGCCACCACTCATAAAATCTTAAGAGTTAGGAATTATTTTCATAACTTGGTAGAACGTTAGAGGAGTATAACTACAATAACAGATGATAGTATGTTGATAATGAGCTCCGGAAGAGCTTCCATTGTCCTCCCTGTGGGTACCGAACTCATAATCGATAATGCTTTATTGTTTCCACAATCTAAGCGTACCCTGCTCAGTTTTAGAGACATTAGGATAAATAAATATCACATTGAAACTGAAACTGAGAACAATAACGAATACCTTTTGATGACTATTACTCGAGGTAGCCGTAAACAAGTTATAGAAAAATTTCATTCCTCCTCCCCCGGATTGTACTATTCCTACATCCGGCCGTCTAATTCCCATCTAGCCATGAGTATGAAATTTTATGACCCGAACTTGTTTAAATTATGGCATCAGCGGTTAAGTCATCCAGGACAATCTATGATACGTAGGATTCTATCTAATTCAATTAGTCATAATATTTCTAATAATAGAATCCTTCGTGTTGATAAATTTATTTGTGATGCATGTTCTAAGGGTAAGTTAATAGTGCACCCGTCGCGCACTAAGGTTGGACTAGGATCTCCGGTTTTCCTTGAAGCGAATTCAAAGAGACATTTGTGGACCGATTCACCCAGCATCATGACCATTTTGGTATTTCATGGTCCTTATTGATGCCTCCACTAGGTGGACATATGCCTGTTAGCTGTCTACCCGCAATCAAGCTCCCGCAGAGCTCATTGCAAAAACGATCGAGCTTCGAGCTCAGTCCCCAGATTATCCAATCTATTCGCATGGATAATACTACCGAGTTTACCTCGAGAGCTTTTACAGATTACTGTATGGCCCTGGGAATTAAAGTGGAGCATTCGGTCCCCTACGTTCATAATGGTCTTGCTGAGGATCTAATAAAACGTATCAAACTAATCGCGAGACCATTACTTATGAACTCTAAACTACCCACTTCATGCTAGGGGCATGCAGTCCTACATGCATCGCACTTAATACAAATCCGTCCAACTGCATATATTAATGATCATTCCACCCTACAATTAGTGTGTGTGAAAGAATCTAACATTTCCCATCTGCGTATTTTCGGATGTGCGGTATATGTTCCGATAACATTACCAAAGCAGACCTCTTTGGGCCCACAAAGGAAACTCGGTATTTACGTTGGATTTGACTCTCCGTCCATCATGAAATACCTTGAGCCTTTGTCCGGGGATCAATTAACGGCCCGGTTCGCTGATTGCACGTTCCATGAAGATTACTTCTCGGCATTAGGGGGAGATCCGAATTCAAAATTGAATGAATGCCAAGAGCTTACGTGGAATGTAAGTAATCTTCAGTATCTAGATCCGCACACTAATCAATCTGAACTAGAAGTTCAGAAGATCATTAACTTGCAAAATTTAGCAAATAATCTGCCAGACGCGTTCACTAACCATAGAGGTGTAACTAAATCGCATATACCTGCAGTAAATGCTCCCCAAAGGGTTGAGGTCCCAAGCAAAACGAGTACTCATGCCCCCACACGCCAAAAGCATGAGGGACCCTCAAGAGATAGTAATACACCTAAACGAAAGGCTAGTAAATCTAGTCAGTCGAATGTAAAATCTCTAGAAGAGATCCGTCTAGATAACTTAAAGTCTCTAGGAGACGAGTGTCCTAGTGGTGAAGCACGTGCATAAAACATTCCATGCACTAGGACCGTGGAACGACCAGACCCATATACAATGGGAAATGAGGAAGGTTTGTTTGACGTAAATGTCGAAGTCTCTGTAAACTTCACATATAAGGGAGAAACATACAATAGAAATATTACTGTCGTCGACGATACATTTGCAGCCTCAGTCGCTCTTTCCATTATAAATGATCTAGATCCAGAACCCAAAACAATCGCTGAGTGCCGGAAGCGCTCCGATTGGGTTAAATAGAAAGAGGCAATTGATGCAGAGCTCGTATCGCTTAACAAAAGACAAGTATTTGGCTCTATCATTCGTACACCCGCGTGCGCTATCCCTGTAGGATATAAATGGGTATTTGTACGAAAATAACATGAGAACAATACTGTGGAGAGGTATAAAGTGAGGCTTGTAGCTCAAGGGTTTTCACAGAGACCCGGGATTGATTTCGATCAAACCTAGTCTCCCGTCATGGACTCAATAACGTTTCGCTACTTGATATCTTTGGCAGTTAAAATGAATCTCCAAATGAGATTAATGGACGTAGTAACCGCGTACTTATACAGATCACTAGATGCCGACATTTATATGAAAATCCCCGATGGATTTGACATTCCTCAGATGAGGGATGGTGAAAACCGCAGTATGTATAGCATAAAACTGCAAAAGTCGGTGTATGGCCTGAAGCAATCGGACCTTATGTGGTACAACCGACTTAGTGAATTCCTTCAAAAGAAGGGATACACATTCGATAAAGCTTTCTCATGCGTATTCAAAAAGAAATCGCAAGATGGTTTTTGCATCATATCCGTCTATGTTGATGACCTAAACATAATCGGAACATGCAAAGAGATTGAAGAAGTCAGTTCAATCTTGAAAAGCCAAATTCAAAATGAAAGTCTTGGGTAAAACCAAGTACTGTCTCAGCTTGCAGATCGAACATCTCCCAGAAGGAATCCTTATTCATCAGTTGACCTAAGTAAAGAAGGTATTGGAAAGATTTCACATGGATAAATCTCATCCACTTAGCACCCCTATGGTTGTTCGATCACTTGAAGTGGATAAGGACCCATTTAGACCAAAAGAAGATTCAGAAGAAATTCTGGGACCAAAAGTTCCTTATCTTAGCGTTGTTGGAGCATTGCTCTATCTCGCAAATTGCACTCGGCCGGACATAGCATTTGCTGTCAATTTGCTTGCGAGATATAGAGTTTCTCCTACAAGGAGGCATTGGAATGGTGTTAAACATGTTCTACGATACCTCCAAGGGTCTCAAGACCTTGGACTGTTGTATCGTAAGAACCAAGACAAAGCCTTAGTAGGTTATGCTGATGCTGGCTATTTGTCTGATCCCCACAACGCCATATCCCAGACTGGTTACATTTTTCTCTGTGGTGGTACCGCGATCTCATGGAGATCGGTTAAACAAACCATGGTTACCATGTCTTCAAACCACTTAGAGATAATAGCTTTATTTGAAGCCGCACGAGAATGTGTTTGGTTAAGGTCCTTGGTAAAATACATTGGTGACTCGTGTGGTATCGCTAAAGGTGATACACCTTCCACCGTTATATTTCAAGACAACGCTGCTTGGATCGCACAAATAAGTAATTGGTACGTCAAGGGAAACCTGACGAAACATATTTCACCTAAGTTTTTCTACCCATACGAACTCCAGAAGAGTGGCGTGATTACCATTCAAAAGGTGCAATCTAGTAACAATCTAGCAGATTTGTTTACTAAATTCTTACCTACGTCTACTTTTGAAAAGTACGTTCGTGGTATTGGGATGCAAAGACTTAAAGTGTTGTTGTCTTCAAGGGGAGCGGTAACCCTGAAATAAATCTGGAAGATTTAGATCTAGAAGATCAATAACATTCCTCCCTAACTTATTATTTGGCCGATACCTAGCACGTGGAGTTTTTATGACAAGACATTTATGTTATGTCGTAATGTCCAAGAGGGAGTGTTTTAAATCTAGAAGATTTATTATTCTAAATCTAGAAGATTTGATGTGGACATTACTAATGGACCAATAACCCAATGGACTTTATATCTTAGACTAGGGTTTTATTCTTATAAATAGACTTTTGTATTCATGATTGTAATCACTCATACACAAGATCATTAGTGAAAACTCCTGGCTTGGCTCGCCCCCAGACGTAGTCGTTCCCGACGAACTGGGTGAACAAATTCTGTCTTTTATTTTACGCAATTACTTACAACAATAAAAAAAAGGTGCAAACCAATTTAAAGTGGAATATAACATTTTAAATTAGATTTTTGGGGAATGCAAATAGCTCATGTGTGATGGTAAACAAACTACTCCCTCCGTCTCAATTTTGTTTACCCATTTTATTATTTACCCCCTTTAAAAACTTATAAATTACACCTCTTTCCACTAATAATTACGTAGAAGAGCATCTTTATTTTGTTTCATGCACTTAAGTTGAATAATACTGTTAGAGAAAATGGTTGGTGATATTATTTGTAATTAATTGGTATTAAAGTTTATTTGAGACTTTAATAGTTGACCAATTAATTTTGGGTGTTGAAATTAATTTCTCATAAATTAATTGTTACAAGTGCGTTCTACTTGCGGAGTAGATAAGAATGATGTATTCATACTCGCAAAACCGATTTTCGGTGAGTTAGAAATTGAATCGGAAGTCGAATGGTTCAACATCTAATTATGGGATTAATGAAAGAATTAAATGAGTCATTTAATTCTTCATCCCACATTGGATTTTTAGAATACTAATATACATGATATTAGTATGGGAACAATGAAGTATAATAAATTATACTCCCTCCTTTTTTTTTTTACATGTCGTTTTACATATTTGTGCTATTTTCTAATTACATGTCGTTTGGAGCATTTTATACCCTATAATCCCATATTTATCCCTAATTACTCGGAAATTCATTTACTGTCAAAATAACTTTCATTTAATTTAGTACTCCTTCCAAGACTTGGCCTTCTCCTCCTTCCGAGAGATTGATCCATCGTTTCTTCTACCCTGGAGTATTATTTCCCCTTCACTGTTTCCCCAATTTATCTTTTCCCACCCTTATAAAAATAATTTAGGAGATTTGTGAGAATAACAGAATTTACAAAGAAGATCTTCTCCTCCCGCTCTTCTTTTCCTCCCGCAAAGTAACCCCTGCAAAATTACAGTTTTTTTCTATTAATTCTATGTGAACTCCATTTTTATTATTTTGGCTTCTAATAATCATTTACATTATAATACCCCCCTGCTAATGCTTGCATATTTATCCGCAGTAGTTGATTTTCTTTCTTTGTTAAATTTGGGAAGAAAAGACCCAACTAATGCTTTTACATCTAGTGAAACCATGGAATATTGTGTGATCATCAACAAATATTTATATGGCATAATACGATGTTCTAGTTTGTTTCATTTTTTTAAATTCTGATCTCGCTGTTATTTTCATTATGAAGAAATTGTTCTGAATTTGATCACTTTTGTTGTGACAGAGGTTACAATTCCAGGTTATTAATCATGAATGCAAATGGGAATGATGAATTGACACCGGATATGATCCCTCAAGTGGCTAACTCTATTCAATCTCACCAGTTGGGTGCCGGTGATAGTTTTGAGGAGATAAAAGTATCCATTATGAAGGCTATTAAGGAAGCAAAAGAATTCCTAGACGAGGCTCATTCTATTACTATGTAAATAAGTGCTATAAATTCATACGTATCGGATTCGGATATAGAAAATGACGTTCCGAGGTCTTCTACGCCTTCAATTTTTCATGGTGCAACTAATGTTGAAAAGAAGCCTATTGAGGTGAAGCCAAATGAAGAGAAGCCAAATGTTAATGTTCCAGATTCGATGCTTAGATTTTTGGTCCCAAAGCTCTTTGAGAAAAAATAGATGATGCAAATTTGATTATCTTTGTTTGGTTTGTTAATTTTCGAACTTGATTGTGGTTTTATTTTGTTAGTAGGAGTATTGTCTTTTGATGATTGTGTTTTACATTTTGATGATGGATATATTAGGAGTGTGTATATTATTTTGAATTGTATCCCTCATTAGAATCTTTGTAACTTAAGTAGTTCAATGTACATGTATATATATCACGTGTATATGTTAATAAAATCATCTCAAAATCTGACGAAGCTACATGGTGAGCTACATGATGAAGTATACATGTCCCAGCCACCAGGCTTCTCGGATGCTAATTTTCCTTCTCATGTCTGCAAACTCCGAAAATCCATTTACGGATTGAAACAAGCTCCGCGTACTTGGTACAACTCTCTTTGTCAGTTTTTTATTTCTTTGGGCTTTACTTGTACCAAATCTGACGAATCATTGTTTATTTATCATCAAGAGGGTATATTGGCTTATTTTTTTTATCTATGTGGATGATCTTATTCTCACGGGCAACAATACTGCATTTCTTCTCCGTGTGGTCACCTCTTTGGCCACCAAATTCTCGGTCAAGGATCTTGGTGATCTCTCTTACTTTCTTGGTGTTGAGGTTCTCCGTTCCTCAAACAAATGTTCCCTTGTTCAGCAAAAATACATCACAGATCTTCTGGCTAAGTATAACATGCTTGATGCTAAGCCTGTTCTGACACCACTAGCACCGGGTGTCATCCTCACTTTACATGATGGCTCGCTTCCCGCTGATCCTATCTCATATCGTCAGGCCTTTGGGAGCCTTCAATATTTATTGTTCACTCGGCCGGGTATTGCCTTTGCTGTAAACAAGCTTTCTCAATTTATACATGCCCCTACCGAGACACATTGGGGTGCGGTGAAACGACTCCTTCGTTACCTTAAAGGCATGAGACATCATGGCATCACTCTCTGACGTGACTCTCCTTTATCCTTGCATTGTTTTACTGATGCTGATTGGGCGGGCAATTGTGACGACCGCACCTCTACTAGTGCATATGTTGTTTTTATTGGGTCAAATCCTATCTCTTGGAGCTCTCGCAAGCAACGTGGTGTTGCTCGCTCTTCCACTGAAGCAGAGTATAGATCCATTGCAGCTGCAGCTGCTGAGGTTCAATGGACTCATTCTATCCTGGTTGAACTCCATGTTAATCTTCCATCAATTCCTGTCATTTACAGTGACAACATTGGAGCTACATATCTATGCTAGAATCCAGTCTTTCATTCTCGAATGAAACATATTGCTATTGATTATCACTTTGTTCGAGATCTTGTCAAGACTTCTCAAGTTAGGGTTGCTCATGTTTCCTCTGCTGACCAACTCGCCGATGCGCTCACAAAACCCCTCTGTCGTGCTCGACTATCTCTTCTTATGACAAGATTGGTGTCACGGAACGTGCTCCATCTTGAGGGGGTGTATTAGGAGTGTGTATATTATTTTGAATTGTATCCCACATTGGAATCTTTGTAATTTAAGTAGTTCAATGTACATGTATATATATCACGTGTATATGTTAATAAAATCATCTCAAAATATTTCTCTATAGGATATACGTCTTATGTTTATTGTGCAATTCTTCCTTGATTTTAACTTGAAAATTTTAGTCTTGCTCCTTAGTTTTGTAGAGACATGGACATTAAAAACTTCTTTAATATGAATAACAAAAGAATACTATTACTGGGTCATAAATATATCTTCACAAGATTAACAAAATAAACCATCAATTCTCAAATTTTCACAAAGGAAACCATCTTAAAAAAATTAACACAAGAAATTAACCATACACAAAGGAAACTATCTAGACAAAATTAACACAAGAAACCATTTAGACAAAGAAACCATCTACTCAAAATTAACATAAGAAACCATACATTCTAATTCTCTTGTATAGCTCCACTCGAACCAACCCCTACAAATACATGGTAACATTGTAAAATCGTTAGGAACAAAAAAAGAATCATAAATTTTAAAAATAACTCACTCATTCGTGTCGTTAACAAGTCCTTAGTCCTTTGCAATAATATGGGCTCGCATGAAATTTGTGTAGGAAGATGGCCTAGCCTCTGAAGTCTTTTTTTTGTTCATGTGTGGGATCTTGTATCGATTTCCTCCTCCTAATTTCATGGTTTCTTTCATGTATAGTTGCAATGTTAACCACACATAATTGAGTTTGGTAGGTGAATAATCATTATACGCTTTCTCCACAGCTTGAACAAGTTCAGGGATAGTCCTCGCACGTATTTTTTGTTGCAACGACTGAATGGCCCTAAAAACCCAAGGTCAAGTATATTAAGATCAGGAGAGTTTGGGGGTTGGCAAGTTAATTGATTATCAAATCCATTCTGGGAAGCCGCTGCTAGAAAATCAGGGTCAGTAGGAGGCACATGTGTCCTAGCATTATCTTGTTGGATGTAAATTGTTTAAAAAAAAACCCCTCCAATCTTGGCCACTTTTCATGAACTGCTGGTATAACTTTTTCAATTAGAAACGCTTTTATGGTCTCCCTCTTAACACATGTAATCGCCTTCATCTCCATCGTGCCTGCTTGTCTATTTCTGCTATTTCTCTGGGCCGGTTGTTCGATGATGAATGACCAACAACCAATTTTACCCGAAAATACCACTGTGCCTTCATCATCAAACCTGGGACGAGCCGCAGCTGCTAAGAACATGACTTTTCCAATAAAATTCTTACTTTGACATGAGCAGTCAGGGTCGTCTTCACTGCTGAGTAGGTAAAATGTCTGGTCTTTCTTTGTCAAGTAAAACCACTTTTCATCGATATGCACATAGTTATACATCCCCTTAAATTTTGGGTCATACAACAGTGTGCTTTCGTCAAGCATCGATAAGAAGAACTCTAATCGGGATATTTTATTTTCCTCTTTCAAATGAGGTTTGATTGCACTCGAGTGACGACGGAGCACACCTTGCTTAAATAGACGATACAACTTGGAGTAACTAACTCCTAATGCATCTGAAAGAGATGTTAATGTTGCTCGTCTATGCAATTCTATTTCTTTCACCCGGCTTAAATCGACTTCAATTCGTTTACGACCATAATTACGTGCATTTCTTGACGAAACGTCTACTTCTGTGCCTGGTAAAGTTCTTTTGTGAATTCGCCATATTCTTTGAATTGTTCGCAAACTATCGACATTGAACATGTCTTTCACCTCTTTTGTTGTGTTTTTCTTCAGTTTACCATTCACACTCTTCTCCAATAAAGCACGATAAATTGCCCATCGTTCAGCATTAGTTAGGGCCCTTTTTTTCCTTCCTCGGACAGTACCTAAAAGTATAAAAATTTAGCATTACAAACATCATTCATAGATTTTCACCTTACTTGAATAATAAAAAATCTCATAACATATTCACATTACATGAGATTTCATTTTTTCCATAACACACTGTCATGCCAGAACAATTGAATTAGTAACATATGGCATGTACCACAAGTATTCTCCTTTCAATTAGTAACATTTAAATTCTTTTAAAAAAGTAGTATCAGGAAAAAAAATTCATTGCATTCCATTCAAAATAAGAAATACTACTAGAAAATTCATGTAACTTTAAAAGGTAATTCGAATATTTTGTTGCAAAATCAATCAGGTAAAATGACCACTAATTTGTACAGTAGATCATCCAAAGACTTAAAAATCACCATTGAACATTACCATATATGTTACCTAATCATAATTGACATTATCCAAATCCACTAATTAAATGGAAGTATTATTAATCGGTAAATCTAAACCTCATAGTCTTACTCATTTGTCATTTTCCACCTTTTTTTCACCTTTCCAATTTCCTATCAAAACCCCTATATATGGTACCAATGTTAGATATAAGAATGCATATATGTTTGTAGTTGTACCATACTTCAGGTATTCATTTGTAGCATAAATTTGATTGGAGGTTACAAGCTGCAACTACGTTTCATTTGATATATATGGAGTTCAAAATCATAATTGAATATATCTGGTTGGTTTTCATTGTTATCCCCTGTTTGTTGGCCAAACTCCTTATCTGATGAATCTGATGTTCCATCATCGTCTTCAATAAATTGATTTACATCGAGTTCTATAACAGGGTTTTGAATCTCGTGATTATCATTGTTAAGTTCGATTATGATATTCCCTAATGAAGAAGACGTCACATGAATTGTGATTTCTCCTTCGTTGTGATCATCATCTTCAATGAGAGGTTGGTTTAGATCGAAATTCATAGTGAGAATGTGAAGGATTGAAAAATACAAGCACCATATTTGTAGATAGAATTTCAACGCGAATTGAAAAGATTGTTCCAAAAATTTGAAATTGGAACGAAAATGTATTTTGCCTCCTTGTATTGAAATTTTGGCTCCAATTTTATTGATATGGCAGAAATTTTTGATTCACAGCAGGAATTTTGAAGAAGACAAAGAATAAATAGGAGGAATTTTTGAAGAAGACGAGGAATTTTGATTCACAGCAGGAATTCTGTGCTCTGTGGTGTGATAACTTCTCCTCATGCACCATTAATTAGAGTAAATATGATTAATTAAGTTAATGAGGTTAATTTTGGAAATAAAATGTCTTCTTAATTTGCATTCTTAAGTGTAGAACGACATGTATAAAGGATAGTAGGGAGTAGATGATTGCTAGTCAATCAAAGTTGTCACACGGGCGCGCCCCGAGCCGCGCCCGTGGCCTTGGACTTGTTCTTGGTTCTTGGTTCTTGGCAATTGGACTTTGGGCCTTGGGTCCAGCGGGTATCTAATTTTTTGGTGAACAAAAATTAGGATATCTGGTCCACAAATTTCGATTCTATTTAGTTCAGAGAACCGTCCGGTTAAAAGAGTCAAACCGGTTCGGTCAGATGCTTCATTGAGCACATGTGCTAAATATGTGGGACGGTTACCATCGCAATTCATGGAAACACATTTTGGTCAACTTCGGTTTCAGACTTGTCACCAACGAAATGCGTCTGCATTAAATGTTCACGCGTTTTTTCCTTCTGCATTGAGTGGAGGTTCGGCTATAAATAGCGTCCTCATGCATTTCGTCTGGCCACACTCAGAAATATTCTCTTCTCCCTCAGTCTCTCTGCATATAGAGTCTTAAGAGTCAGTCCAGTTCGAAGCACTTATTTTTTTTCGACGGAGCTCCAAGACTTGTGGTGCTGCACTCTTGGAGACGAAAGTGACGTTTTATCTTTGGGGACAAATTTCCTAGATCGAAGAGCACTACCGGGGAAATTTTATCTTGCGGGAAGAGGTCTTCCTCGACTCGTCACACGCAACTGCCTTTTCTTTTTCCTTTCTGTGTAAAAAATTAAATCTAGTCGCAGTCAACTTTTTCTACAACAAATACACAATCATAAAAAAAATTATTTTATTCATTTAAATATTACAAATTAAGTCTCACATTAAAGTCAACAAAAGTCAAATGAGTAAAAAAAATTGGGACGGAGGTAGTATTACTTAGTTTTAAAAAAAGCAACACCTCACCGGATAAACACTATAAAAAAATATAAAATTGTCTATGAAAATTGTAAATATAGCTACGAAATATTTTATTAAAAATTTCGTAGTGGAGATTGTCTGCGAATTGCCTACAAAAATTTCTAATTATATAACCATTTTCATTTCTTACATATAAAAAATTTGCCTACAAAATTTTCATGGATACATTTTTGTTGACAAATTTCTTGTAGGTAATTAATACTTATAAATTTCATTTTGTAGACAAATTGTTTGTAGGTTGAGGAATAAAAGTGTATACATGATTAGAAAATTTTGTAGGCAATCTCCACTACAAAATTTTTTTATTGCAAAATTTTGTAGGCAATTTAAATTCGTAGACAATGTTTTATTTTCTTGTAGTATAAGTATAATTCATAAATTCTCCTATAAATAAATTTTATAATATGAAATTAATAACATTAGATATATTCACTGATACCATTATATACACCTGTTGATACTATTGGATTTATAAATTAAAATGACAGTATAAATTCTTATGGTATCAATTGATGCATCTAATAACATCAATGAATATATTTAACAATATAAATTTTATATTATAAATAAGGTCTATAGAAAACATAGCATAATATATTACACCACCGAATCCAACTAAATTACATGAAATTAACCAAATACTAATTTTGTCTATATTTGGCATCAAGACTACAACTATATTTGAATAATTGTCTCCGATATAATAAGTGTGTAATGAATAACGACTTTTTTTTACAAGATGAATAACGACTTCTTATTTGATCATAATATGTACAAAATGCATATCCTCTCATACCAACATTTTTGGATGTCGGCAAGTTTTCTCTCTTTTATGTCAACATCGTGCTAATTGGTGTGGACCCACGATATGCTTGAGATAATTTTACTTTTTTTTTTTCTGGGGGGGGCGCGTCCTCATTTTCAATATTATTCAACGGTTTAGTGACACGAAACTTCTCCATGGTTTGAAAATGTTACGTGATGTTTTTTCATGGTTTGGAAATTACATTGTGGTTTGCTAAATATTTTTTAAAAGAGTAGGTTTTATACGTAAACGTTTCATAATAAGTTTGACATGAAATAGTTTTAGAGTATCATTAATTTCATCGGGAGTATCATTAAATCTGTCAGGGGTATCATTAGTCTGAGTTCAAGAAAATTGTTTAATTTTCTTGAACTCAGACTAATGATACTCCAGATGAGATTGATGATATTCCCCATGAGATTAATGATACTTTAAAATTGTTTCATGATAAGCTTATCGTGAACTATTTTCATATAATACTTTGCCTTTTTAAAAACAAGTATCTATTTTTCCTATTTTCTGTTATGTCTTTAATATATTCTCAAATCTGAGGACTTTAGTATTTGGAAACAATATACGAATATACGAAAAATAAAGAATATAAATAAAATGTTAACTACTTCCTACAAAAGAGACAATTATTTTATTTAATAAAACACGGTATTTGCAATGAGGATATTTAAAATTAGTCACGAACTTGTTCATATATTTTGGTAAAGAATTTATTTAAAAAAATAAAAATAAAAAAAGTGGGTCCGAATCCGGATTGGACTCATTACCTGGGCAAATTTATGTATATAGACAAAAAAAAAAAAAAGAATTCAAATTTATTAATATAGGGATGTTAGATAAAATATTTCAAAAATAGGTTTGATCGCTCATAGTAGAAGCGATCTGTTGTATATATGTGGATTATGGAGTTAATGATAGGTTAGACACACGAATTTAATGATAGGTTAGGCACACCGAAAAACGATGTTATCTTTAAAGGTATTAATTCCTTCCACATCGGTGTAAATGGTTCACAAGGAATTGACCTTCCAGGATACAAAACTTATCGCATGGAAATTCGATAGTTACACTCTAACGAATTTCAGAAGCAGAAATCACAAGTGTTTCAATAAAACTCAAAATATAAGACTCGATACTATATATATATATATATATATATATATATATATATAGTTGATGGGCGAACAATGGTGTGATTAATAAACGAAACAGTTATCATTAAACTTGATAACAGGATAATAAATGAAAGAAGCTAACAGCTTTATGGAGCTAACAGCCTTGTAGAGCGAACAGATTTGCAAAATAGCTCTAATATGGTAAGCAAGATATTTAGGCGAGCAGCCTTGCAAAGAACAGCTGTGCAAGCGGCTCAAACCAAGATCAATTCGGGCGAACAGCTTCGTAATGGAGCGAGCAACATTGTAAAATAATCCCAAGCAAGGAGCGAACAGCTCTGAATGCAAAGGATCATGACATCTAATGAAGACGTACAAGCGAGCAACCGGTCACCGTCGAGAGCATCTCAGTAGTGCCAAAGACCAAGTACAACATTGGGAACTCCAAGAGTCACTAGCTTAGATATGGTCCAAGTGTCTTAACACTTGGCACCCATCCAATGGGCAATAGTTTAGATGTTGTACAAGTGTCCTAACACTTGACAAAGATCCAATGGTTAAACCACCAAGATGGTGACACATGGCCTCTTTGTATGTCTATAAATACTCCCTTCATGTACATGAAAAAAGAAGAAATTCAATAACATACCCAAGTTCTTGCAAATTTATCTCTCAAATATTACTTAGCCATATTCCACAATCTAAGTTCTTGTTTGATGATCTTCATTAGATAGAAACAACCACTAATCATCATTGATTGAAAAAGGTCATCAACAATTGGCGCTAGAAGAAGGGATCGAACCTCCGATTTATAAAAAATCGAAGAAAGTTTGAAGATTTCCACCGGAATCTGCATAATCTCGCCGGAATCCGGGAAGAAGCTGCCGGAAAACAAGAGTGCACATTCTTAGGACAAAGATGTACAACACTTTGAGGGTTTTAATGCATGTGTGCATGAACTAAGGTTTTTGAATCTTCATATTCATACACACAAGGCTAGTAACCCTTGGGAAAGGTGTTTGCAAGAACAAGATTACTCCACTCATTTGCTTATTACCCATACTTTGGTAATCAAAATGATAAGATCACAAGAAGATCGAACCTCGAGTGCATCTCCGAATCCTAGGTCAAGAACTAGGGTTTCTTCCACCGAAGGACATGCCCGAACGGTGAGAGCAACTTCGCAAAGAAACATTCAGGTCACCATTGATACAATCCTACCAGAAGTAGAAGCACTTGCTCAAAACCCGGAGGAGTTAGCAAAGACGATCGCTGTCCTTCAATCATTACAAAATCGACAAGCAGCAGGACCGTCAAGAGCACCTGTGACGACCAATCGAGCAGGCGAGCAGAGACAAACAGACGAACAAAGAAGTAAAATGAGAGAAGATGCACATCGGGACGAGGCCGACATCGAGGAAGTCCGTAGAAGTAAAGGAAAGGCTCCATTGAGCGAGCGTCTGGGAAGCAAAGGAGAATCGTCACCAAGTCGAGCAGATGAGTCAAGCAAAAGTACTTCCCGAACAAGTGCTTTGGAGAGACTTGGTACAAGGAACGTAAATAGGAGGGAGCCATCCCGAAAGAACGAGGAGCGATCACGCCATCCTGCTCGCCCAACGGTGCATGACCGAATCAGGAGGCCAGCTTTTGGCCGACTAGGGCCAAATGGAGCTAGCAACGCTGCTAGGAAGACGACTCAGGAGAAACGTCCTGTTGGCAGGGGACTGCATCGTGAAGAAGTTGTTGAACTCAATCATGATGAACAGCCTTCCAACGGGAGAACTCCCCCAGATGAGTTGCAGGAAATGAGAAAAGCAATCGAGGAATTGCAGAAACAGTTGGAATCTCAGAGAGGTGTCGGATCGACCGTTCTCCCATCCTCACCATTATCTCCGTCTATCCTCAATGCACCAATCCAGAAGAAGATACAATTTCTGGCCATCAGTTTGTATGAAGGAACGTCGGACCCTCGCATTCATGCGACGAAATATTCAGATTTCATGATCTCAATGGGGGCAACCGACGCCACACAATGCCGAAATTTTCCACTCACCCTTGGAGATGGCCCGCATAGATGGTTTCTAGCACTGGCTCCTGGCTCCATTAACTCTTTTGCCCAACTAAGCAAAGAGTTTATGTCCCACTTCTCAACTGCCGGGTCCTACTTGACCCACAGACACCGCTTGGCAGATATTAGGCAGGGAGACGAGGAGTCTGATAAGCAATTTCTGGAAAGATTTGATAAAGTCTTACTGGAGGGCGAGATGGTGAGTGAAGACACGAAGATAGTGGCAATGATGGCTGGACTAAAGAAAGGAACTGATCTGTGGAAGGAGATGCACTTGACTTGCCCAAAAACATATGCGGAATTCAGACACAAAGCTGGAATCCACGTATCGATGCAGGAGGCCCTACACAGAGAGATGGGAGACAAAGCGGATCCAAAGAAGTTTGGCAATAAATCTAGAGGAAGTGATTACAAAGCTCCGAAGAACATGAAGTCGTTCAATGAGGGAGCTGAATTGAAAGAAAAGTTGAATCAAGTCCTTACCATGTCCGTGGACACTGTGTACGACAACGTTAAAGACAGGGAGATGTTGTCAGAGCCACGGAGGATAAGGCAAGAGAGAGGGAAGCTGAACCCAAACAAATACTGTGCATATCATCAAAGTATCGGCCACTTCACGAGTGAATGCCGAGACTTATTAAAGTAGCTGTGGAGGTTCTACGAGGAAGGAAAATTGTCTGAGTTCGTGAAGAGGGAACCATGCAAGAGACCGAGAGCACCAATACCGTCCAGCTCAGATGACGATGACAGCGACGAACAACCGAGCAGGACATGTAAGAAAGGAAGAAAGGTCCCAGCAGCCCCAGCAAGGCCAATTCCGGAGATCTTAATGCTGGAACCCACCGGACCGGTGGGTGGTTGTTCTGATGGGAGGCCACCTGCGTCAAAAAGAAAAAGGAAAGCGGAACTGAGAGCAGTGGATCAAGTGATGGAAGTGGGTGCGAATCCATCGACCAAACGAACAGGGGACCTGACTTTCTCAGAAAAAGACTTAGACGGGGTACTCACTCCTCACAATGACTCGTTGGTCATTTGCGCCAATATTATGGGGACAAAAGTGCACCGTCTACTTGTCGATACTGGTTCCTATACGAACATCCTGTTCAAAAGCACGGTGGACCAGCTAGGAGATTGCGCCGAGTACATCAAGGACTGTGATCACAAAATTGTAGGATTCGGAAATGCTGTGACCACCCCGCTAGGAATGGTTACGTTGGCAGTCGAAGCTTGTATCGGTCGAGGACCCGGAAAGGAAACTGAATAGAATGGTAGACTTCTTAGTTGTAGACCAACAGTCCACCTATAACGGGTTCCTTGGCCGTCCTTTCTTGCATGAATTCAAAGCAGCTGTTTCAACGTACTATTATTGTTTAAAATTCCCAACAAAGAAAGGTGCAGGTACAGTCAAGGGAGACCAAAAGAAGGCTCGTGCGTGTCTTTTGCAGATACAATTGAAGGATCACCAAGTCAACATGACAGACGGGTACTCAGACAAGGACGGAGGCGATAGCGAGGCCATGACTTCTATCGACACTGAAATAATGGAAGTCGACGAGCAGCTATGCACAGATGAACAGCCGCGCAGCGACGAGCAACTGTGCGCAGACGAATAGCCGCGCAGCGACGAGCAACTGTGCGCAGACGAACAACCGCGCATTGACGAACAGCTATGCAAAGACGCACAATTAGACGAGGACGAGCAAGGAAGCGAAGATGGACAGTTTGTCCAAACGAGAGGTAGAGAAGCTGCTACAACCAGCAACGAGGAAGAACAAACAATGGCAATGAACGTTGATGCAGAGGACATTGAGCCACGATTGGGAGCAGAACCGATGGAAATCGATGATGAGCTAAAGACAGAGGGGCCCATTATTGACCCCAGATGGAAAGGCCAGAAACGAAGGGCTACCCCGGTCGAAGAGTTGGAAACTGTAAAAGTCGACCCAAACCAAGAGGGCTTAGAACTTTTCATAGGGTCCGAGCTACCAGAGCCGTACAGGACCAACATGATTGAGTTTCTTAAAGCAAACTTCGATGTGTTCGCATGGTCGCATGCAGACATGGTGGGCATCAGCCCCGAACATGCCTGCCACAGACTCAACATCGACCCGAGGAAGAAGCCAATCCATCAGAAGAGGAGAAAATTTGGGCCCGACAAATACGAGGCGCTCGATGTGGAGGTTAAAAAGCTGCTGGATAACGACTTAATCAAACAAGCGTTATGCCCGCAATGGGTGGCGAATCCAGTATTGGTCAGAAAAGCGACTGGAGCGTGGAGACTCTGCATCGACTTCACAGATCTCAACGCTGTCTGCCCAAAAGATAATTTCCCATTGCCTCACATCGATCAACTAGTTGATAGCACCGCTGGACATGAACTTCTCACGTTCATGGATGCATTCGCAGGATATCATCAAATAGCGATGCATCCCGATGATCAAGAGCATACGGCGTTCTACACCAACAAAAACTTATTGTGCTGGAAGAGAATGCCATTTGGGCTAATCAATGCTGGAGCTACATATCAGAGACTGGTCAATAAGATGTTTGATGATCACATCGGGAAGACAATGGAAGTGTACGTAGATGATATTGTTGTCAAGAGCTCCAAAAAGGAAGATCACTTGCAGCATCTAGCTCAAACGTTTGGGATACTTCGAACATACAACATGAAACTGAACCCTAATGTGAAGTCATATGTGAAGTAGGTAATCTGCTGAGCTGAAGTTTCAACAGAAGCTATGTTGTAAAGTGTTAGCCGTAAAGAGTTAGCTAATTTGGGGTATCAGATGAGTTGTACCAGATGAGGCCAACCAGATAAGGTCTGACCAGAGGAGTCTGGCAGAGGAGTCACCTGAAGATGTCTATCAGATGAGAGTCATCAGAGGAGGCTTATCAGATGAGGTCCACCAGAGGAGTCCTATCAGAGGAGGTCTGGTCTTGGAGTCATCTGGTGTAATTGACCAGAGCCAGTGGAGGTCGTGTCGCCTGGTCCAATGTGAAAATACGGGAATTACACCAAATTGAAGCTTGCGAAAGGGCGGTTCTAACTGAAACAACTAAAGCGGTTATTGAATCTGTTAAGCCAGCTGGATAACTGCTTACATTGGGGTTGTTACAACTGAATCAAGTTAGGGATTCAGCTCAATCTCTGTATCTATAAAAGGGGGATTTCTCAACTGAGAGAAATCAACAATCATTGAGAGAGATCAACATCTGTGAGCGCAAACACTGTGAGATTGTGAGTGATTGTAACTTGTAACTTCTGTTTTTCCATCTTAGTGAAAAGATATCCTCTCGGATCCCGTGGACGTAGGAGTATTCATCTCCGAACCACGTAAATCTGGTGTTCTTGTGTGATTTTCAATTCCGTTCTTATTGCATTTGATTCCGATTCCCGGAAACAAGTTTTCTTGTGAATCCAAAACGTGATTAACACCTAAGAAAAGCAGTTTTGGGGTCCATTCTGGGAAGTTCTTGGGACATCTAGTCAGTCAAAGAGGAATCGAAGCAAATCCCGTAAAAGTGAAAGCGATCATGGAAATGCAGCCACCCAGATCAGTTAAAGAGGTCCAACGGCTAACCGGATGTCTAGCAGCTTTGAGCAGGTTCGTCTCAAGAGCCGGAGACAAGTGCAGGCCGTTCTTCGAGGCAATCAAGAAGGGAAAGTTTCAATGGACAGATGCCTTTCAACAAGCGTTCGAGCAGTTGAAAGAGTACCTCAGTGACACGAAAATTCTTGCCAAGCCAATCCCAGGGGAGAAGTTATACTTGTACCTGGCAGCTTCAGAAGTAGCAATCAGCTCAGTGCTCGTTCGAGCAGAAGGAAAGTTCCACCTGCCCATCTACTATGTGAGTCAAGCTTTACACGAAGCAGAGCTCAGATATTCACCAACAGAAAAGCTAGCATATGCGCTGGTGATGAGCGTCAGGAAACTTCGACCATATTTTTTCGACCACCAGGTGGAAGTGTTGACAACGTTCCCGCTCAAGCAAATACTGCACAGACCCGATGCGGCTGGACGCCTCCTAAAATGGTCATTGAAAATCAGTCAGTTTGGGATTTCATATGCTCCTCGAACAGCGATCAAGGGGCAAGCCTTAGCAGACTTTATAGTCGAACTAACTTTCCCCCAAGATCCAACGAGAGGACATAGCCATCCCTGGCATATGTATGTTGACGGATCGTCAACTAATACAGCATCGGGAGAAGGTATAGTCTTGATAAGCCCAGATAGGCAAGTTTTTACTTCAGCAGTCCGGTTCGAGTTCATGGCGACAAATAACGAAGCAGAGTACGAAGCTGTGATCGCTGGATTACGCCTAGCATTAGCAGTTGGAGTAAGAAAGCTGCAGATTTTTGGAGATTCACAATTGATTGTCAACCAAGTTCGAGGGGAATACGAGGAAAAGGACGAGAGTATGGCCTTGTATCAAAATATTGTTGCTCACCTGGCCTCCTTGTTCGAGCAAATATACATCGAACAGATACCAAGAGACAACAATGCTCAAGCAGATGCATTAGCCAGGTTAGCAACGAGCACGGGACCAGCAGAGTTGACAGGAGTTACGCTGACAAAAATGTCCAAACCATCAACCGAAGACTACAAGATGTATCAAGTCAACGAAGATTTCGAAGAGGATGACTGGAGGATATCAATCATTGAGTATTTACAAAACGACAAAAAGCCAGACAACTCGTCTGAAGCTAACAAGTTGGTCAAAAGAGCAGCAAGATACACCATGATGGATGGACAGTTGTACAAGAGAGGAATTTCGCTCCCACTTCTGAAATGCTTGGCTAGGGGGCAAGGGCAAGCAGTACTGGAGGAAATTCATGAAGGCACATGTGGAAATCACGCTGGAGGACGAGCACTGGCTTACAAGACCGTAAGACAAGGATATTATTGGCCGACCCTCCTCCAGGACGCAATCAAAGTTGCCCGAGCTTGTCATAAGTGTCAATTATTCGCCCCAAATATCCACAAGCCCCCACACGAACTAATTTCAGTCAATAGTCCATGGCCATTTGCGAAATGGGGAATTGACCTCATCGGGCCTTTCCCGCCGGGAAAAGGAAATGTTCGATTCGCAGTGGTGGCAATGGACTATTACACGAAGTGGGCTGAGGCAGAAGCGCTTGTGCGAATCACACAGGAGAAAATGATTAACTTCATATGGAGAAACATTGTTTGCCGCTTCGGGGTGCCTCAAGCGATCGTGACGGACAACGGAAAACAGTTTGAAGGAAAAAAGATAAGAGATTTTTGTGAAAAGTGGGGAATAAAGAAACATTTTTCAACACCGTACCATCCCCAGTCGAATGGCCAAGTAGAAGCAGTGAACAAAATAATCAAACATATTTTGAAGATCCGCTTAGCCGACAAACAGGGAAAATGGTCTGAGGAACTACCGGAGGTGTTGTGGGCATACCGGGTATCGCACAGAACAAGCACAGGCGAAACACCCTTCACAATGGCGTTCGGGACGGAGGCAGTAATACCAATTGAGCTAAAAATCCCGACAGGTCGAACAGCTGCGTTTGATGAAGAGGAAAATAACTCCGCATTGGCAGCAGAGTCAGATTTGCTTGAAGAAAAAAGAATAACAGCAGAATTGAAAAATGCAATTTATAAGAAAAGAGCGGCGAAGTACTACAATTCTCAAGTAAAAGCAAGAGAATTCGAAGTTGGGGACTTGGTACTCCGAAAAGTTTTAACACCACCAGGAGTATTCGGCCCGACTTGGGAGGGCCCATACAAGGTGATGAATAAGTGGCACAACGACACATACGACCTTGAAGATATGGAAGGCAAGTCGTCCCAATACTCCTGGAATACTACTTTACTCAAGAAGTACTATCAATAAAGTCCTGTAAGTCTTAGAAGTTTTACAAGTAGCTTTTTGTAATTTTGAAACTTTTTTGCGCAAGTTTATATAAAAGCGAGCAGTTGTGCAGTTACTAGGCGAGCATAATTGTATTTATCTTTTGTCTTGCTTTTTTCGAGATTTTAAGCCTCAAGTCCAAATTACTCAGTTGCTCGCCCAAAAAGTGCAAGTCTGTTATAAGACGAACAATATAGCTTATTAAATGCAAAAATAAGGCTAAGTCCATAACGGACCAATAGCCCACATTAGCATAAGGCCAAGTCCATAAGCGACCAAAGAGGCCCAAACAATTAAAGGTCAAGTTCTACAAGAACCAAATGACCAACTTAAAATTTTTACTAAGTGTTTACCTTAAGGAAAAAGGAACATTTAAAAATTAAGTCATAAGCAAAAGAAAGAGGCGAGCAATTAAGTAAGACAAACAAAGAGGCACAAATTTGTAGATTAGCAAAAGTGTACATTTCATTGAGACAAAATGTGTTTACAACGAGGATGAGTTAATAAGCACAAAAAGAAGAAAACATCCTATTGTAAAAGAAACTAAGTCTTCAAACAGGAGGAGGAGCGTCTACAGCGCTGATCGCCTGGGCACTAGGCTGCTCGCCAGGGGCACTTGTCCCAGGCCCGTCTATAGGAGTCAAGGGAAGCGAAGGCAACCCCTCAAAGACTTCATCAGTGGCCACTGCGCTGGTCGCCGCTGGGGAGGGATCAGGCTGGCCGCCGTAGGTTGGAGCAGCGATGTCAACTTCCTCGCCGAAGACGTCCAGAGGGAAACCGAGATCGGCTAGATCGAAGACGAACAAGGTTGAACCAGGAGCAGGAGGATAATTCTTCACGTACTCAATGAAGTCCGCCTTCACCGCACCACGAATATCTTGGTTGTGATCATGGGCGAAGTGGACAGACCTCAAGCATTCGGCAAAGGCACAGATGTACCCAAAGTTGGTCTTGTCCAACACCTCTTGCTCGTGGACTTCATAGTCAATCATGCCTTTTCGCTCCTCCTCCAATCTCTTGATGTGCTCCTCGGCAGCTAGCAGGCGAGCAACTAAGTCTGCTCGCTCATTTTCAGCCCTTTCGGCTCTCAGATCTGAAGTTTTTACCTCCAGCATCATCTTTTGAGCCTTGTCCAAGGCACTCTTTTCGCCGGCCAAGGAGGCCTCCATCTTACTCTCCATCAAGGCCAGCTCCTTAGCATGCTCGGCCTTGCACTCATTTAATGGCGGAGGTCTTCTCTTCGTCCACCTTCTCCACGCGACGGCCCAGATCGCGGTTTGTTCGCTCGAGCTCCATGACTTGGTCGAGCAGCACTTGAGACTGGACCAACTGATGGCTAGCATTGTATGCCACCAGGCGAGCATTGTCACTAGCAGATTGGTTAGTAACAAGGGTGTTCGCCGATTTTGTCCAAGCCCTTGGGACCATCTCAGTTGCCCGACGAACAGGAAGATCAGGGATGTCGCGGAGGAGGGGGCGTTTTTAACAACGGAGAGATGGTGGAGTGTTGCCCCTCGTCCAGGGTAAAGCGTTGGGTTATACCTAACAAACAAAAAGCAAGTGTTAGTAAGCGAGCAACATGGTATTAGGCAGTGAACAACATGCAAGTCGGGGACGATTGACTTACTCTTTGATTTTGATGGGATCCCAACCCAAGTAAGAGGTATCTTTGGGATTGTCCCCTTTCTTAGTCGTCACCAGACTGGCGACCACCTGCTGTTCGTCCACTACTTCCAGCGAGGTGGATTTTGGAGTAGGGGATCTTGGAGCAATGTTGCTCGCTTCTCCAACAGTCTTTGATCGCTTCGAGGCGCGATCATCACCGCGAGTGCCACGAGCATCATCGCCCCGCGGCGCTTTCCTTCTCTCTTTCTCCCGATCACTCTCTCTCTCCTTCCTTGTATCCCGAGGAGAAGAAGAAACTTTGGCTCCCTGCTTACGGCGACCAGCTCCGGCAACTGGGCGACCAGAGGGGTTCTCCCCTGCTCGAAGGCGCATGATGGCAAGGGGAGGGTCCATTTTCCTTCTTGAAGCTTCATCCATTTGTTTAACTCATCTGGCGAGCAGATAATATGATTCAGGCACAGCTGGGATAGCAACGGTGACTCGTTGATCTATCAAGAAAAAGACAAGGGTTAGGCGAGCAAGAAAAATAGGCGAGCAAGAAAGTTACCTTCGGGGATAGCAGCCTGAGCTTCGAGATGATGGGGACTCGTAATCAATCCAGCAAGTTTGCGACAATGAGCCTTTAAGAGATGATCTATGTCGCGACTAGCAGCGTCGCGAAGAGAAATGATGGCTAAGGTAAAGAGATACTCGTCGCTGAGATTAGTCCTACTTATGAATTAACAAGACAAAATTAGCCCTACGTTTGATATATGGAAATGACCATACCATTGAGTATTTATAATTACTCAAGAGTTGCATCGAAAGGTTGCGACACTATTCAAAGGTTGCAGTGAACCTAAGAGTTGCAACTCTTACTCACCAAATAATGTCATTTTACCGAATAGTCCCGTTGAACCAAATGATTACAACTTTTCATTGAAAATATGTCCTTTCACGAAGAGCTCTCTCAAATAATTATATTATATAAATATACTAATATACAACAATCACCCACTTATTTACATATATATAATATATAATAATAATACGAAAAAAATAAAATAATAAAATATATACACTTGTCTTACGCAACGAATAGCCATGAAGTGGACTAAGCCTTTAACTTATGGTTGAACAAGAAACCAATGGAATCAAGTTCTCGTCACGTATGATTTCATACTTCTTAATTTTTTGCAGCACCAATTTAGTGACGGGCCTTGTGCTTATCCTGATCTCGCAAGTACTCTAGGATCTTACCGAAATAATCCATTAGAAGCGGTCTCTCTTACTTCTCTACTTGCATAGGTAGACTCATCATGAATGTCCACAACAGCATCCCACAGAGCTATGAGTCTATTAAGGATTTAGAATCCAGTCTTAACTTGTTATGGTAAATGAAAGTGCATAGGTCAGACTTAGAAGCTTTTGAAATAGTCACCCCCACTATTTCCAGGTTATGCACTTTGAAATGTATCCATGTTTCCATTTCGCCGATGTCTAATATTGAATTGTCTTTTTAACTCAATGTTAAGGTGCCAATTTTTTCACTTGTACCTTAAGATGGAGTTGGTTTCAATTAAGACATCATTTTAAATCGGTAATAGCTCCATGTCTCTTACGACCCTTTTTATTTTATCTTCCAATTAAGATTTTTGCTAGCATTCAAATTTATTGGAAGATACTCAAGTATGATTTTTCTCTCTTTAATCATACTTCTAACATGATAATTTCTGATCAGATTTCATCAACGATAAAACAAACCACAAATTTGCTATTTTGTGTTTAAACTCAAATTCAAAAGGAGCCTCATCTCCCTTAAATGATTTCTCAACGAATCATATTAATATGAGTCAACATAATTTTATTTTTACCTCAAGCGTGACCTTCATTGTCACCTTTTAATTTTTAAATAATTCTTCAACGAATTAAATGTATCGACATTTTTTAATTTAAGTGTGGCCTTCATTGCCACCTTAAAACCCTTTAAAATAATTTTCAATGAATTAAACGGGTTGATATCTTTTGGATTCAATCCAAATCACAATTTGTGCTCTCAAATCTCAAACACAAATGTTATCTATCATTGATTCTAATCAAATCTTAATTTGATATTCACAATCAAATGATTCACAACTATGAAAAGTATTTATAATACCTCAAATATTATTAAATAAATTCATACCATCATCATTAGATCCAAAATTCAACAGAATGATCCAAATATTTTAGATAGCCCAATATATTGATTTGGCCATCGGCCTCGCCATAATTTAAATGACCCAACTTAAATAATTATGGTCCATTTAATTAACAAATGAATAAGAATTTTTCTCGGCCCAATAACATTCTTATGGCCTAACATATATAGTTGACTTATTCAATGTTCGTTAGAAGCAGGGATCAAATAAACGCCCATCTAGGGATGACAATGGGGCGGGGCAGGGCGGGTACCTAAGTACCCAGACCCACCCCACGCCTATCCCCAGTCGACCCGTCCCGCCCCGTGCCCCACTGGCATTTTGTGCCCCATGCCCGCCTTGCACGGGGCAGGTCCGCCCCGCCCCATTCTTATCTCAAGAAAAATATATATATTTTAAAATATAAACACATGTATATTATAAAATTAAATTCACAATTAAATTATACAATAAACATAACCATGAAACCACAAATTCATCACAATCTCAAGTAAAATATGACAATAAGTCTAATCAACAAATTCAAGATAATTACGAGTCCAAATTTAACAAAATATATATGTGAATGTCATAATTAATTGTAAGCTTAGGGTTTAATATATATTAATAAAAAAATATTAATTTATGGATGTGATTATGTTCATTTGAATGATGGAATTGAATCAATTGAGTCAATAATTAATATGCACGTTTGTTGATATATTTATGAGAGACCTTTATATATATATATATATATATATATATATCTATACATATATAATAACAAAAACTTATACTAAAAATAGAAAGAAAATTTTGAAACCAAGAGTCTATTGCTATTTTTGGCATGAATTCATATTAATTTATATAATAAATATCAATTAATATGTATATTAAAAAAGTGTGATATTTTTCTTAGAGACTTTTTATTTGGTTAAAAACTTTTGATATTCTTTTATTGTTCCAATTAATTAAAATGCATATTTCATTCACTTAATTTTTTTATTCTAATTAATATATAAATATTTTATGTATTTGAAATTTTATCATCATGATAAATATATTTAGGGTTAATTAAAATTCACAATATTTTGAGTGTTTATCAATTACAACATGTCTTTTTAAATTTATAATTTAATATATGAACTAATTAATTGTAGCATTAATTCGATACATAGAGCTAATTTTTTATGTGACTAAAAATTATATAGCAGTCAAAAGTTAGTCCGGTGCAAGACTGACAAAGATTTTATAATCTGAATTGAAGCATATATGAATAAAATTGATATTAAATTAAATATTTATGTTAAAATAATATGTGATTATAGGAATTAAAATGCATAATTTGTTTAGCTCAAATGGTTAGAACCCCACTACCTATAATCGACATAGTTATATGTACAAGTCAAAACTCCCGACAATTTTTTAAAATTAGTATGCATTATTTAAAAAATGATCGAATAAGCATAATTTGACGGAGTTGTATAATATAAATTAATGTGATTTAAAATCTAAATCAATTTACTTATATTTATATATGTAGATTTTTTTCTGGCAATATATTATAACATATTAAAAACTAAAATAAATTATGTGTGTGTGTGGGTGGGTGGGTGAGTGCGTGTTTGTGTATATATCAAGAATAGTAACTAAATTATGCATAAAAATTTTTTTTTCTAAAAAATGCATAAATATTAAAAAAAATCTTCTACTAATATTTAAAATAACTTTACCATTCTAATTATAATATTACAAAATTTTAGTCAAATAGAAAATAAAAAATTAACAATTGGTATTTTTTAAATTTATTTGCGATAAATTTAGAAAATATATATAGTGCTCCAAAAATTAAATATGGACAATCATTTTGGAGACAGTGGTGTGTGAGATACATTTAAATTGAGTGTAGTTTTATCCCTTACCCATTTACTCACTAATCCTACATTTTTTTTTTTTTGATTAATTAGTGAATTATAATTATCTACTCAAGACTGTTTCATAGGTGGGTATCTCATTATATATAAATTGCAAAGTTATAGCTTAGTAACTCTTTTAATTACAATTCAAGTAATAATTTGAATAACATTTAATAAGAGTTATAGTTAATCGTTAAAAAATGTCGGACCTTTTTTTAGGAGGGGAGGTCAGTTTTCAGTCATGGACAATTACACTTTTGTCCAGGGAATCGAGTGAGAAAATTTGAAAATCCTAATATGCGACAGTGATGCCAATAATAAAAAACAAAAAGTAACATGATTTGCGATGAATTATTTCAAAATTTATAAGCAAATATAATATCTTTTATATTAGGTCTACCTAACACGGTAAATTATTTTCATATTTTTAGCGTAAAACATTTTATGCGGTTGATTTGAAGAATAAAAAAAAAGGTTTGACAAGTAGAGCATCACATCAAATAATAATGATTTATGGTATATCACAAAAGAAATTCGAAAATAGAAAATCAACAACACATTAAATGTAAAAAGAAAATGAATAAAAAATTATAGATAATAACTATTTCTTATTCATTTAACACACACAAAAAATAAGTATACATTTTTCCTCAGTCGAGATAATTATAACAAAAAGAACGTCATATTTATTTAATACTTACAGACCGTGTGTACACACGGGTAATATTCTAGTAATATTTAATAGAGATATATTTATATGTATATATTAAATAGATTGCGGGGCAGGGCGGGGCGGAGCGGGGCAAGGCAATATACATACTCATACCCGATCTGCCCCACGTGTGGGGCGGGGCGGACCTGCCCCATTTTCAGGACGGGGCGGGTCGGATCTAGTCCAACCGGGGCGGGGCAGGTCGGTGCGACCTCGGGGCGGGCCGTTTTACCATTCCTACGCCCATCATAATTAATTTGAGAAATGAAAATTATAATCTCAATCTCAAATTAATTTGACCTTCTCAAACAAGCTCAATTTAATTTTGAAGGAAAGAGGAGGAATACTGACCAATTCAATTCACATATCTTTTCTAGAACCATTGCGACCCTTTCAGTTCCTCCGCTTGCAAGAGAAGACATGGCTTCGCTTCTCAATTTTCGATGCTCTGCGACAGTTAGTCCTAATTGTCCACTGCCGACAGTTTCCGAAGGAGAATTGACTGAAACTCCCTCTGGCGGAGTCATTACTCCATCTGTCGAACCACCACAACCATTCGAACAGGAAGAAGGGTAGTGCATGATTCGACACCATCATCGCCATCACTCTCGCAGTGGAGATTACACACCCTCCGTTTCCTTGAACATCGCCGCCGCCTATTACAAGGTATCATCGGCTACAATTTCAAGAGATTCAAATCTCTATACGACTGGAACTGGAATGACATCGTTTCACAACCAGTTATAAAACCGTTTCGCTCTGAACCGTTGCGTTCAGTCGAGACAACAAACGATGCATCTCGCAATTACCCTGCCCAATTTCAGGAGTTTGTGAATTGCCGGACAGTTTCTCACCCAGCGATTCAAGAGATGTGTCACGCAATCGAATTCCGTATAATTCGAAAATCATTGTTGTTTCCCTCTTTCTCAACCTCTCTTCCTCAACTACCGCTATCACTCGCGGTATGTCCTGAAATTGAGAGATCGAAATCGGGCAAAAAACCAAGAAATAACACTGATATTGACGAATTCAAGAGATCGGATTTTCGATCCGGGGGCGTTTTCAAAAACCGAGTACTTGATCTCGAAGTGCTCTGAATATCGTACAGAATATAATTTTGCTTATCGTGCCAACCTTGCTAGTTTCTTCAATGTACAACAACGTTTCAATTTTTTTTTAATTGTTGCGCTACTGTCTTTCCCTCTTGTTTTGGAAATGGCTTCCTTATTGCTGAAAGCCGACTAAGTGCAATGCCCAAATAAAATCTCAGAATATGATACTTGGTTGCTGCATCTAATAAAATAAATAAGTATCAGTCAATTAAGATTTCACAAACGGATTTTAAGATCAAACTTCCCTGATAAAATGAATGAGTGATAAAATGGAACATTTTCTATACAGCTCAATCTTGTGATGATTTAAAGTCCTTGTTATTGGACACATTATTAGTATTCTAATAATTCCCATCCACAAAATTGATCATATTAAATTGTCAAAAAGTCTTTCCTATACATATAACATGCACAAGAATTAGTTTCAGAAAATTATATAAACAAAATTCACAAAAGAATTTTTTAATTTAATCTTCCCTGTTAGTCGAGTGACTTGTTTTCTTTGTCGTCTTCGAATCCACAGTAATTTCACCAAACATTACTCCACCATAGAAACTTGATACCTTTAAAATTGTTGTATATATGTGGGTTATGGAGTTAATGATAGGTCAGGCA
This sequence comes from Ballota nigra, assembly GCA_947034835.1. Lineage (NCBI taxonomy): Eukaryota > Viridiplantae > Streptophyta > Magnoliopsida > Lamiales > Lamiaceae > Ballota > Ballota nigra. Next base: position 41,940,660 of record OX344730.1, read on the forward strand.
CACGAATTTAATGATAGGTTAGGCACACCGAAAAACGATGCTATCTTTAAAGGTATTAATTCCTCTCACATCGATGTAAATGGTTCACAAGGAATTGACCTTCCAGAATACAATGCGATAGTTACACTCTAACGAATTTCAGAAGCAGAAATCACAAGTGTTTCAATAAAACTCAAAATATAAGACTCGATACTATATATATAGAGAGAGAGAGACTCGACTTTTCAGTGCATTGAGAAACTCTATTTCTCAATCTCCATTTTCAATTCGATATATGGAAATGACCACACCATTAAGTATTTATAGTTACTCAAGAGTTGCATCGAAAGGTTGCGACACTATTCAAAGGTTGCAGTGAACCTAAGAGTTGCAACTCTTACTCACCAAATAATGTCATTTTACCGAATAGTCACGTTAAACCAAATGATTACAACTTTTCATTGAAAATATGTCCTTTCACGAAGAACTCTCTCAAATAATTATATTATGTAAATATACTAATATACAACACGATCAACCCCTCCCACCCCCACCCCCATCCCCTTCCCCTTCCCCGCCCCATGTTCCCCCACCCCCCTCCCCTTGATCGCAACTCATATAAGCGATCAAGGGGAATCAAAGTTTTTCCTTTTTATTTTTTTGCTTTTTTTGTTTTTTTATTTTTTGTTTTTTCTTAATATCATTTTTTTAAATAAAAAATTAGTACTCCCTCCATCACACGATTATTTCCACATTACCTTTTTTTATATATATTTTAACATGCGAATTATTTATTAATATTTGAAATAATAAAATGACTTTTAAGGTAGAGTATAATAGATCTATTTCTTTACTATTATAACGTGACTTAAAAGTTACTTTATCATTCTAAATATTAATAAAAAAAATTACTCGCTAAAACACGAGAAAACAGTAACTAAGAAAGACGTTGCGGGACGAAGGGAGTATTTGTTAAGTAATAGATGCAAAATTCTATAATGATATTTATTTTGAAATGAGAGAGATAATAATAATTAATGGAGCTTGTACACTTGGTGTATGGTGCACTCACTCAATAGTTAAGACTATTTATATTTTTCATATTTATTAGTATTATATAATATAAATGGTGATAATTCAACTTGAAAAGTATATTTTAGGTCAAAAAATATTATATATGTATATGTATATATATAGATAAAATATTATATATAATACAATATGACCGCAATCAAAATTTCTTAATGATATTAAAAGGTATAATAAATTCATTAATATCTTATAATATCATTTATTTATTTTTCAACTGAAATGTTAGTTTTATGTTAAATATCTTAAAATATATAATGTATTAATATTATGAAAGTTGGGGTTGTTTACACTAAAAAGTGTAGGCTGATTATATTGAAAAGTATGGTTAGATTACTGAAAATATACTGAAAAAGTTTAATACTTTTAAGTAATCTAACCATACTTTTCAGTATAATCAAATCATATTTTTCAGTATGAACAATCTCAACTGTTGAGTGAATTTACCATGCACCAAGTGCATAAGAGAGTTACTCTATTATTATTACTCTTTTCATTCCAAAATAAATGTCATTTTAGAAATTTGTATCTATTACTTAACAAATACTCCCTCCGTTCCGCAATGAATTTCATAGTTACTGTATTCTTGTGTTTTAACCTGCGATTTTTTTTATTACTATTTAAAATAATAAAGTTATTTTTAAGTCACGTTATAATAGTAAAGAGATAAATCTATAATACCCTACCTTCAAAGTCATTTTATTATTTTAAATATTAATAAACAATTCGTTTGCCAAAATATATATATATAAAAGGTTGTGTGAAAATAATCGTGTGATAAAGGGAGTACTATTTTTTTTTTTAATTTGATATTAAAGAAACAAAAAAAAAAAGCAAAAAAAAGGAAAAACAAAACTTTGATAAAGGGGAGGGGGTGGGGGTGGGGGTGGGGGTGGGGGTGGGGGTGGGGGAAGGGGTTTGGTGGGTGGGAGGGGTTGATTGCTCCTACCAGTAGCGATCAACTCTATTTTTGAAATTTTTTCTCTAACACCCCTATTTTAGTAAATTTGAATTTTTTTTTGCCTACATACATAAATTTGCCCATTACATGTCTTATTGATTTTATTTGATCAGATTTGAACTCCCTCTACAGAACTTACAAACAACCTACATATTTCTCTAGATTATTATTATACAATATTAAAATCAACGTAATACTTTTTTTTAGAAATAACTAATACATTTTAAAAGCACACACAAAATGGTGAAATCAGTAAGGGGACATTTAGTTAACAACTCTTCAATGATAATGAAAATGAGTTTAAAAATTAGTGTAATTATGATGATTCATTAGAACAAATTCATAATCTTCTCTCTAAATAAAATAATTACTACTCCATTTTGATTACCACTAGTATTTCCCCTGTGCGATGCACGGTATAAATATTAATTAATTTTATCATCAGAAAATTGTGATAAGAATTAAAATTAAAATTAATTTGTTCATCTTCACATTACATCATTATTTATTTAAATATTTATTTTTATCAATATATGAATATTTTAAGATATTATTGTGGTGTTTTGAACCACCATAAAATAGTGAGAATCCCTTCTAAAAGCTAAGAGGCATGCTTAAAAAAAAAAGTGATTTTCACATTTGTATTGAGTTTGCAAACACCCATTATATTGTCTCACAACTAATAAGTAAAATTATAAAAAATATTAAAACTCGTACTTTAAATTTGATTTTTCCTTTTTACATAATTAGTATGGTATATATGTTAAATTAAAAATTGTAGAAAGACAATTACTACTTTGACACATAGTACGTTATACTTAAAATGAAAAATTTATTGAATTTTTAAAATGTGAGTGAAAAACATAATATAAAAAATAAATTAATAAATTGATATCAAGTCATTATCTTTGTTAGATAGTTAAGTTCATATACTCACCAATCACCATGAAGCAGCGCGACTACACTTGCTCAAGTTGACATTTTCTTTAACTAACTTATAATTTTTATATGTACAAATAGATGTAAACAATACAATGTTACGATAATAACAATAATAATGCAAGTTTAGTGGGAAAATAATTAACTTACTTTTAGATATTACTATATTGTTTGAAAAATAACACTTGGATTTAACTTGAATTTAACTTCACAGATGTTCTTTTAAGGCCAAATAAATTGGATTGTAGATTCTATCATTTACTTGCAGCCTAAAAAGAAACTAAATTTTTAAACTAAAACAAATAAATTAAATAAAACATTGTGATGATAATTGGAAAATAACTAATAAAACTGGAAAAAAAATGCATTACTAACTATAAATTCCAATAATATTTGTACTGCTATCTTTAACATTTATTTAGAAAAGAATAATACTTAAAAACCTTGAAATTTCTAATATCTAAAAATAAAAGAGTTTATGCACATATAAAATAATTAAACGATTTTTGTGGGGTTTGCAAAATATTTGAATGAACTTTATTGGGTTGAAAAAAGCAAACCACTTTTTATGTATCTGATGGTCTAATTAGTTTTGCAGCAGTGTTAGTTAAATAAATCAATAAGAAAATGCTGCCGTTCACCTAGTAGTTGTTGGGAAAATAGGGGTGTTCGGAATCTATTCGAGATGAAATTTAAATACGAATTTAAATTCAATTATTACTAGCATGAATTAATCCTAATTAATTCAAATAATAATTCCAACAACAAATTTATCATCATGCATGTTGAATTAATTCACATAAAATCTAGGCGGAATAAACAAGAATTTATGTGACTTACGTATCTCTTGTAGAATTGGTCTTTGAATAAACGGGACAATCACGATCACGCTTTATCACCCCAAAAGCCTTCTCAAGTATTTCTCTTTCGCCTTACTTGATCACCAGTGGGAGATGCTTTCAAGTAATTTAAATAACTAAGGAAAAATAAAAATATATATGCTCTTGATTTTTCCAACACATGGAATTATGTACTTGGGGATGAAATAATCACCCCCTATTTATAAAGTGAGATGGCCGAAAATTGTAGATTATTTGGGCTTGGAGAAAATCTTTTCTTAGACTCTAAGAAATCTTGAATATATCTCATATATTCTTTTCTCCACAAAAATCTCACTCACCTTATTAAGGCTTGTAATTCTCGAAAATAATTAGTAGAGAATCCAAGATTTGGATCTTCTTGAATATATGAGATAATCTTGTATTCCAAGAATACTTATCTTCCATAATATCTTTCCAAGAAAATCAACAAAATCTTTTCTCTCCTAATACATACAGTTTTCGAAAATTCAAAGAAAAATCAGCATAATATAATCTTTTTATTTTAATCACCTTATCATTATTGGGCTACTTAATGGGCTACTTGAGGGGCCTTTAAGGAGAATTAAGATTGGACCTCCTAATGGACTTCTGAATTTCAATATTGAGCCCCAATATAATTCAATCCATTAATATTAATTACTACCACTAATAAATTAATATTGCACTATCCATCTTAATCCATATTACGATAATATGGGCTCCCGGTTATTATTTCCCGCGTTTAAGATTATCAAGTCCATTAATTAATTAAGTTTCTGAATAGCTCTAAATTAATTAATATATTTCACCTTGGAGTAAAGACATCTCAACATTATTATCCGTACCGAAGAAACTGATTCTTCACTTGCAAGATTTGGTACGATAAAACTTCTGAGCCCACCAAAGGGGACTAATCACACGAGTCGTACTCGCACGCGTTTCTCCGTATTAAATCTTAGCAACCGTCGTATGATTAATATTACTGCCCAAGACATAAAGTTCGAAGTCACAATGATTCTCACCAAACATGAATCAAAGCAGTAACCATTAAGTACACAAGGTCCTATTTAAGTGACGGAGATTAAGAAATCAACAACCACTGAGGTCTAATTCTTCACATTTCAGAACAGAAGAATTTATCCTCGCTGCATACTAAATGTGCTAGTGCAATCTCTAAGTCAAGACAGACCAATCTGAGACTTACACATCGACCTTTCACGACGGATTGTTCAATTCCACCTAGGTCGTGAAAATGTACGTTTAGTTACAAGGAAACTGTTAATGTTGTCTTCCGTGATCGGGTATCACCACATTAACTACAATGTAACTAGTACTATTATGAACTGTTTGCAATAAATATTCAACATTCAATCATATCTAAAGCATATGCGATAAAAATATTATTCTCATAAATAAGTGTTTGATACACGAGTTATACAAAGTAAAAACATACTTTCACGTATAACTCCAACAATCTCTCCCACTTATACTTAAAGTCTGCTTTTTAGTATACATCATGCATGTCTTAGTGTAGTAGCTCTACGTGACATCTCATGTCAACCTACACTAACCTAATAATTCCTCCCACTTATACTTAAAGCAGATTGACAATAGTATTGACTCTCATTCCATCCACATGTCTCTTGAATGTACTATGAGGCAGACCCTTTGTGAATGGATCCGCTAGGTTGTCACCCGACGCTATCTTTGTCACCTCTATATCTCCTCTCTTAACGATTTCTCGTATAAGATGGTATTTTCTTTCTATGTGTTTGCTGGCCTTGTGGGCTCTCAATTCCTTTGAATTTGCAACTGCTCCGGCATTGTCACAAAAGACAGTTATCTTGTCGGGCAAATTCGGAACAACATCCAAGTCCACTACGAAGTTCTTGAGCCAAACTGCCTTTTTCGCTGCTTCACAAGCAGCTACATACTCGGCTTCCATGGTCGAATCGGCGATGCATTTCTGCTTAACGCTTCTCCATGAAATGGCTCCTCCTCCCATGCAAAACACACTACCCGAGGTTGACTTTCTTGAGTCTATGTATGATTGGAAATCCTAGTCCGTGTATCCCACGGGCACAAGACTATCTGACTGGTAAATCAACATCCGCTCACGAGTTCTTTTCAGATACCTCAAGATGCACTTTACGGCAGTCCAATGGCCTTTTCCGGGATTACTTTGATATCTTGCTACCATGCCCAACGCAAAACAGATATCCGGTCTCGTACACAGCATTGCATACATAAGGCTTCCTACGGCCGAAGCGTACGGAACACCTTTCATGTCATCTACCTCCGCTTACGTCTTAGGGCTCATTTCTTTCGATAGATGGATTCCGTGCCTAAAAGGTACAAAACCTTTCTTGGAATCTTGCATGCTGAAACGCTTCAAAACAGTGTCAATGTATGAAGCTTGCGATAAGCCCAACATCCTCTTCTTGCGATCGCGAGTGATCTTGATCCCAAGGATGTGACCGGCTTCCCCTAAGTCTTTCATATCAAATTGTTTTGACAGCCATACCTTTACGTCTGACAATACCTTTACATTGTTTCCAATGAGCAGGATATCGTCTACGTATAATACTAAGAATACCACCGCAGTTCCGTCACGCTTCTTATACACACAACTTTTGAACTCGCTTTGATCAAACCCATAAGACTTAATCACTTGATCAAAACACTGGTTCCAAGTACGCGATGCTTGCTTAAGTCCATAAATGGATCTCTTAAGCTTGCATACGAGATGCTCTTGGCCTTTTTCAATGAAACCTTTGGGCTGTTGCATATAGATATCTATCCCGTCAAGACTTCCGTTAAGGAAAGCTATCTTGACATCCATTTGCCAGATCTCGTAATCTAGATGTGCATCGATCGACAAGAGAATACGGATGGACTTAAGCATAGCTACAGGCAAAAAGGTTTCCTTCTGAGTATACCCTTTTGCCACAAGCCTTGCTTTGAAGGTCTCTACCCTTCCGTCCGGTCCTCTTTTCCTCTTGTACACCCACTTGCATCCAATGGGTTCTACCCCATTGGGTGGCTCAACCTACTCCCACACTTGATTATGATCCATCGAACCCATCTCGGTTTCCATTGCCGTTTGCCACGACTCCGCATCTTTATCTTGGATTGCCTCGTCTTATGTCCATGGGTCTAATTCATCGCTGGGAACCAAATCTGAAGATTCTCCTATCCCCATGAATCTCTCGGGTTGCCTAGCAATCCTCCCACTGCGACGGGGTTCTGGTTGTGAAGATGTGACGTGTGGTACATCATCTTGTATACTTGGTATCGAGGTTTGACCTCTCAATTCTTCTAAGGTAGTTTTACTTTTAGGCTTCCGATTGTTCATATAGTCTTCCTCCAAGAATTTTTAAAGTGTGTACTAATCACAGTCTTTTGATCCTTGGGACTATAGAACATACACCCTTTTGTTCCCGCAGGGTATCCTATAAACAGCCTTAATTCCGAACGTGGATCCAACTTGCCGGCCTCCTTGTCTAGCACGTATGCCGGACAACCCCAAATCCGCAAATGTCTTAGACTGGGCTTGCGCCCGGTCCACAATTCCATTGGGGTTTTAGGAACCGATTTGGATGGGACCAAGTTTAGAATGTAAGCCGTCGTTTCCAAGGCATTACCCCAAAACAACTTGGGTAAATTCGAATAACTCATCATGGATCTGACCATCTCTAAAAGAGTTCAGTTTCTTCGTTCCGCCACACTGTTTTGTTGAGGAGTTCCCGGTGCAGTTAACTGGGATACGATCTCTTCGTCCAATAAGTAATTCAAGAATTCATCGCTGAGGTATTCGCCTCCACGATCTGATCGTAGAAACTTTATACTCTTTTCCCTATGTTTCTCGGCTTCGGCCTTAAACTCCTTGAACTTATCAAAAGTTTCAGACTTATGCCTCATAAGGTAAATGTACCCATATCTCGAGTAATCGTCAATGAAGGTGACGAAATACTCATACCCCATTCTCGCTTTGATCGTCATTGGACCACACACATCGGTATGCACGAGTCCTAACACTTCTGTGGCTCTATTCCCCTTGGCTCCAAATGCCCTCTTGGTCATCTTACCCTCTAAACAGGATTCACAAGTTGGAAACAGTTCGACTTGGAATGATTCCAAGGATCCGTCTTTCACCAATCTCTCTATCCGCTTTAGATTAATATGACCTAGTCTAAGATGCCACATAAGTGTTTCGTTCAACTCCGAAGAACGCTTTCTTTTATTACTCAAAATGATCGACTTGTTATTAGATTCATTATTTGAGTGGTGTGCACACTTAATCGTATAGAGATTGTTTACCAACGTTCCATGACAGATAGTATCATTCTTAAAAGAAACAGTAACAACTTTATTAAAAGTAACTGAATATCCATAAAAAAACAACTTATAAACTGAAATTAAATTCTTCCTAAAGTTCGAAAAGTATAAAACATCTCTTAAAATTAAAACTCTATCTTCAAAGGATAGGTGCACGACTCCCACTGCTTCGGCTGCCACTCTCGTAGCATCGCCCAAAGTGATGGTGATCTCATTCTTGCTAAGTCGTCGGGTTAGCTGGAACCCCTGAAGAGTGAAACAAATATGATCAGTTGCCCCGGTATCCACTACCCAAACGTGGGCAGCATACGCCGCAACATAAGTTTCAACGACTAAAGCATGAGACTTACCTTTTTTTACCGCCTTCTTAGGCTTAGAACAGGTAGACCTCCAATGTCCTTTCTTCCCGCAATTGAAGCACTTGCTCTTACCGGATATCTTCACGCCGTACGGCTTGAATGCTCTTTCTTTGCCACCAAGAGTGAGTCTACTGGTTTGGTTCCGATCAATCTCCTTCTTCTCAATCTTACCTTCCATTGGCCTAGATTTCGAGAAAAAGCTCTTGATCACCAAAGCCTCATCCTTACTCCCTAAGTATGACTCTACCGTTATCAGAGCTTTGAGCAGGGTATCTAAAGTGAACTTGTGTTCCGATAACACGTATTCCCAAAAGAACCCATCAAAACTACTCGATAGCTTTAGGAGTATGGAATCGATTTGACTTTTTTCACTTTGTCCGGCACCAAGAAACTTGAGTTTTTCAAACTCACGCCTAAATTTGAGAACATGATCCCTTACAGGTGTTCCCTTCACCATTTCCTTCGTGAGCTTCTCACAAATGGTGAACAGATTCGCCATGGGGTTCTGATGTTGAAATATCTCTTCAAGGCTATTCATGATATCAACAGCCGCTTCAATGCCTTCATGAATGCGTTTCAAATTTTCAGACATAAATGTCAAGATGATGCGCTTCATGTGCTCATTGGAATGCTTCCAATCATCGAATACCGCCATTTCCCCATTACTTGACTTATCATTAAGTTTCTTGGGTACGTCAACGCTAAATATCCAATAGTGTTCTTGCACAGGTAGGACCATATTCATGTTACGTTTCCAATCAACATAGTTCTCAACAACAAGTTTGTTATCTTTAAGTATACTAAACAGTGGAATAAAAGGTTGCGACATGATGAACTGAGAATAAAACATACATTCATATCAATATCTAGAAAAATACGAAATTATCACATAATTCGATCACATCAATTATATTGAAACCTTAAAACAATATAATCATGCATCAGCCAACATCTCGAAATAATTTAAATGCGCCACAAGGGGTGGTCTATACATTTAAACACATTCAAGCGGATCACAAACTTAAAAGTTACAAATTCTTAATTCAAAATTAATAGTTGTCTCCCACTTTGACCACATAGAAATTGACAGGGACTCCGAGGGGAGTAAGTTAATATCAATTTCCTATGCCTAAGTAATAACCATAATTAAATACAGGATTATTATTTCGCTTTGAGCAAGCCAGTCGTGGTGAGGGTCAATACCGCCACTAGTAATAATCCACAATCATCATTTCGGAATTTATTCATGTGAAATCCGTCCTTTTGGCCGATCCGAGAGGGAAATGTATTCCAAAAGAACTTCACAAATAAATAAATTATAGAGGCCAAATTAATCCAATTTTAATATCCGGAATAAAATTACGATTAAATAAACATACTTAGTAATTTTCGAAAGTAAGGTTTTTCTTGGACAATAAAATTCATGCAAACACATATTAACAAATAATAATAAGTACACGAAATAAAACATCCATCAAAACAAAATTAAACACGTTGGAGCACTCAAATCCAATTGTCACGGTTTAATTTCTTCACGTCTTGATGCGAAAAATTGTCCTTGTTGCTTTCTATCGTTCGTCTCGACACACTCCCACTCGAACAGCAATACTTAATCAGAAACATCATCGTTTGGGGTTCGGGACGACGTTTAAAATCACACAAAAAAACGCAGAACTGAAATTAATTTTAAAAAAAATCCACGGCCCGAGAAACGGTGCGCGTCGGCCCACGGAGTGGGCCCGTGCGCCACCCGGCACGGCGCCGAGCAGCTGGCCGCCGCATAAGTGCGCGCGCGCCCGCGCCATGCCGCCCCCTGTCGTGCGCCCGGGTCGTGCGCCTCGCGCACCCCGCGTACCGGGTTTCGCCGTTCGTTCTCGTTTCTCACACCATGCTTGATTTTACGTCCATGCATGCGCCACACATGCATGCGTCGTCCGGGTACACCGTCTTTAATTCTTCGTTCTTCGTCTCGATCCGGTTACAATTTATTTTACAAAAAAAATAAATACTAAATCTAGACTAGTCTATTACAATGATCAAATCAAAATAAAAACAACTAATCTACTCGTGGATTTTCTTACGAGAAAAACGAATTCGAACGAATCGAATTAAAAAAAAATTAAGTTTACACGCATGAAAAATTAACAACATTAAAACCATGACAATTGGATACCTGCAAAAAAGATTTAGCAATTCTACTATCCAATTTCAATTTAATGTTTAACAATTTAAATTCTAATTTAAAGATCAGAGCCCGAAACCGTGGCTCTGATACCAGTTGTTTGGAAAATAGGGGTGCCCGGAATCTATGTGACTTACGTACCTCTTGTAGAATTGGCCTTTGAATAAACGGGACAATCACGATCACGCTTTATCAACCCAAAAGCCTTCTCAAGTATTTCCCTTTCGCCTTACTTGATCACCGGTGAGAGATGCTTTCAAGTAATTTAAATAACTAAGGAAAAATAAAAATATATATGCTCTTGATTTTTCCAACACATGGAATTATGTACTTGGGGATGAAATAATCACCCCCTATTTATAAAGTGAGATGGCCGAAAATTGTAGATTATTTGGGCTTGGAGAAAATCTTTTCTTAGACTCTAAGAAATCTTGAATATATCTCATATATTCTTTTCTCCACAATAAAATATTCCACAAAAATCTCACTCACCTTATTAAGGCTTGTAATTCTCGAAAATAATTAGTAGAGAATCCAAGATTTGGATCTTCTTGAATATATGAGACAATCTTGTATTACAAGAATACTTATCTTCCATAATATCTTTCCAAGAAAATCAACAAAATCTTTTCTCTCCTAATACATACAATTTTCGAAAATTCAAAGAAAAATCAGCATAATATAATCTTTTTATTTTAATCACCTTATCATTATTGGGCTACTTAATGGGCTACTTGAGGGGCCTTTAAGGAGAATTAAGATTGGACCTCCTAATGGACTTCTGAATTTCAATATTGAGCCCCAATATAATTCAATCCATTAATATTAATTATTACCACTAATAAATTAATATTGCACTATCCATCTTAATCCATATTACGATAATATGGGCTTCCGGTTATTATTTCCCGCGTTTAAGATTATCAAGTCCATTAATTAATTAAGCTTCTGAATAACTCTAAATTAATTAATATATTTCACCTTGGAGTAAAGACATCTCAACATTATTATCCGTACCGAAGAAACAGATTCTTCACTTGCAAGATTTGGTACGATAAAATTTCTGAACCCACCAAGGGGACTAATCACACGAGCCGTACTCGCACGTGTTTCTCCGTATTAAATCTTAGCAACTGTCGTATGATTAATATTACTGCCCAAGACACAGAGTTCGAAGTCACAATGATTCTCACCCAACATGAATCAAAACAGTAACCATTAAGCACACATAGTCCTATTTAAGTGACGGAGTTTAAGAAATCAACAACCACTGAGGTCTAATTCTTCACATTTCAGAACATAAGAATTTATCCTCGTTGTAGGTCATCTTCAACACATACTAAATGTGCTAGTGCAATCTCTAAGTCAAGACAGACCAATCTGAGACTTACACATCGACCTTTCACGGCGGATTATTCAATTCCACCTAGGTCGTGAAAATGTACGTTTAGTTACAAGGAAACTGTTAATGTTGTCTTCCGTGATCGGGTATCACCACATTAACTACAATGTAACCAGTACTATTATGAATTGTTTGCAATAAATATTCAACATTCAATCATATCTAAAGCATATGCGATAAAAGAATTATTCTCATAAACAAGTGTTTGATACACAAGTTATACAAAGTAAAATCATACTTTCACGTATAACTCCAACAATAGTGTCTCACGTAGGCTTGGCAACGGGGGGGGGGGGGGGGGGAATCCCCCATCCCCGCGGGGATCCGCCCCGTTCGGAGCGGGGAATCCCTGAAGTAAACGGGGACGGGGATTTTTTCTTCCCCATAGGCAGGGACGGGGATAGTATTCCCCGCCCCGTTCCCCGCGGGGACCTGTATTATTTTTATATAATTAATATTTTTTATATGTATATAATATATTAATTTAGTGGTAAATTATAAATAAATATTTCATAATTTTCCTACTCAATTAATTATTTATTTTAAAATTACACCTATATTTTATTTAATATTATGTTATTAGTTTCAAATTATATAATTTTCACTTTAATACATATATTAACTAAAAATATTAGAATTAGAGACTCTTCAAATTGCTTAAATTAATTTTTCTTAACACCAACTTAAATTAATTGTTGTGTATGATTAAATTTTTAAATTTATATATTATTTTTTTATTTTAAAAATTAGAAAAAAAATTAATTAGACGGGGACGGGGATCCCTGCGGGGCGGGGATGGGGGAAAAAAATTCCCCGTTTATTTCGCGGGGATGGGGACGGGGAATCCCCGACTTCGTGGGGACGAGGAATCCCCGACTTCGTGGGGACGGGGATGGGGAATGGCATCCCGGCCCTGCCCCGCCCCGTTGCCAAGCCTAGTCTCACGCAGGAAATAGATGGTGTACTTTGCAGCAAAAACCAGACAAATGGGCGGGAAAGATAAAATTACCATTTTGTCCAGACTATTGTATTTTTATATATAATATAGATTTTTTCGCTTCTATAATCATCTTTCTCAATTACTCACTTATTCCTCCACCAATAACCACCATCAAACATTTGTTGTCCACTTCTATTACAAAATTGAGGCATGACACTAACAATGCAACCACCATTGGAATAATCATTCCCCAAACATATCAATTTTATTATGGGAGCAAAGATGAAAATAATTTTTCAATTTCATTACCATTGAAGCGTTGTTAACCAAACGTCCTCTAAATAATATATTTTGGAAAAAAAAAAACTGATGGGAATATATTAGGTGTAGTTGTGCAATTGGACCGTTAGGTTCCGGTTCCATTTTTTAATTATGTTTCACACTTTCCCCTATTTTATTCATATTGCAATCCCAAAAAAAATATCATAATTTTGAATTTAATTTACTGTAATAAATTTCTTGTTTCATCAGCAAATTCTAAAACATCAACTAATGATACAGCGTGACTGGATCTTCAAATCGCTTGAGCAAGGCTAATTCACATATTCACACACGTATGTAGTTCCTTGGGCCTTTTTAATTGGGTATGGCCGAAGATTTGGCCCATTAAAGAATCTCTTGGGATTATATTTAGGCACAGGTTAAATACAGTCCCATGTTTTGTGAATACACCCCACCAAAATAAAAATGTTCGGAAATCTTTTCTGAAAAATATAAAAATATTCGAATTTTTTTTCCGGAAATTCATATGTTTAATGCTTTTTTTTTTTTGCATTTTTGGATTTTTTTCCAAAAGTTATAAAATATTTTGAATTAGTTTCCCGAACACTTTTTGGTGGAGTGTATTAATAAAAGATAGGACGGTATATAACCTTGTATTAATTGAACTGGACAGATGATTGAGACCAGCGACCCAGTCATAGAAGCCCAAAAGAGATGAAACAGTTCAATAAGTAGGATATTAAATCATTTGACAAATACTTTTGTCTTTTTCTTTTTATAAATATATTGAATTAATTAAATTGAGGTCCAGTTACAAAAAAGGACTGCATGACATAGTCCAACCCATATCATTTTCTTGAAACTCATAAATTCAGAAATAAAGAAAAAGGAAAAGATTTTGCCTCTCACTAAATACACCAAGTGGGGCCCATGGATTATGCAACTCAGGTAAAATACACAATGCCATTAGCCATTTCTATCAATAAGAACTGATATTTCACACAAAAGTTGGGTCAATTGTCCAGTCAAACATGTCTAAGGAGTACTATCATTGTGATTTCTATCATAATATATTGCTACACTTGTATATGCATTAATTCTTTGTACTAATTCCTTGACAATGATGATAACCTTCCATATCATACCATCCAATATGGAAATTCAAAAAATTTATTGTTGTACTTGTATTGAATGATTTGGTGAATATATTAATGGGGTGTTTGGCAAATAAATCATAAAAGGCCACCTCTGGCAGTCTGGCCTCCCTCATCTCACCCTTAAGAAAATGTAAAATAAAAAAATGTCATCACTTGAATTCTATTTTTCGTTATTTGAATTATATATATAGCTTTAAATAAATTTTTTTTTTTTTTGACATTTTCATTTATGCTCATGGATACACACACAACCTTAATAATTTTGTTAGGATTCAACGAATAACAATTGTTAAGATTTTTTTTTTCTATGACGGAACATAAGATTTAATGTTTACCATTTGACAAATAAAAATTATAATTAATAGTCATGGTCGACAATTGGAAGTTTAGGCATGGTCGAATGAGTAGTTCAACTTAGACCCCAAAACAATATATATATATATATATATATATATATATATATATATATATATATATATATATATATATATATATATACTTACAACTAACATCAAGACTTGGTGGATAGGTCTTTTAAAGGTTAACTAATAATCAATAATTATATGATACGAGTTTGAAGGTGCATATTGTTTTATTTAGTTAATATTCTTTTTTCACATTCAAATTTTTGGATATATGCAATTTTTTTTTTCTTACATTCATTTTTTTTAATGGCACAATCAATTTTTTGTCCTCTTAATATTTCAAGATTCCTTTTTAATTTCAAATGATGATGAATGTAATTTTTTGTATCCTAAGATTTATTAACTGGTAATATTTTTTTATTAATTAATTATATATATATATATATAATCCATTATAACTAGTTAAAAAAATATAACTAGTTAAAATCAATCCATTATTCACACTTTTTTGATCTTGCACGTGACCGACTTGCTTAGTGTAGTCCATTTTTCCTTATAACTGAATTAATATGGGAGAACATGCATAATCCAATGCATGTTCAAGTGATGATGCTTCAACAATCAAGTGATGATGATGCATAATCCGACGAAATGCAAATATTTTAACAATTAATCAAATAAAATTAAGTTCAAGTGATGAGGGACTATGCATAAACAAAATTCAATAGAAATGGATAAACTTTTAAGTTTGTCTCAATATTTTATAAGGTGGTATAAAGTTTGATCGTTTAATTTCAGAGCTATATAAGTAAGCAAATCTTATATACATTCAGTTTAACATGAATTTGTTGTATATGTATTAAATATCAATTGTTTTACAAAATACTAATTAATTTAGTACGTAGTATTAATTGTTTCTTTAAATAATTCATTAATTATTTTACCAAAAATGATAATTAACATCAATTATATTGTGCAACTAATGTATAGTCCTCTTACAAAATATTACATTGAGTGACTCGAAATTGCTATGCTTAACATCTTAAATATTTTTTTGATATGATGAATTTTTGTTGGATCTATAATTCTTTTATGATCATTCAAAAGTTGAGTATGCAAGAGATAATAGTAAATCCATAAAAAAATTAACTTTTCTTCTAACTTTATTTTAGGATAAGGGCAAAAAGTAGATGCTGAAGAAAATACTCAAAATATAGGAATATATTGGTTCTAATGGTACTTTGATTAGTTATATTGATTTCCTACCCAATGAGGTCCTTGACATTGTGGTGGCTGATTGGCCTTTAAATTAATGCAGCAGCGTTTTCAAAAATAAATAAATATATATTTACAAATTTTAATTGAATGTGGAATAACTAGAAGAAAACATTGTGGATATAGATTAATAATGTAATGAGGAGTAGTTTTGGAAAATCCTTTGACAATGCTCTCATGGTCCATGGATCCTTCCTTCCTACATCTTCTACTCTCGCCAATATGTAAAACAAATTTAATATCGTTCCCCCTTTTCCTTTTTTACTCATTGTTCGATGAAAAAACTTCTAAAATTATTACATATATCTGTCATCAGATTAATTATTGTTCTTTAGTTGATACCAAAAGACTTCTTCAGATTGCAAAATGAATATTTTTTAAGGTTAAGGTGAAATTCATTAATTGAATAAACAAGTACTCGAATGACAAAAAATACAAACATGTATAGGACAAACATGATTGGAGCAAAAGTTGCAATTTACGGGGAAAATAATGTAAGGGTTGCGACCTTCGATCACGAAAAAAAAAAAAAAAAACATAATGAAAAGGGGTAATGAACTATAATCCATTTCCAAGAGCAAAACTTGATTCCATCAAGAACCTTCTCCAACGATGGTGATCTCTCTTTGAAAATGACATAATTCCTTGATTTCCAATCTTTTTGCAAAACACATCACCAAATCTAACCAAAAGTTTCTTGGCAATTGGTCGTTTGCCGAAGCATGAGAATTCAATGAAGTGATCCTTTAAAGATGTTGAGTATACGAACGGACAATCCAACAAGTTGCAGATGACTGACCAAAAACTCATATGAAATATTCTATAGGTAGAATAATGTTCATATTGATAAAATTCGCAAATTCTAGTTGGGTCAAAATCTCACACAAGACTAATTTCAAGATTTTTGTTCTCAGTTTTTGTTACTATATGGACAAATATGTGTTAATGTAGAAGCAAAATGTGTGTTACTATCGAACTAAATATGTGTAAGACTCTACCCATATCTCCATCGAAAACCCACCCCCCCAAAAAAAAAGAGAAAAGAAAAATTATAGCTCTCACAACCTAAATCGATTGCCTTTGTCTCTTCTCTTAGGCCTAGTTTGGTTGGGGTTAAAAGATTAGTACCAAAATTTTAATTCCGTATTTAAAGAGTGAAATAAGTATTATTTACATGTGTTTAGTAACAAATAATAAAACGCGTACTATATTATTTTGTGTGTTTGGTAAGTGATACTTTAATTGATATTATATTTATTCACTTGTTTGGTAGAGTATATACTATTTCATTTAGTTGTGTTAATTGACTTATATACCCTTCCATTTAAGTTTTTTTTTTTTAAATTAAAATCGTTACTATACTACAACCCATTAAGTTCGTAATAAAAAAACCCACACATGGACCGACATAAAAGTCCACGTCTTGACCTACAAATCGCTGGAATCCTCAAGAAATGAGAACCGATGTTTGAGCTTCCCCACTTCCCCCCTAAATCGGCTCCACTATTTTCATCCATATTGTAGTTTACCATACCCAACAACACACCTCAAACAATATTTCGCGGTCCCGAAAAAGAGTCAAATACGTGGATTCGAAACAGAGCCGAAATAGCGGCCAACTTTCGCCAGAGATTGGGCAAATTGACAAATCAAATAGATTCCAGCAACCCACCGTCGGGTGAATTGGGTGTTCGATTCGCGAAACAATGTAGAAAGTTTTAATTAGAGAATTTTATAAAAGAGAAAATGGAATTAAGCAATTGAATTTGTAGGAGTTGTGTTGAATGAAGAATGATACCTTAATTGGGTGTGAACGGAGTGTCGCCGGAACTAAGGTTTCTTCTTCCACGATGACTGTCTCGGAAGCCGTCAACGTTGCAAGCAATTGGTTGGAGAAGATAAAATATATTATGCTTTTTGAAACAAAAAGGTAACCTATATCTCAAAAAATTTCTAGAGATAGCACAATACCACCAACATGGTGGTATAGGTAATGTATGCTGTAATAATTGTTTCGTGAGACTTGGGGGGAGATGAACTACCTGATCGGTCTTTTTACCGGGTTTGTGAGGCATGAAGGAGCTGCTACCAAACAGATTATAAAGAGGGAATTGGTTTGTTTCACCTCCTTTTCACACCAATCAAACTGACCCTTAGTCCAATCAATCGAATAGTTTCAGTTTTTCTTTTTCAAATTAATTTTTATTCATCATCAACAAATTAATATCAAATTAAATTAAAACTTGATCAAACGAAATATATTTGTACGACTGTGTCACACAATTTGGTGATTTAATCACCACAACATAACTACACATTTTTTTTCGTCGTGATTATTGTACCGTGGTTTTAGAACCAGCCCCACATAGAGCTTAATTACTCAGGATAGTAAAAAAAAAAAAAGCAATAAAGTTTCATATCATTTGTAATTAATTATTCATTAACAAAGCAAATTATGTTGGAAAATATTGGTTTTGACAATATTTGATTAAATATTAAGTGACAATTTAATTATCCATTTTGCGTAAATGGATTTGGTTGGTTCGATTTCTCAAAACCAAATTTAGGGTGAATGAGAAATTAATATCATTTAATATGTGGATAAATACATTGACGAATGTATTTATAAAAGTAATAGTGAAGGATTGTGACTTATAGACATGAAGTGTCGTGTCTTTTGATAAAACTATTCTAAAGGTTGTGTCTTTATGAGATATACCTTTTAGTGAATAGTTGTTTATTTCCAAGAGTTATGACTTTTGGAAAAAATAAGAGTTATGGTAAAGAGTCACAACTATTACCTAACGACCCTTGGAAATCTATAAATAGACCCCCACATTTGCTATTTGCATTAAGTTTTGGAAAATTGTTTTCATTCACATTGAAAATTAAGTGAATTGTCAAATGCATACATGCATTAATAGTACTGCATTAGAATCGAGTCTGAAAGTTCCGGAAATTCATTTGCGATTCGCCGATAGTCTCCGCTTCGTAGTGCAACGGGCGGAAGGCTCTAAAGTCGTTGTATCTTGGGGACGGTTGCCATGAGCCGTATTGCACCAGTGTACGGGGCAATAACGTCTTACGGAGAGCGAGTTAAACTCGTGCCCGACTTTCGTATTAGTCCGTGTCTTGCATTGTATCATCTTCGTCTACACACACCACATTTATTTAATTTTTTCTAACAAACGTAAGACGTTATCCTGTGTGTATTCAAATATGCATTCTATCACCATTCACAGTTCATGCAGGCATCTATTCATGCTGATATGATTTCACAATATGGCAAGAAAAATGCGTCAGGGAAGTTTAATTTAATTCTTAAATAAAATTTCTTAGATTTGTTGTATATGCGGTAATTTTGTAATTGGCCGGGAATCTTCCATGCCAATTAACTTTCGAAAGTAACAATGCTACTTTAATTTGTGTTATGGAACAACGCAGGTTTGAGGATGCCTAAATATTGATCTATTAGAAGTTTGCTTACGAAATCATGAAGGAATATTGATTCAAATCAATGGTCCACTCACCGAATTCGTTGAAGAATTTTTGTAAACACCTGGTGTGCAGGGTTTGAGAATTTGGAAGCGGCAGTTTCCTAGAGAGAAATGATTGTTTTGTTCCTCAGGCATCAGAAGCGGACAATACTACCGTTGCCTCGACAGATTCGTCATTCGTTGTCTCGAATGAACGCGGCGGTTTCCGAAAGACTAAATGGTAATTCGTGAACACCCTTTGTTTATTGTTTCTCTCCGGCGGCGGCGCTGTCAATGCACCGTTTAGACTAGAAAATGGTAATTCGGCGATTGGAAACAATGTCGTGGTGGTGCTCCTCCCGGTGATGTACTGCAGTCGCGCCTCGCGATGGTGGCTAGTGACCACGGTAGTTACCGGCCCTAAAAAAAAGGTGAGGCGGCGCGGCAGCGGCGGTAATGGATCCGCCGCTTCCTTCCAGATTTCACAGCGATGGGATTCCGCGCGATGACGGACGGTGGCAGCGGCGTTCGGATCTGCGGCGATTTGAGTGGTCGGCGACTGCCGCTTCTTGGATGGTGACTGGTGCTCCTCCGCGTTGGGACGGAGATTAAGAACGTCGACTGAAATTTAAGAGAAAAAAGAGGACTCTTGACCTGGAAATGTCCCTCCTCCTCTTTCTCCAATGGCCGCGATGGTTCAATCTAAGTTGAAAATGGCATTTCGAAGCGGTGGAGGTAAGACTTGATTTGGTCAAAATTCCTGTTAATATATTTGCCCAACAAGTGTGGTAAAATTAATAACTTGGGCCTAATAATATGAACGGTGAATTTATTGGCCTACTTATGATTTCTGATGGACATCTGCTATATACCCCTCCATATTTATTAGATACCACCACCATATTTTTTATTTATTATAATATATTTTTTGAATGACTTTTGTCACTGGAATACCAAAAGTCACAAGAACACAAATTGCAAAAGTTTCTGGAAGCCGTTTTCGATAAGTTTTCGAAATTTACATAATTTTTCGACTGTGTGTTTTCGAAATTAAGGTAAGCAAAATTACAAAAGTTTCTGGAAGCTGTTTTCGATAAGAAGTTTTCGAAATTTACATAATTTTTCGACTGCGTGTTTTCGAAATTAAGGTAAGCAAAATTGCAAAAGTTTTTGGAAGCCGTTTTTGACAAGCTGTTTTCGAAATTTACATAATTTTTCGACTGTGTGTTTTCGAAATTAAGGTAAGCAAAATTGCAAAAGTTTCTGGAAGCCGTTTTCGAGAAGAAGTTTTCGAAATTTACTTATTATTTCGACAGTATGTGTTCGAAATTCTTATTTTCGACAGTTTTTGTTCGAAATTTATTAGTTATTTAGACAATATTTTTTTGAAATTTAGTTATTCCTGCAGCATTACCACAAGCCATTTCAAGCAATATGAAATATATGCACCTTTATTTATTGCTCAACATCACAATAAAAAGTAGTATCTCAGTTTCAAATCCCTAACATCAGTTCCTTAAATCTAATTATCTAAGTGTAAACTTCAAATTAATAAATATTCAAGAGGGCAAACTTCTTCGGGTTCATCTTCACCTTCATCATTTGTTTCACCGTCTTCTTGATCTTCCCCTTCATTTTCATCGTCTTCTTCATCGTCTCCTTCATCATCATTCTCTTTTCCATTGGAGTTAGGAGTACACACAAATTGTTCATGTTGCCCTTCGATTGTCATCGTTTCTTTAGGTGGCACAATAGGTTGTTCCTCTTGTTCTTCGGGTAGTAGTGTGTTAAGTTAACACCAGCCCTCTAACTTATATAAAATTATCACTTAATTAAGCACACTAGACTTTTAATTAATCCCTCCACACAAGTCTATCCCTTAATAATTAAGCTTAGAAGTGGATATATCATAATCTGGTGTTAATATACATGTAGCTTCACTTTCATATTCCCATTAATACAGAATCTTAAATTCCAATCACTCTAAAACTAATTGATTTTTCCTTTCAAATTTATACATCTATACATCAAAATTAAAATTTTATCCACAATCCTCATTCTTTGACTGATATTCTTTTCCTTTCTCATTGTTTCATCACATCACAAATTCCTTACATGAACTGCCCTGTCTAACTCCATTCCTTAACACCCCTCAACTCTTACATCCAAGATTGATCAAACATATTACTGTTACTATAATTTTAACACACTGTAATTTATCTAATGTGATTAATTAGCATTAAACTAATGCATCAAAATATAATATAACACAATCAAGGCAAATTCTAACCATTAACAATACTAACCTCCTTTGCTTTTCTCCACCGGGGTTTTGCCGGAAGAACGTGGTGGCTCACCACGCCTTGGTCGATGCTTTATAGGTAAGGGCGGTCGCAAGAAAGAGGGAACGGTTGCACTGCATGTGCGGTGGCGGTCGGTGACGGTGGCGGGCGGCAACCTTGGCGCTACGTGTGGCGGGCGGAAACCTTGGCGCTGCGTGTGGCGGTGGAAACCTTGGCGCTGCGTGTGGAGGTGGCAAGGCTGCGTGCGGTGACGACAGGGAGGAGCCTGGCGGTGGCGGTTGCGGTGGCGCTGCGACCCGATGGCGTCGTTGAGTGGAGGTCCGCGGCGTTGCTTCGTGGGCGAAAACGGAGGAAGTGGTATGAAAAAAAGAAGGGTTTTGTGGGTGTATGAATCTTTTGAGTAATATTACTGAGGGGTAATTTAGGTAAATTGTAAGGGGTGTATTTAATAATTATGTACATTTAAGTGGGTAGATTAAGTGGGTGGGTGTATCAAATAAGTATGGAGGGGTATATAGTCGCACCCTTTCTGATGCCCATGTTTAGAATATGGGTCATGTTAATACTTAAATAGGCCTATTAATTGGTGGCTGAGCAATGTTGCTCTTCGTTTGAGCAATATTTGTGGCGTGGGCCAATTTTTATTTATTATTTATTATTTTTTTTCCCTTGTTTGTTAATATCAAATTAAAATTTTGATAGGGGATTTTTGTGCTTGAGTGCACAAAAATTGTGATTTGAATTTTTAATCCAAAAGTTTAAGTCGTATGCCTCGCTCGAGAGTAAATCGTGGCGATTAAGGCCTCATTTAAAATTATGCTTGAGAGCCCAAACTGAATTTTGGATTCCGTCCAAAAGATTTGTGTCGTATAAATTCGCTTGAGAATTGCTTGCGAATAAATGATGGCATTGAAGGCCTCATTTGTATTTGTGCTTGAGAGCACAAGTAGTGTGAATTTAATTCACAAGATTTGACTCGTATATTTAATGGAGAATTATTGAGTCAAAATGTGGCAATTATGGCCATACTAGAAATTTAATTTAATCTGGTATTTTGACCAAGATTAAATTTTGAGGCCTTATTTGAATTTGTGCTTGAGGGCACAAGTGGTGTTAATTTAGTTCACAAGGATTTGACACGTATAATTTAATGGAGAATTATTGAGAGTCAAATGTGGCTATTACGGCCACACTGAAAATTGAATTTAATTTGGTATTTGACCAAGATTAAATTTCGGACTTGAAGGGTGACTTCAAACGTTTGGTTTTCCAATTTATTTAGAGATTGTGTCCAAATTAATATTTGGTGAAATATTAAATAATGGAAAGGACGGACAATTCGAACAAGTGTGAGAGATAAATTCTCGCCATAAATACATTCGAATGTGGGGGAAAAGATGTCTCTCCATGATATACATTCAGAATGTGAGGTGGTTTAGCTAAGGCGTGACCTTGAAGCTAAATGGAAAACCAAGAGGCTAGTGGAAATTTTTTCACACATGGATTTGTTCAATCTCGTTCATGAAAAGTTACCACACAAGGAGATGAATTTGCGTAAAGTGTGAGGATAAAGTGATCCTACAATTATCTCGAAGTGTGGGGGTGTGACCTTAAGAATTGAAGCACTGATAGTGTGCTTATTGATGTTTGTTGAACAAATCGAAAAAATTCCTGACGTGGAATTTTGTATGGAAATATCCAAATGTGTTGGATGCACAAAAGCAAACTGGATATTTGACACAGACTCCATGACCATCACTGGAAATGTGGGGAGAGCAGTGTCAAAATAATGCAATAATGATTGCATTGAAACAAAAATCCGGCCGGTTAAAATTGAGATGTTTTAGAGGATTATAGGCAAGGGGAATGAGGTTAAAACCCACGCATAAAAAGGGTGTTCATAGCGGTAACTCAACCATGATGACTGGAGGATCCCAAGAACTTGGTTCAATGAGACAACTAAGTTATGAAGCACTCAAGTTATGCACTTGGAAAACTTTTTGCAACCCATTCTCGAATCCCTTCAAGTGCAACTCTGCGCTTTTATGTGCAGCAAAACCTGCTGACGTGTGGTAAGGTTAAGTTTAACAGCTTTTAATGATTCCAATATCCCAAGGGTGGGGTATTGCAGGTTACCCTTGATAGGAGATCACCTATATAAGCGTTGAAGTGGGGCCGCTTCTGACTGAGAGAAATTCAGTACACGCTTATGAATCCAAGATACGGTCCAGGGCCGAAATGGACAACAACGTGAGAACCAAAGGGTATCAGAATCGTTGCTGTGTATATGTCATTGTCTTGGTTTACACAAAAAGTCGACCAGTTCAAGACATCATGTTCACTGAGTGGCAAGTAAATCCGATGGCATCTTACTAGGGAAGGTTCAAAGCCAGTCGCTACCTATCCCGATGCAGTACCGGTTCGTCGGAACTTTCTTAGGGTGTCACATGCATTAATTTCATTCATGTGGGGGATTGTTGGAAAATATTGATTTTGAGCATATTTGATTAAATATTAAGTGACAATTTAATTATCAATTTTGCGTAAGTGGATTTGGTTGGTTCGATTTCTCAAAACCAAATTTAGGGTGAATGAGAAATTAATGTCATTTAATATGTGGATAGATACATTGATGAATGTATTTATAAAGTTAATAGTGAAAAATTGTGACTTATAGACATGAAGTGTCGTGTCTTTTGATAAAACTATTCTAAAGGTTGTGTCTTTAAGAGATATACCTTTTAGTGAATAATTGTTTATTTCCAAGAGTTATGACTTTTGGAAAAAATAAGAGTTATGGTGAAGAGTCACAACTATTACCTAACGACCCTTGAAAATCTATAAATAGACCCCCACATTTTGTTGGGAAAATAGGGGTGCCCGGAATCTATTCGGGATGAACTTTAAATACGAATTTAAATACAATTATTACTAGCATGAATTAATCCTAATTAATTCAAATAATAATCCCAACAACTAATTATCATCATGCATGTTAAATTAATTTCACATATTTAACTAGGCGGAATTAAACAAGTAAACATGCGATTAACGTACCTCTCGTAGTAATGGCCTTTGGATATACGGGACACTTGTAATCACGTTCTATCAACCCAAAGCCTTCTCAAGTATTTCCCTTTTCACCTCACTTGATCGCCGGTGGGAGACGCTTTCAAGCAATTTAATAAACTAAGGAAAAAAAGAAAAATATCTATGCTTCTTGATTTTTCCAACACATGGAATTATGTACATGGGATGAAATAATCACCCCATATTTATAGGTGTAAGGTGGTCGAATTTTTGATGTTTATTGGGCTTGAAGAAAATCTTTTCTTAGACTCTAAGAAATCTTGAATATATCTCATATATTCTTTTCTCCACAATAAAATATTCCACAAAAATCTCACCCACCTAAGTAAGCATGAAATTTTCGAAAATTATAAGGATTAATTTCAAGATTTGGATCTTCTTGAATATATGAGATATTCTTGTATTTCAAAATACATATCTTCCATAATATCTTTCCAAGAAAATCAACAAGATCTAATTTCTCCTAAATATGCTTTTTTCGAAAATATCAAAGAAAAATCAGCAATATATTTTCTTTTTATTTTAATCACCTTATCATTATTGGGCTACTTAATGGGCTACTTGAGGGGCCTTAAGGAGAATTAAGATTGGACCTCCTAATGGACTTCTGAATTTCAATATTGAGCCCCAATATAATTCAGCCCATTAATATTAATTATTACCACTAATAAATTAATATTGCACTATCCATCTTAATCCATATTACGATAATATGGGCTCCCGGTTATTATTTCCCGCGTTTAAGATTATCAAGTCCATTAATTAATTAAGCTTCTGAATAGCTCTAAATTA
Organism: Ballota nigra; assembly: GCA_947034835.1. Taxonomy (NCBI): domain Eukaryota; kingdom Viridiplantae; phylum Streptophyta; class Magnoliopsida; order Lamiales; family Lamiaceae; genus Ballota; species Ballota nigra. The sequence goes on from OX344730.1 coordinate 41,966,449, forward strand.
ATTAATATATTTCACCTTGGAGTAAAGACAGCTCAACATTATTATTCGTACCGAAGAAACTAATTCTTCACTTGCAAGATTTGGTACAATAAAACTTCTGAGCCCACCAAGGGGACTAATCACACGAGCCGTACTCGCACGCGTTTCTCCGTATTAAATCTTAGCAACCGTCGTATGATTAATATTACTGCCCAAGACACAAAGTTCGAAGTCACAATGATTCTCACCCAACATGAATCAAAGCAGTAACTACTAAGCACACACGGTCCTATTTAAGTGACGGAGATTAAGAAATCAACAACCACTGAGGTCTAATTCTTCACCTTTCAGAACAGAAGAATTTCTCCTCGCTGTAGGACCTCTTCAACACATACTAAATGTGCTAGTGCAATCTCTTGGTCAAGACAGACCAATCTGAGCCTTACACATCGACCTTTCACGGTGAATTGTTCAATTCCACCTAGGCCGTGAAAATGTACGTTTAGTTACAAGTAAACTGTTAATGTCGTCTTCCGTGATCGGGTATCACCACATTAACTACAATGTAACACGTACTATATATTGAACGGTTTGCAATAGAAACTCAACATTCAATCATAACTAAAGCAAATGCGATAAAAGAATTATTCTCATAAAACGAGTGTTTGATACACGAGTTATACAAAGTAAAATCATACTTTCACGTATAACTCCAACACATTTGTCATTTGCATTAAGTTTTGGAAAATTGTTTTCATTCACATTGAAAATTAAGTGAATTGTCAAATGCATACATGCATTAATAGTCCTGCATTAGAATCGAGTCTGAAAGTTCCAGATATTCATTTGTAATTCGCCGATAGCCTCCGCTTCGTAGTGCAACGGGCGAAAGGCTCTAAAATCGTTGTATCTTGGGGACGGTTGCCATGAGCCGTATTGCACCAGTGTACGGGGCAATAACGTCTTACAGAGAGCAAGTTAAACTCGTACCTCGACTTTCGTATTAGTCCGTGTCTTGCATTGTGTCATCTTCGTCTACACACACCACATTTATTTAATTTTTTCTAATAAATTATAGAGATAAAACAACTACATCGTGCAACTCAAGTACATTTTTAAATAAATTATACTCCCTCCGTCCCTCTTAACTTTCATAGGTGGGTTGACATAGATGTTAAGAAAAACTGTTCTATTAACTTTTTCAACCAATGAATGAAGCGTATTTTGAAATAAAGTAGGTATTGTGAGAGCGTTTTATTTTCATATTTGGGATGTAAAAGTTATTTAGGGGACATAGGGAGGATTTTGTTTCATTGAAGAGTTATAATTGTTTTGACTAAATAGTGCAATTGTTAAATTGAAGAGTTATAATTGTTTTGACTAAATAGTGCAGTTGTTAAAACAAGAACTGTTTAAATATACATTTTTAGAGTACTAGGTTGATACAACGTGCGTTGCACGTTATACGTAAGTGGGCAGTAACAAGTCAATAGTAGAATAATAAAACAAGATTTTAGAAACTCAATAATTTAATGCTCCAATTTTTCAAAAAAATAAAAAGTAGAGACTCGATTATTACTCATGAAGAAGTCCCTTTGATAAGTAGAGACTCGGTTATTACGCATGAAAAAGCCCCTCTGATATGCATGGAGAAGCCCCTTCTAAAGAAGATTGAAAGAATTAAATAGTACTTAGCATTGAAAATCACATAATTGATAACATAGTTCTTTTATTTCAAGCTAAAGGCAAATAAGCTAAAGGGGATATTTTGAAACCCTGAAAACTGCTTCTAAATGTATTTTTTTCCAAAAGTTAGTAAGAGACAACTAAAAAAAATACTTCTAAAAGTAGATTTTAGTGTTTCAAAAACCCCCCTAAGTATCAAGAAACTAATTAAGCTAAAGACTGAAAATTCATTTATGGTTTTTTCACAAGTCGGTTATCGTCTACTGTGTCCAGTTTGCAACTGTCATATCATAAATATCAAAACAAATAAAATTAGTAATCCAAGTGTTTAACATGTTGTAACGAAACTTTAACATGCTCCATATGAAAATGAACCCCGTATTAGATCAATTGGTGATGAATAATTTGAGGGTTGCTCAACTGGTCACTTCAAACTTGATGCAGTAATGAGCATACATATCGGTGTTATTTGCTAGGTCATAACCAAGTCCCTGTCAATTTTCATTCTCTGCAAACTCTTCCAAATACAAAATATTTTCCCATATAAACAAAAATTTGACACAAATTAACAATGTTAGAATTTGTAAAATAAAATTGCATATAAAGAATAATATGATGTAAATATTATATCAAGCACCTACACAATGAGCATACTTTAAATAAGAATTCGCTACTAACAGGTAAATAAACACGAACAAAATGAAAGACATGTTACATATACCTAATACTAAGAATTTTTTTTTTCAATTGAAAAATAATTTCAATCGTAGGCTGAAATTTGAGGATGACTGCCTCATGACAGACTTGTTCTTAGGCAACCATTTTCAATATGTAGAATCATTATTGCAATTAACATGAATATATCAATTTTATAAATATAATACTTCATTTATTACAATTTAGATTATCTTAAGCTACGAAAAAATAGTTTCTCTCTAAAACTAATCACCTCCAAACATCACTTATTTCTCACCAGCTATATTGCACGTCATACGTAAACAGTTAGCAAGTAAGTTCAAACTATTCGCATATGAATCAATGTTAATTCTAACTTTAATAAGAGCAAGAAATTAAATTTCAATAACAACAAAAATATTTCTATTAAAAATATTATTACAAACCAAAATATTGTGATAGGAAATGAGAACATTAGTTATGTTTGAATGATAGAGAGAAAGTCCTACAAACCAGGTGGCTTAGTCCACCTGACCACTGGGTTCTTCACTTTAGTGAGTGACCTGGGTTCGATTCCCTTTGGGAACGAATTGAGGGAGGTATAAGGTGGTTTGGAGAATTTTTGGGGGCTTGGTGTACTAACTCTAACAACTAACATTTACCGATTTAAAAAAAAAATCCTACAGACTCGGGATTTTAGCATCAATGGTAAGTTTTCTATCGACGATCCATGAGTAAGGGGAGTGTACAGGGAAATAATTGAATTAATTTCACACCTCCCTATAAGTTCTCAAACTTTTAGATGAGGTGGAATTCTTCTAGATACCAAAAGCAAAAGCTAAAATATGATTACATAAATAATTCGTGGAGACTTCATTCCCAAAGCTATTTACCACTCCCAATATATATGTGCCAAGGAACAACAATATAGTAAACTATCTGGCCATGAAATCAGTCATTGCAATCGTTCAATTGTCCAAAAGTAACATGAGAATATATCAAAGTCTTAGTATACTCCTTTATGCCTTTTTTTTTTATACAGTGCATTCACTTCATCAATAGTTAAATCCAAAAAACTTTCAGTTGTATCATCTAATTTTATCATTTTGTGGATTAAAGATAGAACATAACTAATCCTTGTATGTCATGATCATTACAAGCCAATATAACCATCTTAAATTTTTTGTTGCAATAGTATTCTTATGGCAGATGATAAAGATATTCATTGTTAAGAGAACTACAGACCTTAGAGTTATGAATCCATGAGCTTCAACTAATACAGAAGTACTTCAACAGTCTTAGTTGCATGCAAAGTATATATATTTTTTCATTCTTGGAACTCCAGATGATTACCAACACAAATGCCAACACTTCTCCTTGTACATTCTCAATATTATCCAATAATTCTGCAAACCAATTTATTAACAATATACCATACAAGCATTAAATATATATTGGCATGAATACCATTCAAATATACATTCTTGAATAACGTTAAAATAATCTAAGATCTTAAATAAATGAAATCATTATTCTTCAATGAGAACAATAAATCAACAATGCTTTTGTAAATTAAACATCAATCAAATCTATATTTCACCGTAAAAATTTGGACTTTCAGGTGTAAAAAGATGGAAAAATGTGAAAAGCCAAGTATAGAGTTTTTTTTTTCTTTTTTCATTCGTTGAACAATACACAAATTATATATAATTTAATAAAAAATTGAATCCAAATGCATGTTCGGAAAATTGATTAGATAGATTTGGATTAAAATCCCATATACAAATATTTTTTTAAACCCTATCTAAACCTTAATATGTTAAATTACCTCATACCACCACATTAGCCACCAGTTGGGGATCTTGCAGAGATAGAAAGTTACCGATTATGGTGATCCTCTTTTTCTCCCTGTGCTCATCTACCAATCGCTTAATGTGCTCAATCGCCTCCAAAATCAATCCACAATAGACACAAGAAGAACTACGGTGGGCAAGGATTCTGGTGGGTTCGATGCCTGAGCAATATAAAAAATTAATCTCATCATAATCGAATTCTCGCATGATCCATTCTCTACATTCCTTTATTATGGTTCTTACAGATCGTTGGAGGGGTGGGATATGTTAAGTGAGAAAAGAAGTTGTGAGACAGTAACTGACGGGGTGAGATCAAGTATGCAAAGTATCCCATGGAGTTGTAAACATGAAATTATACAAGGATTAAATTGTTTGAAATAAACAGTGGCGAGGTTATATGGTCCGAAAATATTTCTCAAGCTCATGCCACTTATTCGCCATGCGATGCACGAGCCTCTTGTAAAACGCCTCTTGTAGTTTTATTTTTCGTAGCACATAAAAATATAGTAAATGTATCATTTTCTCAGATTTTTTTAATCACTTTCCTAAAGAGAGAACAAATATAACATTTAGAGCTTTAACAATACAATATGTAGAATTATTGTTATGTTATTCTCATCACTAAGAATGCATAGTTCTTGAAATGTTATTCTCAAAATTCACTCAATCAAATTTTAGAACTTCACTGATAGGAGAACGTATGCATGTATCAGGAGTTCTTCATTAAATATATTTACAAAAAATTGGCTTCCTCATAAAACCACTATATAGGAATTGCAATTATAACTTGGCTTGGTTTAAAATAAAAAATTGAAAATCTTGGTAATGAAAATTTTAGCTCAAGACTTTTGCTTAGTTAATAATGTCGTTACTAATTGAAAACATACGTTTTTTTATTACTAAATTTTATTTTCTCAATAGACCTAAGACAGAGTGAAAGGAATGTACACTAATCCCATCCAGCTATTTTTTTTATTCAAATTAAATTCATACTAACATATAAATAGCAGACTAATAATCATCCAGTTTCAGACCTCAGTTTCTCCACATTCCCCAGTTTTTTGGCATTTCTCCACACTTATCATTCTCGATACCCAGCATGATCCAAGCACCTGCATATGCGAAGAAAACCTCAAAATGGAAGAATTGACAATAAGCTACACATAATAGATAATTCAGAAAACTCAATCACATAAAAAAACTTGCCTCGCTTCCATTAGAGTAGCCTATTAGAAACCCAAATTACCCATTCCCAAAGCCTAGCTGCCAGATTAATCTACAACATTAAAACACTGATCCTATAGAAATCCTTCTAACATGCTTAAAATTTTCAAAAGAAGTCTACCGGGTATGGACATAGTAATTTTATCCTGACTTTATGACACCTACTTGGATAAAATTACCTTGGTACATACAATCAACCAATCCGACAACCTTAATGATCGTAAGATCCGAATAAACTAATACCTTAATACTTCATATTCCAAACCTACGATGAAGAAAATTGGACGACAAAGTAGGACCACCCAAATAATATAATATAATGCTATGACATTACACAAGTGTATTGTAAATAATATCTACTAATGAGAAAACAATGAAAAAATATTTCTATAAGGCAAAAACTTTTATGTGACCGTCTCATAGCATGAGACTATACAAATTAACACCTACCCCTACTAAAGTGTTAATGAGTCAATGCCCTAGTTACACCCATTCTCATTGTCTCATGCCATGAGACAGTCTTATACAAGACCTACTCTTTCTATAATCAAGACCCAAAACCTCATGACAACATCCAACCAAGAAAAAAATGAGCACAATACCAGACCACATACTTGCAAATAAGTTTGAGTATTAAAAAAAATGAGAAACATTGGCTTCACCATTGATAGTTGTGATGTATCTGTCATTCACAAATTTTGCAACTGCATTTATTAGATAATTGATATATGATCATGAACCATTGTAATACTGAAGCCATTAACAGAGATTTGAAAAACATTTTCAATAATACTTTTGTCAAAATCCACAATTTATAGTGAGATTTCATTCACTTGAATACCAAATTTCTGCCAGAATCAGAAACAAAACCTAGATAAATCCAGAAGAGTATAAATTGAATGCACTATGATATATGAATCTTACTTAAAACGCTAAAACCAATCATATGATGAATGCCCATAACACGCATCATTGCTTTAACACAAAAATATATTGGTTCTAACATAAATCTTCACGGAAATAACAGAAATTAAGAAAAAAGAAAGCAGACAATATACCTGGTGAGACACTCCTGGAATCTTAAAGTTAACGACTTATGAAAGCATATAGTGTTTCAAGAATTCTGAAACCTGCATCGGTTGCTGAATCGTCAACACTTCTCTGGTTCCCGCCTTCGTCGCCACTTTCGTCTAATTCTACATCAGTGGCTGCCTTTTCAATGCTCATTACAAACATCATTTTCCCAAACCCCTCACCTCATTGCCATCAGAGACATCCACCGCGACCTTCCCTCTTAGATTTGGCAATGTTATGCTCGACAGGAGCAGAAAGAATGGAAAATTGGGCAATTTGACAATGTTATGCTCTATTGCTCTGGAGAAGAAATTCTATGGGGTCGATGAAAAGTATGCTTAGTTTTGCATCATTGAACCATGAGGTGCAATACTTGAAGACCCTACAAAATGTATGTCAATAAGTAAGTCCCAGAATATTAGCTACTAAAGAAAATGCATGTCAAGGATTGTCATAGTAAACCCATCCTCATCTTGTGAAGTTGATGCAAAATTATATACCTGGCCTCCTCTAGCCTGTATTACTATTAAAATTAAGAAGTAGAGGATGATGATGACTGTGGCTGCGGAGGCGTGCTGAGATGTGTTGGCTTCATGCTTAATTTAGAATCCTGAATGCAACTGATTAGTGAGAAAAGATGACCATGGAAAGAAACTCAGAACAACAAAAAAATTGCAATATAGTTTTACTTCATTCAGATTATATAAAGTCAAGCTGTTCTCAAAACAAAGGCTAGCATGTATTTCATATTCAGTTTGTATATCAGAAAGGTGTTTTTCCTAAACTCTACCAACATTTACAACATTACAAAGACTACAATTCAAAAATTCGAATAAAAGATAAAATTTTAACAAAAATAAGGAATCCAATCCACAAGATTGAAAAAGGCAATTGAATCGATGACTCCTATAATCTACATTTATGTATATTAATATCAAGATATCATTTGCCCCTGCTTTTTGCTCTGCCACATAGCACACTAAAAAAGACAACTACTGCATTCTAATGTTCATATTTAAAACTTAAAGATGACATGAAATCAAATAACAAATTCAATAAAATCACAATGGACGAAGCGAGAGGAGATTATACAATTGAACAACTAAGGCAAAAAGAACCCTCTTTCTGATCTATCAATAGGACGGATGTTCGTCCATGAGAGATTACAGGACGGACGACCGTCAAGTGAAGGGGAAAATTCCACGAGAAGGTTTCGAAAAATTAATCACTTACTGGGTCGATTTGCATTCATTTCAGTTCCGTCGTGGAGCCGTCGAACTCAATAGAGTGTTGCCCTTCATAGGTATTTATAGATGCACGACTTCGGTCGTCATCGTCGATGTCATGTTGCTGTGAAAAAATTATGTTGGTCCGATAGATTGATTCACGACGGCGGCAAATGTGTGGCGTCGGTTGGTGTGTGGCAGGAGGACAGTGGAGTGGGAAGACAGAGGGTTGGGCTAGGGCTTGTTGATGTGTGGGAGTGGTCTGCCTGTATGGGATAATGTAGGGGGCATTTTTAATATTTCTCCGGTCGCGTTTGGGGGTGGTCTGTCCAGGTGAAAAAATGAAGAGGGTATTTTCGTCGAGAAATGTTTCTTATGGACTTGTCACTTTTTAATATAGTATAGATTTAATATAGTATAGATATATAAAGTGAACTTTGTAATATTTTTATAATATAAACTAGCTAATATTCCCTCCGTCCCGATCTAAGCTTTCTATTTTTTCTGTTGAATGAATTAAGAAAGTATATTTGTTTATTAATATATGATGGGTCATATGTTTACTTTTGAGATAAAATAATGAATAGAATTGAAAAGTGAATTGAATGAGTGTCAGTTTTGGTAATGTTGTGTGAATTTAAAGGTTAAAGTTTATATGTAGTAGAATGTTGTTTTTTTTATGAAATGAGACGATCCAAGAAAAATTGAGAAGTTTACTGTAGGACGAATTGAGTAATTTTTAATTAATTAAATAATACTATTCATACTATTTAATTAATATCTAAGTAAAAATAGATAATGTACTTCGACAAAACATTTTGACCGTATACTGTGTCATAAATTGCACGGCCGTATGTATTCGATTTTATGACGGAAACTATTACCCTATTTCCCTCCAATCATTCTCACCGTGTTCTCTTGGACCATTTTGCGTTGTGGGGCCCCCATCTCCTTCCCCATACTCTCTCTCTCCTGAAAATGTTCATTTTCTCTCTCCCCAATACTACATTTTCTCTCTCTCTCTCTCTCTCTCAAAGATATGCGGCGGGAGAGAAGGAAGTGAAAGAGTAGAAGAAAACAATTCCTCTGCTTCTACGGAACTGGTGTTCATTTCTTTGATCCCATTTTTGGAGCTTCCGAATTCATTTCGTACGCTACGCAACTTCTCTTTTCCATCAAACCGAGATTTTTTTTGTTTTGTTCAGCGCTTCTGCTCTCACTCTCTCTCTCTCTCACGTCTTCTTTTCTGGCAGTTTTAAGTCTTGGTCATCTTTGTCATGAGGTAATCTCTGTTTCGTCCCTTTCTCTCTTCGTGGGTGGTTTTCGGTAATTTTGTCCTTTTGTAATCGAGGTGGGTTTTGATTGTGCAGTATGATTAGTTATGTTTCGTGGGTTTTTAGATGCTGGGCTGGGTTGTGTTAAGGACCTGAAACTAAGTTGATTTTAATGCAAATTTGCCATCTTTACACTGTTTACATCAGCAAAGTTGTGATCTTTTTCTTGGTTTTTGTCTAGTATTTGCATGTGGTAAGCAAAAGTTCATAATTTTAAGTGACTACCATGATTTTATTCTGTTTGATTTGGAAAATTGGTCGTTTTATTGTACTCCTAATCAAATTTTGGATTTTGGGCGTGGGTTGACCAAAACCAAATGGTATGAAATGTGGTAAACTGATGAGGTTTATCAGATATTACATTTGGCAACATTAATTGGAAATATTTCCAATATAGGTGTTATTGTAGATGCTTCTTTTGCTATTTGGTAATGTGAAGCTTATTTCCTCTTTGTGGACTAGATTCTTGTTTATTACCTGGTATTATTATTTTTTTTCTTTTGTCTATTTTATGTCAATAAATATGCTATTTTTGCAGGTAGTGATTTGAATGGAACAATTGCCGGAACATTTCATTTCTGGTTAGTTTAGAAGCCTCTTTTGATATCGAGTGTTCATCTCTTTGATGCATTGCAACTCTTTTGAGGAGCTACATATCTCAGTAAACCGGCTTACCGGATTACCCTGTACCTGTTTTGTAGGGCCTTCTAAAATCCCGATCATGAGTACCCCAGGGAAAGAAAAAGCGGCATGGAGACTTCCCAGCAGAACTGATGCATATCATGCATCTAGTGATGCTAGCTTGTTTTCCACTTCATTGCCTGTCCTTTCACATGTGAAAAGTGAGCACGAATTATTATCCTAAAGGAATTGTTATGATTTTCTTCGATTTACAATGATCACTTGGAATTGTTTTTTTTTTTTTTTTTTGTAGATAATTTTAATGAATTCGATCAAAGTGGCCAGTCGATTGATGATGGTTTTCCCAGCCTTAGTAAACTACGCCTACGTGATCAAGTGAAGGACCCACTCGAAGATATGGATCCAAGTATTGGTGAAAGTTTTCTTCCGGGTAATGAAGATGCACTTTTAGCTGGACTTATGGACGATTTTGATCTTAACGGGTTGCCAACTCAACTCGAGGACTTGGATGATGATTTCTTTGGAAGTGGAGGGGGGTTGGAAATTGAATCTGAAACTCAAGATAATCTAGTCAACGGGATATCAAGGCTAGATATGTCTGATACTATTAGTAGTAACAGCATTTCACATTATGGTTTTGTGAATGGTGTTGGAGCTGTTAGCGGCGAACACCCGTATGGTGAGCACCCTTCGAGGACATTATTTGTTCGCAATATCAACAGTAATGTGGAGGACTCTGAACTTAGGTCCCTCTTCGAGGTATTATTAACATTATTTAAATTCTTTCAACTGCAGTTCACATACATTTCAGTTCTCACTTTTTGTTGTTTGCGTGCTAAGTACTTTTTGTGAAGATTATTACTTATGTATTTCCTTGCTTTGGTTAGGTTGCACAAGCGGAGATGAGTTAAAAAGTTTTTTGGTCCAAAAAAAATTAACCTTTTCGATTTAGTACCTGTATTAAAACATTTATCGAATTTTAGCCCAAAAATCCTGGAAAAAAGAAAATGATGTCATACATTGGACAATGGACAAGTTATGGGGCCAAAATTGGACATTCTTGTGAAATAAGATTTTTTTCCACCACAGTTAACTATATAATCTACAAAGTTAGCTGTTTTCAATGAAATTACTAATATTGACTCTTTACTTTCCTTTCTGCTCTATGACAGCAATTTGGAGATATCAGAACTCTTTATGCTGCATGTAAGCATCGAGGATTTGTAATGATATCGTACTATGACATCAGAGCTGCTCGAAATGCAATGCGTGCATTACAAAATAAGCCCTTGAGACGAAGAAAACTCGATATTCATTTTTCAATTCCCAAGGTCTGGACTCGGATCTGTCAATTTTTGATGGTTAATAATTAATAAATAATCTCTTGAAACAATTATTTTATCCTAAATGCAGGATAATCCTTCTGAAAAGGATATCAACCAAGGAACTTTAGTGGTGTTCAATTTGGATGCTTCTGTATCCAACGATGACCTTCGCCAAATATTTGGAACTTATGGGGAAGTGAAAGAGGTTGGCTGTTTATACCTTATCAAGTAATTTAATGTTTCTTCATTTGCTTTTGTTGCCCGACATAAATTTGCTGTCATTTGCATTAAATGTAGATAAGGGAAACACCTCATAAACGTCACCACAAGTTTATTGAGTTTTATGATGTTAGAGCTGCTGAGGCAGCTCTCAAGGCTTTAAATAGAAGTGACATAGCCGGGAAGCGCATAAAGCTTGAACCAAGCCGGCCTGGTGGGACCCGTCGCAGGTAAGCTCCCAAAAAAAATTACTTGTTTATGGTGAAACTGGTTTGCAGTACTTTTTAGTAGAATTCATACTATTTTGAGAGTGAAAACAACTCATACCCGTTAGTGAAACAATTCATACCCTTCAACTCATACTCTTTAGTGAAATTAACATGTACCCTCCAGAACTAATACCCTTTAATGAATACCCTTCTAAGTGTTCATGTATGAACCAATTTCACTCTATACTTTGCCTAAAGAAATTTGGCCGATGGGATCAACTTGTACTCTAATATGCATTAAACTTTTGAATTTCTGCATGGTGTTTTCAACACTGCAGAAATGATTTAATGATTGCTACTTCTATAGAAGAATTAGTTAATATGCTTTCTCTGCACAGCTTAATGCTTCAACTGAGTCAAGATCAGGATCTAGATGAAGTTCGAGGTCTCCTCCTTCAAGTTGGTTCACCTATAGGCAACTCTCCTCCAGGCATGTCTGCCTATTTAACAATCTCTTATTGGTATAATCATGATTAGTGTGCTGTTTATAAGCTAAAAAACGTGGCATTTTTCAGGTAGCTGGCCCAATTTCGGGAGTCCAGTCGAGCAAAATTCCTTGCACGGTTATAGTCATTCGCCTAATCTGGGAGGGTTCAGCCCTGTAGGAAACAATCACTTGCGTGGTTATAATCAGACACCTAATTTAGGAGGTCTCAGCCCTGTAGGAAGCAATCACTTGCCTGGTTTAGCTTCTATTCTTCCTTCTCATTTAACTAGTCCCATGAAGATTGCACCCATCGGTAAAGATCCTTCACGTATTAACCATGTGAATCAGATATTGGAGCCTAATTTAGGAGCCTATCAGCAACACTTTTCTGTTCCAGACCCTAAGTTAAGTTCAAGCCTGGGACCCACTTCGTCGTATAGTGATTCTAAGCAATCGAGTGTTGGAACACTTTCGGGCCCACAGTTTTTGTGGGGAAGTCCCACTATTCATTCGGAGCACTTAAATGCTTCTGCTTGGGTATCTTCGTTAAAGGGACGCCCCCTTCCGTCTAGAGGACAGGGAATCGGTTATCCTTACACTAGTCAGCATGGCTCATTTCTAGGTTCACATCATCATGTTGGATCTGCCCCTTCTGGTATTCAAATGGAACGACACTTTGGGTTTTTCCCCGAGTCACCCAAAACGTCCCATGTAAACCAGGCGGCATTTGGAGTCATGAATTTTGGTCTCAATAACGGGAATCGGACAGTTAGTATTGGTGCTCCAGGGGCTATGAACCTAGGTGCTGCTTTTGCTGGGAACTTCACAGAAAGTGGCTCTCCTAGTTCACGCTTGATGTCCTTGCCAAGAAATGGTCCTATATATTTTGGGAATGGGTCATTTGGAGGCATGGGAGGGGCTGGCAATGATGGAATGATTGATCGTGGTCGTAGAAGGGCTGACAGTGGAAACCAAATGGATAACAAAAGGCAATATCAACTTGATTTGGAAAAGATCAGAAATGGTGAAGATACTAGGACTACGTTGATGATTAAAAACATCCCGAACAAGTAAGAACCAGTAATATTTTTCCTTAGAACAACTAATTTTTCAGTGAAAACTACTAATATTGACCAACTAATACCTTTTAGTAAAACAACTAATACCATTTTAAAAAATGCACTTGAGTTGCATAATGCACCTGGTGCATACAAGACTTCGTCTTTTCCTTTGATAGTGGTTTTCTATTCAGAATTGTTTATTAATTTGTATACTGTCTTGTTATCCATTTCCACAAGGTACACTTCGAAAATGCTGCTTGTATCTATTGATGAAACTCACAAGGGTACATACGATTTTCTCTATTTGCCAATAGACTTCAAGGTAATAGCTTGTTTGGTTGGACAAAGTGTTATCCATTTCAGTGAATTAAAAACGAAACTTATATTTGTTTCTCTTCCTTCAGAATAAATGCAATGTTGGGTACGCATTCATTAATATGGTTTCTCCTTCACACATCGTCTCCTTCTATGAGGTATTTGTTTCATTCCATGGTCAGACTATGTTAGCAATCGGTTTAGGCGTTTTTTTCTACAATTTGATTTGTGATTTTCCATTTTTGAAGGCATTTAATGGGAAGAGATGGGAAAAGTTTAACAGTGAGAAAGTTGCTTCGTTGGCATACGCGAGAATCCAGGGAAAGATTGCTCTCGTCTCGCATTTTCAGAATTCAAGTTTAATGAATGAAGACAAAAGATGCCGACCGATTCTTTTCCAATCTGAGGGCCAAGAGACTGGTGATTTGGTATGTTAGAGTTTTCTGCTCCTTTTCTTGCTTAGTGATTTATGGATGATGGAATTAGTAATTTGGTGTGATTTGTGGGTAACAGGCAGGATTTCCGTCAGGCAATCTGAATATCTTCATATGTCAGGCTGATGGATCTTATGTAGGAGATTCTCTCGACAGCCCAAAGGGTGATGATTCAGATGAATAGCTTTATGCCCATAAGGAATCTGGTGGAGAGTATTTGTATAGTTTTTGCGTATATACAAGTTTTGTGTTAATACTGAAGCTGGGCTGTCTGCATCGTTACTTTTCTACTTGGCCGTGTCCACTTTTGAGAATGCTCGTTTTTATTGCGCAACCTCCCTTTTGTCGAACTGACTGTTAACAAAGGGAGAGGAACAAAGTGAAGCATCTGCAGATATGCGATAATAATGTCTACTACTTTTGCTCGTTCCTTCCCCCTCCCTTTTTGCGTTTTATTTAGTAGTTTATAGAGCTGGCCAAGAGTCGGAAAACAAAAATGTACAGCTAAGTTATGGGTCGAAAGCATGTTGTTGGTTTTACAAACAGACCTTGATAATTTGTATTGTGATCGTACCAAAGGATTTGTGGAATTATGGACTAGAGTGTTTTTGTCTAATCTTTGATTTGTACTACTATGAGAGTGTGTTGGTGTTTTGAGACATTATCGTTGGTGTTTGCTTGGTTTAAAGTAAAAAAAGAGATTGGTTCAAGTTAAATCTTAATACGTTTTGTTGCTTTTCAGCTACTTGAACTCAACAGCTGAAAGGTACAGTTTGAGTGTTAAATGTACAATTTGTTCACACAAAATACGAATAAAGGATAAAAAGAGCACAAGGATCTGCTCGGCCACAAACTTGTTTAAATTAAAGCCCAAGTTCCCTAGGGAAATCATGCAAAAGATCAACCTTGAAAGGATTCTAAATCCAGAATGAATTCTGCAGTTAATTTATGGTGATGCGACGTCTTAAATCCAGAATGAATATTGTGTAATTTAGGCCTCAGATCTGGAGCGCATCAGCTATAGATCCAGCAAGACTCAACACTTCAAATGGAGCTTTCCCTGTGATGGCTTTCACAGTAAGTGGGCACGAATCTGTGATCCAAAAGTGGGAGAACGCCTTCCCTGCTGACTCCGAGCCTTCACAAATACGAGTGCCCATCAGAATACAACTCAGCACATTAACACTCAATCAATCAACAGAACCAAACGTACCATCGTTCTTGTGTACAAACCGCTCCCAAGATCCCTTTGGAAACACACCATGTGTCACATATGTACTCACCTTTGCAGCCCCATGAGCTGCTAAAACTTTCTGACAAAACCCCAGTCAAACAGATAATTAATTTTAGCTTAAAATCTATACTTCTACGTTTATAAAATCCACAATCAATTCATCGACAGATAATTAGGGGCTTAAATATTGTGAAGAAGGAAAACCTGGCATTCGATTAAGGTGCCACCAGATTGAACCAAGTCATCCACAATGACAACATGACAACCTTTGGGATCACCCTCCTTTATCCTCACTATTCTTTTGTCCCCTTCACGAACCTTGTTGCAGATGACCTTTGCGGTACATAATGAGGACCCAAATGATAAATCAAGATGACCAACAGATTGAAGGAAAAATTAATGTGTATTAATAAGACAAACCATGGGAAAATCATCCAGCAACTTGTGGAATCTTTTCCAAGCTCCATCATCTGGAAATGCAACAACTATCTGTGGAGAATTTTTAAGTTAGCGATCATCTGGACATGTTTGATCAAAAAAAATCTTACCCTTGTCGCTATGAAATCATCAGAGCCCTTGACAAAGCAACAATGTTATCGTTGATAGTTGATACATATAAAGTACTCACCACGTCTGATTTTGGAAGCTGCTGAAGCCGTTGCTTCAAAAGTGGGATCCCAGTCTCGAACACAGGCAAAATAGTATCACTGAAATAAAACCTCTCCTGCAAAAAACGAGCAGATGGAAAAGAAGTTCATCTCTGATTCTATTTAGAGATATGAGAGAGAGAGAGAAGTGATTTTTTTTTAATCTTTCTTAAAAACTGAAATCGTGAGCACTGAAAGCAATTTAGAATGAAGGAGAGGGGTTGACAAGACCAAGTGTTTCCCAATTTCAACAGCAAATGGTAGGAACACAACTTCAGCTTTATGATCAAGCCTAGGAACTGCATAATTCATGAACTCCATTCACAAGTGATGCAACATCTCATCCTCCAAAAAGGCAAAAACCTACTGATTGATACTTTTCATTTGAAAAACAGATTTGATATTATTATGTGAACTTGCTGTTTTAAGTCTTAAGTAACACTGAAAAGATAAGAATCGGGATAGACAGAAAAATATTGGTCAAACAGAGTTACTGAGCTGTGTCACAATCTCACGACTCTTAAGGATTCCAGAACATGTTTGCAAAACATGCATGCTCATCTCTGTTCAAATACGCTTTATGAGGATGATATTCTCAGGTTACAAAAGGCATGTCTCCACGCTGAATAATTGCAAATTTCACCGTAACCAAGTTGCTAAAGAAAGGTCTCATTTTTAGGACTAGGTTCTTTATCTCTTTACAAATGCTAGAATTTCTTATCAAGAATTTGAGCTGTTACTGTTAAGTTGTAAAGGAAGCCAGAGCAGTAGCTCTAATTCCAAGTCATCATGGTAAGAAAACGAGATTTTGACTAGTGGATGCAAATTCATACAATATTTAATAACTTAATAAAGAAAAGAGCCATATAATTCAAAGAAGCAGATCGACAAATGGAGGCATTTAAAATAGAAGTTACTGAAATACAGAGTAATAACCTACCTGCAATGCATGTATATCAAAGATGACCAAACTGGTGGGACCACCCCTCGAGATAGGAGTATTGGATAGCATTCTAGCCAAGGTAAATGCAGTTGCAATATCGCCTTCCTCTTCGATTCGTTCAAAGGTACCAGTAGGAAAGAAAGGTAATACCAATGTGAATGAGGCGGCGAACAGCATCGGAAGTGCATATATGACAGAAAGCTGTTCAAAAATGACTGCGGTGGAGCTGAAAGATGCTAAAAAGGCAACGTGCTGGCCTCGAATATCATGTGCATTCTTAATGAAAAGATTTGGAAAACCATCATTGAAACTCCTGTGTATGGTCAAACATTTCAATTAAACAATGCCTTGAGCAATAACAATCAAAATATTAGCAAACAATAAAGAAGAAGCTAACACTGTCATTCCGGTTAAATTTAAAACCACTTATAAAATAAGCATAGTCGACAAATATATGAATACACGAATGGAGAAGCCAAAATCCCTAAAGAACACCGCAACAAACTCTTTTGAGAGTATATAACCACTCAGGTGATAGCTACCCTTCAATTCTGATTGATGTACCACATACTCTAACTTCAAATTCAGGCTTTAGAATTCATGGAGTTAAATTAAGATTATCGACAATCGCAGTGGGATTCGAAACAGCTCTTACTAACATGCTTCAGTTTCCAAGAACAAATAAGGCAAGAGCTAATGAAAATAACGATTGATACATTGTCATTCAGTCTCTTATATCTTTGAGTAATTCACAAATCTTACTTAGGAAGAGCATAAGTATACAACCCATATGAGCAAACTCACAGATTTTTCTTCAGCTCCACAAAAAGAGGCAATACACAAAATCATAACAAAACAAACAATCGACGTTCTTTTACCACAAAAAACAAACACAAAAACTTTCTAAATACCAAGAAAGGAGAACAGCATTTAAGGGTCATAGATAACGATTTTTTTTCAAGTTTAGGATTGAGGGTACCTCCAGTTAATGGATTGGAGTTGAATGAGTTCCGAGTGAGCAGCAACCTTTCGAGCTAAATCCTCGGCTTCCACACAGTAGAAGAGCAGCACTCTCTTTTTAGCTCTCTCCATCTCTCTCTCTCTCTCCCCTGCCGCCAACAGACTAACAAAGGCAGAGGGTTGTTCTCTCGTTGTACTGCGAGGGTCACCCGGCACTTCCTATGGTTAGAGTGTGTCAAATTTTCCAAGTAAGAAGAAATGCGATTTTTTTGTAGAAATAGTCAAAACAGGGGCCACGGTTATTTGCACTACCTCTGTGGTAAAGGCACTCCTTCAGAAATTAAAAAAGAAAAAATTACACTGTAAGAGTACTATATTACCCTTACACACTGAAACACTAGGTATTATATTCTCTCCCCTCGGTTGCCGCCGCCGTCGGAAACTGAGATTACAACCAAGAAACTCATAAATATACATAACATAACCTTTAAATTAAAAATCACCAATTTTCGGAAAAAAAATTCCGAAAACAAGTAAATTTTTCAGGAAGAAAAAATGAAAAACTATAAAGATTTCGAAACAAAAAAAAAATCGAATTTTGTTTTCGAAAAAATAACAAAGTTTCAGAAAAAAAAACACCAAATTTCGAAAAAATTCACAAGTTTCGGATTTTATTTTCGAACATACCTAGAAAATTTTGGGGAAAAAAAAAAAAAAAGAAAACTAGAAGGAGAAAACGAGGAGATTGGGATTGGAAAAATTGATTGGAGGGTATTTCAGGAATACATATGGTAGTGTATTCATTCGAGCGCGAGCGGTAGTGTTTTCATCCGGGAAGTGTCTTTACCAGAGAGGCTAGTGCTAATAACCTGTGCCTAAAACAGGAGGAAGAGAAACTGGAGAAGAATATTGCCCTTTTTTTCCTTGCTTTCTGGCGCGACCTTTTTGGACCGATGGGCCGGCCCTCTTTCCTTCTTTTTTATAGAAAAAATCCTTACACTACGTTCACATCTATAATATATAATGCACACTACTTTACCTTTTTAAGTTTTGGCGGGAGAAATTTTGGTCCGTTGATCATCTTTTCATTTTGTCATCTTAACCGTTCAATCCTTTAGGGTACGTTTGTTTTGGGATTTAAGTGTGCGGGGGAAGTCATGACTTTGAAATCTTAGGATGTGAAAATCTTGATGAATAATATGAGTATGTGTTTGTTTTGAGATTTTAGTAGGGTGAGATTTTACTTTATGTCAAATCAATGTTTATTAGTGATTGATGTTGTATTATTTTATTATATTGTGTAAGAGAAAAGTAGGAGAGAGGTTGAGTGGATGATAAAAAAGTGATGATGTGATTGTATTTAATTATATGAAAAATAGTAATAGGTTTATAGGTAGGGATTGAGTTTGGGATTTGAAAACCCGATTTTAAATCCCGAACTCGTATGGGGCGTGGATTGCAAAGTCCAAAGTCCATCCGTGTGAGTCCCAAAACAAACATACCCTTAATGTCTGAAAATTATGTCAAGTAAGCATGCAATTAGCCGTTCAATCCTTCTTCACCAACGTTTGTAGATCTTCAATGTGCGCTTATCCAATTATGCTCTGCTCTTTTTATAAGGAGTCCAGATGAGTTTACTGATATCGACTCCAAGACCCCACGGCCTGCAGCTTTAAGATGGCGATCACAGATCTTTGGATCAGCACATATGGCGTGCTGTCCTTTTCGGTACTGGATCAACTCTAAGCTCTAAAGTGTTTGCAATATATCCTTTGCCCTAATCGCTATGATCATTGATAAAAAATAATAAAAAATAAAAAATTAATTATACTTCACAAAGTAGAATTTTTTATTTTTAACATGCGTTGTGGATGTGATCTGAAGTATGTGAATATCCTAAAGCAACTTCCTTTATTTAAGAGATGCATTTTGAATGCAGCTGATTAATCCAAGCCTTAATGGAGATATTACTCTTGTGCTTTTTCAATATGTCTAGAAGAACACGAGTCCAGTACCCTCGGTAGCTCAGAGTCCCAGGTCTGAGTGGGGTATGTACACTCTACCCTGTTGTGTACTGCACAGCTGTGCATTGAGGTGTTCTTCCTTCTTGAGGGGTCGTTCTGGTGTAGCAACTTTACCTTCCTTCTTTGAGGGCTCATATGCTGCACAAATATTTGCTGTTAGTACGTAAAGCAAATTATTAAACAAACTTTTCAAAGGAAAATAGTGCTAAATGCTATTTGATTGATTTCTAATAAGGAAGGGGTGCTATTTTTTTTTTTATTATTATTTATTGAAAGGAGGAAATGGTGCTATTTTTATTTTTTGAAAGGAGAAAGAAATGCTGTTAGTTATGTGAAAGGGGAGTATAAATATTCAAGCCATAAATATTTATTTAGTTTATATATTTACATTCATTTACTTATTAAGAATAATTAAGTTAAATTAAATCTCATAATGTTACACAACAACTATTATAATATTTGCTAATCTTTATTGCAATTAATTAAAATCTAAACATTATAGTATAAGAAAAATAAATTATGTTCTATATATAATCTATAAAAATAGATAATGTTACAGATTTTTTTTAAAAGATTTTTTTTTTGTCTAATTCTATTAAATTGTTTTTTCTAATTCTACGTGATTTTAGGAAATTTTATACGTTTTTATTTATCTTATGTACAATTTATATCTATTTAATCTTAATTTCAAATCCCTATATTAACGCTTAAAGTTGATACATTTCATACTTTTTCTCTCATTCATCAAGTCTTCCTCTTTCATCATTTAAGAATTAATCTTTTGACCAATTCTTATTTTTAAGAAGGAATAATTTCTAGGATAACGTGCTTTATAAATATAATTAAGCACTACTTAAAAAAGACCACGAAAATAGGAACAAGAGATTTTGAAAAATGCTCTCGAAATAGTATCATTATTTATGACTTAATATATTAAAAAAGAAGATTTGGAAAGCTTAATAAATAATTTTGAAATATGCACTTATATTGTGCATACACTTACTCTCCCACTACTTTATTTTGTAACTAATATATTTTGAATACACCCTAACAACATCTCGGCAAATTCTGTTTTTTCATAATCATGCAATTATCAATATTGATTTGTGTTGGTAACACTCAAATTTCTTTTTTTCTTAACTTACTAATGAAAATTGGGAAATGATGAAATGTTATTTAATGAACAATTTAAATTTGAATTCTTTTGATAAATCTAGATTATATTTTATGGGAGGTTGAATTAAAGTAACAATATCTCATGATGAGAATTCCTGAGATCATCAATCATGCAGTAACAGGTCGGTGAGGAGGAATTTACACCGCTTACGTAATTTTCGAAATACATATAAGAATAAATTGGAAAAACTAGCGTGAGACCGTTTCATAGTATGAGACAATTCAAATTAACATTCACCCCAATTAAAGTGTTAATGTGATATGTCCCATCTCATTCTACCGTCTCATGGCATGAGACGGTCTCACACAAGAAGTACTTGAATAATTTTCTCAAATATTACAGATTCTATTGTAATAAAGATCATTATATTAAGGGTTCACTTGGTTGTGAGTAATGATTATGATTATAGGGTAATGGGGATAAAAGTGATTGAAGAGATATAATTTAAATCCTATCAATCTAAAATTAAATAATACTTTTAACTTGATTTTATTCTACTTTTCAAAACTCTATAAGCAATTATTGCATATAAATTGAATGAGTTTTCAAATCTCTCTTGACAATTAATGCCACCATAATTTAGTATACATTCACTTTTTTTAGGCAATTGAAATTATGTAAAGATAGTAATGTACCCTTCAATAATTTTTATTGTTTTTAATCTCAAAAACCCATATTTTCATCATTTTATTCAAAATATGTCTCATGTGAATTCGAGTTTGCGTAAACTGTCTTTTATTAGTATCGTTATTTAGCATACAAAGTGCCACTCTTTAAAAAATATTTAAATAATATGTATTATTCTTCTCCAAATCACTGAACAATAATATTTTATATATTAAATAGTATTACTCTGTATTATAAACAATTAAACTTTATATACTTAGACAATGATACTTTAAATGGAGAATTTTGTATACCTATGTTCATATAATTCTTTTGTTTTCTTCATTATAATAGGGGATATTCATTTATTTAATAGTTTATAAATGGAATATCCACTTTTTTACTTTAGATTAATGCAACAACAATTATTTTATTTCTTAATTTCCTGAGTAATTTATACATGAAATGATGATTTCTATCATTTGAATTAAAATTTTGATTAATTTACACATTACTTCAAAATAATTTAATAGTATTTTCATTGATCTAATTATTTTTAAGAAAAAATACTTATATGCATTTTCTTAATTTTTTTTTTTCCATATTTGAATTAATTATCGGTGACACTCTTGTGTGAGATGACAATGCTCCATATAAATTTTTGAATTATACTCAATATTAAAAATTATATGGCGCCGCTATCTACGTGTATACTAACTATATATACCCACTTTAAAATTGTAATTTTACTTGACATATACTTCATCCGCCCCTCAAAATCGTGAAACAATTAATATTTGCACGAGTTTTAATATAAGATTGTCTATTAGTATTAAAGTAGATAAAGTCGTTTTTTGTTGAGGATAATGTTGTCATTTCAATATCATTCAATTTCAATACAACCACCAAATATATTGACTCGCTCACCTCTTTAATTCAACGGTGAAAAACATGATTAGCATGTTTATACAAGGGAGTGTATATTAACCAGAGAGACCTAGATTTGGGTGTGAAATAAAGCAACAAAACAAGGTAATTTGTTCAAATGTATTATGTTCTCTTTTCAATGTTAATGTAATTAATTGTCTTTTTTCATTGTATTATAATATATTTTATATTATTTTTGTTTGAACAGCGATGAATATCTAATAGGATCATTTATAGGCAATTAATTTTTTCTCCAAATGTTTTGGCTGAAAGTCAAATTGAACACTTCGAAGATCTAATTGAAATAAAATTAGTACCAGTGAATATTGGTGAAACCACTTAATTTTGTGCGACTTTTAAATTGATAAAATTTATATCTTTTTGGATGCATATCTAAATTTATTTAAACTTCTTACTGAATTTGTAAATTTAAAATTTTTCTCCGCCATCTAATAAATTTTATTTGTGGGTGGACACACTCTTTAATAAAATTACTTTATTGACTTTTTTAACCAATAAATGAAGTTATTTTGAAATAAAACAAGAATTGTGAAAGTGTTATATTTTCATTTTAGCGGTGTGAAAAACAATGTAGGACGTCCCGAAAAGATAAGTGTAAAATCTATTAGGAGACAAAGGGAGATTTTTTTTTTGGCACAATTCATTGTCGGGTTAAAACATTTTTGTTGAATAATAAAGTTGTAATATATTAAAGTATGTCAGAACTGAAGATTTGCTCTCGATAGCATTTATAACTCCAATTTTATTGGTGACATAGGTTGTCGTATATTTCGGCTTAATAAAACTTGGTATAAATTTATGTAGTAATGAAATAGATGATGGAACAAGAATAATTTTCGTTGTTTATGTACCATGATTGAATATTGAAAACAATGTACTTTTAATTGCAATTTATCCATTTCTATTGGTACTAAACTGCAATTTATCATAATCTTTTGGGACCAAAAGTGTCAAAAATAACTATGGGACCATTTTGAAATGGAAACATTCTCTTGGGACCAAAAGTGCAATTAATCCGTTGAATATTTGACATTAGTATCAAATATTTTGACGATAAAATATTTTGTTTCTGTCTTAAAAATTTGTTATTTTATATGGATGACAAGGTTTAGAAGAATTGCTTTTTTTCTTTTTTTATATATTTGTCTTAAATATTTAGTTATATAATTTTTCTTTTTTGTGTGTTTGTTACCGTTATTAATACAAAGTTGATTTTTAAAAGAATTCAAAATTAATTTTAATATTATTATTTTGTATTTTTTTATAAAATAAACATGTTTATTTTATTTTATTAAAACTTAAAAAAATTGAAACTATTAATCCAATCATATTTAATATGAAATTATTTATACATTATAGGGTGCAACGTTGGTCCCCCAAATTAGTCAATCGCTGGGTTGAATTCTAAGTCACCAAAAAATCATAGGATGCAACTATCTACGCAATTATATGTTATTATATTCACCACCCTCATTTTTTATTTTTCCTAAATATACCCACTTTAAAATCATATTTTTATCCAACGTATAATAATTATATACACACCCCTAAAAATATTCACTCATTAATTTTCTTCAATTTCGATATAACCATCAAACAAATCCAGTTTTTCACCTTTTTTAATCCAACAGAGAAAAACATGATTAATATATTATACAAGATAGACTTAGAATTGAGTACGAAAAAAAACAAACAAATATTTTTTATTGTTAATTTAATAGTTTTTTTTGTTGTATTATATTATTTTTTATTACTTTTATTTGACTTTATTATTATGTAATTGTTTTAAAAATACATAAGTTCATTTTTTTTAATTAAAACATTATTATTGGATGTATTATTTCTTAATAAATTAACTATGAAATTGCTTATAGATTAATCCAGTTAGTTAGTTCTTGGGTCGGATACCGAGTTATCAAAAAATTATAGAACGCTTTCATCAACACTCACTATTTTACTAAGTTCACCCACATCATTAATAACTTTTACTAAATATACTTACTTTAAAATATAATTTTATCTACTATATAATACTTACATATACATATCTATAATTACTCATATGTCCATCTTATCATTTCTTATGAATTTCAAATATTAGAAATGTTTGACTGCGTAAAAATGATAAAATTATCTTTAAAACTATTTTTTTGTGGATTGTGTACCAAGGTTGAGTACTTAATATTGATTTTTTTAGTTAAGTTCGTTTGTTCATTCATTCTATATTGGTCAATTTCAATGATGATATAAATTTTGTCATTGTATTGAATATATATTTTCTTATGTGGGAGTATAATATGAACATGTTTTACCTTGAAACTGATTTGCAACTAATATATTTTAGTGAAAACAACTAATACACTTTAGTGAAACAACTATTACTCTTCAACGAATACCCTTTAATGATACAACTAATAATCCTTAGTGTAACCAATTAATATCCTCCGAGTATCAACACTCACATTTTGTTAGCTTGGTTCTTAAATTGAACGAAGTATTTGCAAAGTCTCTAAGTCAATATATGCTGAAATTTCATGCTGAAATTTCTCAATTTTTGTTTGGAAGCCAAAATCGAGGACAGTGGAAGAAAGTCAGAAAGGGTTTTCTATAGGTCATATTTGTTAGAGTAGGTTTTATATGAAAATAGTTCTTGATAAGTTTATCATAAAAATATTTTAAAGTATTAGATATATGATTATGAGTATTGATAATGGTTTGAGAAAATTTATGTCTAGACAATTCCCGTAAATTGCTTCGTATGTTATGTCAATAAACAAAAGTCAAGTCAATCATTTTCACATGTTGGGGTATTTCATAAAAAGTTTGTATTTAATCATTGATCAGTTTTATATTACAATTTGTAGAATTACAAGTCGAGTTAGTTTAAAAATTATGTTGTGTCATAATGATAATCTCGAATATAATACTACAAAAAAATGTAGTATATAAAAAAAATAGGAATGTTTTGAATGTTGCAGTACCATTTCTTTTAATGTAATTCTTCTTTATTGAAATGATATTTTTTGTTTTATTTAATGTTTAAATGTTATTAAATTATTTAGTGGTTTATTAAATAAAGTAGTTATATGTGTTTTTATTTACTTATTTATTGTTATTATTGATATTATATTATATAATCATCAATTTAATATGCAAATATATTATTATTTAAAATTTCAACAATCCACATAAATAAATTATTTAGTAATGATATGAAGTAATATATATGCATTTTATTAAAGTTAATACATACTCCCTTTGTCTCAATTTTATTTATACACACCTTCATTATCCGTCAATTGCAAGTAAAGTCGTATTTATATATTGTGCATTTTTTTTTTATTCTGGTCAGAAAATTAATTTTCATGATAACATTAATTTGTATATCGCAAGTAATATGTTATATGTAATATAATGAATTATCATTATGTGAATAAGTTGAGATGGATAGAGTAAAAAATGGTACTCCCTCCGTCCAATATTAGTAGGCCTACTTTTTGGGCAGCTATTTTTTGTCATAAGTTGGAGGGTATTATGAGGTATTGTGGGGTTTATTTATCAATAAAGTTATTGCTTATGGAAAATATAAGTATCATATTTTCCATAAACAATAATTTTATTGATAAATGAACCTCACAATACCTCATAATATCCTCCAACTTATGACAAAAAATAGCTGCCCAAAAAGTAGGCCTACTAATATTGGACGAAGGGAGTAGTAATTAATAAAAAACTGATTATTATATTTCAAGTTTTAAAGGTTGGAACATTTCAAAATGACTATGTTTTACAGAAAATGATGAATTATTTAAAGAACTCTATATTTAAAGTGAATTTAAAATAATATACTATAAGGTAACTATTGTAACACATATAACATAAAAAAATTATATTTAAAATTAGAGTTTTTTCTCAAAATATTTTTGCTGAAATTAATCACATTCAATTCCAATACCATCAAATATATCAACTCCCTGACTTGAAGCGAATAAACTAACTTCTACTAGTCGCTCACCCGCAAGCGAACGGGTTCACTGTAGTATAAGTATGTATAATGACCAAGTATTATCGAACCCAAGGGATGGAGTGTATGCGAATAGATCCCTGAAGATCTACGCATCGTAGTTAATATGAGTGTGTTGTTTTTGAATTTTTAGAAAGATTAATTAAAAGACTAACTTAAACTAAGTAAACTAAAATACTAAAGAAATCTAATTAACTAAGGGTTGTGTTCTAATGAGAGATGGTGATGCTCAGGATAGGAATCCACACGTATACTAACGGAGCAGGTACATAATCAGAATAACTGTGACACACAAGAAATAACCTAAGTCTAAGAATGCAAGGTGAAAGCTCAAGATTCTAAACCCTAATACTTTACCCTAACACTCGACTTCACTAATCTACTAACAATTTAATAGATTGTGCTTAATTAATGAGACCCTAATTTAACTAAGGTGATGCGGTCGTCCTCCTTCGCTAAACTGGTAGATGAATTAACCCTTCCTAAACCTTCTCGTTTAGTCTACTCGGTGTTAAAGAGTGATACGGTCGTCCTCTCTCTAACACTTTTCGAACGAAATTCAAAAGCAAAGTCTAGATTAATTTTAAGAATTCATTAACTAAGAGAATTAAAATCTAACGTCACAAGTTACCCTAATTACGTACCCACAACCTACTTCTACGAGTTCATCCTACCCTAAGCATGCAAGGGTTTTAGCTAGACATAGGTTTAACGGATATAACAACGATTAAATAAGTAACGAACGAGAACATGATAATTAAAACGAAGAAGAAATCTAACATAAACTAGGGTTTAATGAAATAAAAGAATAAACTGAAATTAAATTAATAAAAACGAAGTATGAAGTGTTTAACGTAGTCTAATTACTGAAAAGAAACTAAGAGACAAAAAGAAACTAAGAATTCGTATGAAAACCTCAACAAAACGTAAACGTAAACTTCCTTCTCCTTCCTCTCCAAAAACGAACTCTCTATCTCGTGTGTGTGTCAAGTGGTCGTAAGTCCTTTAAAACGAGTTTGGAAGAGGTATATATAGGCACCGGGTCAAAACGGGATCTCATGGGCCGAAAAACGAACTTTAGAAAATAGGCCTCGGTAGCGCTCGAGCTGTCCAGGTCGAACGGGGCGCTCGAGCTTATGTGGTCGAACGGATTCATGGTCGAATGAGGCGCTCGAGCCGTGTTGGTCGAGCGGTTCAAGAGGTCGAATGATGCGCTCGAGCTGTGCTCCTCGAGCGGCAAAAATGTTCTGTAAGTTTGGAGTGCTCGACCTACGTTGCTCGAGCGAGGTGCTCGAGTGATGGAGCTCGAATGGGCCCTCCTTCCTTGCAACTAACACTTTTCTTCTCACGTACTAATACCAATCGTATTTATTTGATATCTTCTCATCCGGGCATCCGTTTGAGTCGATTCAAAGTCCTACGAACTCCGTTTTTCGTCCTCAATTCACCTATGAGTATCAAAGAGACAAATTCATCAATGTATAGAAATAGTACTCATTTGGCTCTAAAAACTCAATAAAATCGACCAAAACTAGGGCGTTTCTAGCTACGAATCATGACAATTTCACGCCTAATCAACCCCCCCAAACTTACCATATTGCTTGTCCTCAAGCAATGAAATAATAAGTCAAGTGAAATTGTTAGGGATGAGTCAAAGAATCAATCATGCAAGCTAATGAACTCGAGCTTCAAAAATCAATCACCCGTATACTCACTCACTTTCCTTTATCATACTCATGCAATAATAACAAGAAACACCTAGATCAAGTATGGATGTGCACTCAACGATGTGTTTCGCTCCCTCACAAGTGTATATCAATGATTAAGGGACTCACTCACATAATCAATCACACAAATTGGCAGCCATAGGCTTGTAAGTGCTCTTAACTCCGACCATACTCTAGAAATCAATGCCGAATCAAAAAGGACTTTTCTCAAGGTTGTAATGTAGGCTCTTTGGACAGGTGGGATAACAATATAGGGTAAAATGACTAAAGTGAATGGAGAATAGAAAATCAAACTTTGGTACTTCGAGATAAGGAACAGATTACTTCAAACATATTCAATCAACACCCTTTCAATTCCATACTCTCAACACTTCAATTTTTTTCTTTCTCACTCTTTCACTTTTTTTCAATCACTTTTTTCTCTTTTTCGCACAAACACATGAGCTCATTTTTTTCTTTTGCTCATTCTTAATTTTTTTTTCTTTTTCCCACATCTCATAACTTCATCACACCTTCTTCTCATATTCACTCAACAAACAACCTTTTCCTTTTTCAACTCAATTCGATCCCTTCACGTTCACACTTTCCTATTCTCCACTCAAATTGGGACAAAAAGGCTTAGGAATTGGAATAGTGTTCATATGTGCTAGCAAATAAAATAGGCTTTAGGCTCAAATGGGCTAACAAGGGATCAATGTCATTGGTAAGAAAATTTTTGGCTAAGTGACTCAATAAAATCAAAGATGGCCTAAGATCCTATTCGGCATATCAAACTAGACACAATCAAGAAGCAAGAGCACACACAAGTTCTAGAATCCTCTAAGGTAATGATTCACTCACAAACGAAGAGATTAATTCATGCATCAAAATCTCATAAGGCTCAAGTCTCTCGGCTTTCACATCCATGCTAGTCCTAGTGAATTCTCACTCTCATCACACAAATACTCAAAAGGAAAATTTGTAAGCATACGGGTTCTCTCTCATATCAACTCTAACTCAAACACTCACACAATAAATTCCTAACTCAACCTCACAACTCAACTCTACTCATCAAATCATACTCAAAGATAGCAATTAACAAGCATAAGATAGTTGATAGACATGAAATATGCAATAGCGAGTCAACTCAAAATCACCCCAAGGAGTATCTCAACAAACCAATACTCAATCAAACTCAACTCAAAGATAAGGGCGTGCATGCATGTGCAATGTAATCATAAACAAATAAAAAAACTCCACCCCCCAAACTTCGACCTTGCTAGAGGTCTAAGTTTGGGGTTGTGGGTTACCTCAACCAAACAATTCAGTTTCTCTCAATAGCTTTGCACACTCCCTTGTCTCAAGTTGGTTCCTTCAATCTGAATAACTCCATGATACCTTTACTTCTTTAGAGACAAACCTACAAAATAAAATTCTCAAGTACGAGGTTAAACATACGACTCAAAATAACTCCCTACTAACTAAAAAAACTCAAAGCAAATAAAAAATAATAATAATGGGTTGCCTCCCATTCAGCGCTATTTTTAAGGTCCTCATGCCGGACCAAGCTCAAAGGAGCTTATGGGACATCATACTCAAATTTACCTCCCTCACTCTCATAAGAGTGGTGTTTGAACTCCTTTCCTTGATGCCCCACCATCATGAGCCCTTTTGCTTCCTTCCCCACCTCAAGTGGTATAGGTCTCAACTCCTTCTTTCCTTTATCTGGAGGAGTCTTACTAAACAATTTCTTGAATTTTGACTTCTTCTTCTTAACTCTTCCTTTTCCCTCTAGCTGGACCACGTCCACTTTCTTCACCTCTTCATCCTTCAACTTCTTCACTTTATCCCTATCAAAATAATCAAGATCATAATGCTCATGGGTTAAATAATCAAGTGAAGGACTAACAAAATCATGAGTATGAGAAAGATTAGGGATAGAAGGTGTGTCTTCAACACGAGGATCAATTGCATCCATGCAATACAAGCTCTCATCCTCCTTCGGGTGCTTCATGGCTTCATATAGGGAGATCTTCACTTCTTGATCATCAACCTTCAACGTAATCTTCCCATTTGCCACGTCTAGCACCATCCCCACCGTAGCTAAGAACGGTCTTCCCAAGATCAGGGGCACGTGCTCATCTTCCTCCATCTCTAGCACTACAAAGTCGGCTGGAAAAATGTGCTCTCCAACTCTCACTAGGACGTCTTCAACCACTCCTTGAGGTCGAGTAATAGACCGATCGGCAAGTTGAAGCGTCATCATTGTGGGTTGAAGTTCTCCACCTTCCAACTTCTTGAAAAGCGACAAAGGCATCAAATTAATGCTCGCTCCGAGGTCGCACAACGCTCCCTTCTTGATCCCGTTCCCAATATCACATAGAATCGTGAAGCTCCCGGGATCCTTCAGCTTCGGTGGAAGCGCCTTGTGCACTAATGCACCCACCTCGTGGTTCAGCTGAACCAATTTTGGCTCATCCACTCGCCGCCTTTTCGCGATCAAATCCTTCAGAAACTTTGCATAATGCGGCATCTGTTCCAAAGCATCATAAAAAGGAATGTTAATGTGAAGTTGTTTAAAAACATCAAAAAATTTTGCAAATTTTTCATCAAGCTTCTTTTTCATGAAGCGCTGTGGATACGGGACGTGTATCACAGATTTGGGTACCCCCCATTCATCTCTTTCTGTTTCTTTCACTTTATCCCTTGCTTCCTTTGCCTTCTTCCACTTAGGAACTTTCTCACCCTTCTCAATGTCTTCCTCTTCAAGCTCTTTGCTCTGATGAGACTCATCCACATCTTTATGCTTCTCAATCCCTTCACTTTCAATCCCCTTCTCAACAGTAACACCTCCATCTTTCTTGTGTTATCTTTCCCCCATCTCAGCTTCAGGCGTCTCAAAATCAGCAGGCATCTGAGGACCTTCATAGTTAGTTCCACTTCTAAGCTGGATCGCCTTGCAATGCTCTTTCGGGTTCCCTTCTGGCATGGAAGGATACTTCCCCGGCTCCCTATTCAATGACTTTGCCATCTAGCTCATCTGGAACTCTATGGAAGTGAACCTTCAATTGTTCTCTTGTTGAGTTCTAGTCCACTCAACGTTCATCTTCTGGAGCTCTTGATCACGATGATCACCTTTCTTATGAAGCTCCTTCACATCGTACTCCAAGGAGGACAATCGCTTGCTCCCTTCCTCCACCTTCTGAAGGATCGCTCTCAACATCTCCTCGGTTGATGCACCACCCTCTCCACCAGGAGGTTTAGACCCCGGATCAACACCTGTAGGAACAGTAATACCAGCTTTTGGGTTAGCATTAGAAAAGTTCTCATTCTTCCTCCATGTGTTTTGAGGAGGCTGCTGGCCTCCTTGAACTCCTTGTGTGTTCCTCCATTGATTTTGAGGTGGTTGTGGGCCTGGAAGTACAAATGGTTGACCATAAGAAGATCTTCCATACTGGTTTCCACCTTGGTAGCCATTCTGATTGTAATACGGACCTCCCATGTAATTGGCTACCTCTTGCTGTCTACTTGACTGGTCTACTCTATCATTCTCTGCTGCATGCTCTCCAACCAAATTCTTCCCCAACTCGAGGTTGTTAATCTTTTCCATCATGGCCATCAACAGCCTTCTCGTTCCTTCACCTTCTTCAACCTGATGAACTCTTTGGAAATCTGCATCCATACTCCAAGCCCCGGCATTCGTGACTATGTTGTCTACGATCTCTCGACACCTCTCTATTCCTTGATTAAGGAATGATCCACTAGCACAGGCATTTAGATGGTTTTGTCCGGCCTTGTTGGCACCATTGTTGGAGAATGCCATAATATCTCCCTCATTGTACCCGTGCTGCGGGCACTCTATCAGCATGTTTGAGTATCTCTCCCACGCTTGACGTAGGTCCTCTCCTTGCTTCTGGCGAAAGGAAGAGATCTCAATCCTAGCCTCGATCGTCCTAGATGGAGGGTAGAATCGCTCGAGGAACAGATGCTCGAGCTCAGCCCATGTGGTAATACCTCCCCGCGGGAGCGTATTATCGTACCACTCTTTAGCTATTCCCGTCAGTGAGAATGGGAACAGCCTAAGCCTCTTGGCATCTTCAGACATGCCATTGTAATTAAATGTGGAGGCTATCATGAGAAAGCTCCTCAAGTGTGTATGAGGATTCTCCTTCCCGATCACCCCCTTGAACTGATTCTCGGTCAGTAGCTTTAGAATTCTTGGGGAAATCGAGAAGTTGTTCGCCTCAACAGGTGGTAAAGCCACTCCATCGTAGTACCTCTGCGGTTGTGCCGCGAACCTGCCCCGAATTGCCATATTCTGATCTGCGTTCTGGGGCACAGGCTGAGGAGCAACAGGTGGTGCTGGTACTTGTTGAACTGGAGGTGGTTGGTACACAGGTGGTTGATTGTAAACTGGAGGTGGATGATATGAGTATGGTGGATAAGGGTATGGTGGGTATGGGTAATGTTGGTATACTGGGTTATTGAAAGGATTATTTGGGTTTTGTGGGTAAGCTAGGTTGTTCAGAGGATTATGGACAAAATTCTGAGCTGGATTGATAACGTTTTGTGCACCCGGGTTTTGGCTCTGACTATCCCCTAACGGATCTTGGTTCTTACTGGTGTTGCCCTCAGTGCCGTCAACCCGGTTCAACCCCTGGTTAAACTCATTCTCGGCATCTTCCAACTCATTATTGATGTCCATTGGTTCTTTCCCTAAGTCGGCCGCGTTCATCCTTCTCAAGAAGGCTCGGTTTCTCCTTGCTATCGTCTCAGGATCTGCATGTAACCTCTCTTCGCTCGTATTGCCTTGTGAGCGTGTTTTCATAAACCTGAAACACTAGCAGAAGGATCAAACGCAACTGCCTAATGAATGGAAATAAAAATAAAACAGAAAATAAATCACCCACTACTAACTACTAAGCTATCTACAAGTCCTATTCAAAAGCATACAACGCCATCCCCGACAACGGCGCCATTGACTTGAAGCGAATAAACTAACTTCTACTAGTCGCTCACCCGCAAACGAACGGGTTCACTGTAGTATAAGTACGTATAATGACCAAGTATTATCGAACCCAAGAGATGGAGTGTATGCGAATAGATCCCTGAAGATCTACGCGTCGTAGTTAATATGAGTGTGTTGTTTTTGAATTTTTAGAAAGATTAATTAAAAGACTAACTTAAACTAAGTAAACTAAAATACTAAAGAAATCTAATTAACTAAGGGTTGTGTTCTAATGAGAGATGGTGATGCTCAGGATAGGAATCCCTACGTATACTAACAGAGCAGGTACATAATCAGAATAACTGTGACACACAAGAAATAACCTAAGTCTAAGAATGCAAGGTGAAAGCTCAAGATTCTAAACCCTAATACTTTACCCTAACACTCGACTTCACTAATCTACTAACAATTTAATAGATTGTGCTTAATTAATGAGACCCTAATTTAACTAAGGTGATGCGGTCGTCCTCCTTCGCTAAACTGGTAGATGAATTAACCCTTCCTAAACCTTCTCGTTTAGTCTACTCGGTGTTAAAGAGTGATACAGTCGTCCTCTCTCTAACACTTTTCGAACGAAATTCAAAAGCAAAGTCTAGATTAATTTTAAGAATTCATTAACTAAGAGAATTAAAACCTAACGTCACAAGTTACCCTAATTACGTACCCACAACCTACTTCTACGAGTTCATCCTACCCTAAGCATGCAAGGGTTTTAGCTAGACATAGGTTTAACGGAGATAACAACGATTAAATAAGTAACGAACGAGAACATGATAATTAAAACGAAGAAGAAATCTAACATAAACTAGGGTTTAATGAAATAAAAGAATAAATTGAAATTAAATTAATAAAAACGAAGTATGAAGTGTTTAACGTAGTCTAATTACTGAAAAGAAACTAAGAGACGAAAAGAAACTAAGAATTCGTATGAAAACCTCAACAAAACGTAAACGTAAAATTCCTTCTCTTTCCTCTCCAAAAACGAACTCTCTATCTCGTGTGTGTGTCAAGTGGTCGTAAGTCCTTTAAAACGAGTTTGGAAGAGGTATATATAGGTACCGGTCGAAACGGGATCTCATGGGCCGAAAAATGAACTTTAGAAAATAGGCCTCGGTAGCGCTCGAGCTGTCCAGGTCGAACGGGGCGCTCGAGCTTATGTGGTCGAACGGATTCATGGTCGAATGAGGCGCTCGAGCCGTGTTGGTCGAGCGGTTCAAGAGGTCGAATGATGCGCTCGAGCTGTGCTCCTCGAGCGGCAAAAATGTTCTGTAAGTTTGGAGTGCTCGACCTACGTTGCTCGAGCGAGGTGCTCGAGTGATGGAGCTCGAATGGGCCCTCCTTCCTTGCAACTAACACTTTTCTTCTCACGTACTAATACCAATCGTATTTCTTTGATATCTTCTCATCCGGGCATCCGTTTGAGTCGATTCAAAGTCCTACGAACTCCGTTTTTCGTCCTCAATTCACCTATGAGTATCAAAGAGACAAATTCATCAATGTATAGAAATAGTACTCATTTGGCTCTAAAAACTCAATAAAATCGACCAAAACTAGGGCGTTTCTAGCTACGAATAATGACAATTTCACGCCTAATCACTCCCCTACCTTTGTAAAAAAAGCAGCGGAAAACATGCATGATTAATGTCACTATACAAAAGTCTTTATAAGTCGGAGTGAATTAGAATTGAGTATGATAGAAACAACAAGAAAAAGTAATTTGTTCAGACCTATTTATTTAAGGAAATGTAATTATCATTTTTTAATTGCATTATATTCTTTTCCTTTTTTTTTATTTTTTGTTTAAACAATGAAGAATGCAATTGAACCATTTAAAGACATCTTCTTGTTGTTTTCTTAGTATATACCAGCGTTGGGTGTAAATTTAGATGGACTCGAGTTATATTATATTGAAGTATGTTAGAACTTAAGATTTGCTCTCAATTTATTATGAATCCAGGTTTATTGTTGATACAGATTATCACATTTTTTGTCTAGCTAAAACTTGGTATAAATTTATTAGAAATGTTGGACTGCGTAAAGGTGATTTTTTTTTTTTTGAAGAAATATAATTGTATTGATGTTAGAGCAAGATTGATTTTCATTGTATGTGTACAAAGGTTAATTTTTTTTTAATTAAATTCATTTGTTGATCATTTTATTTGTATTGAAATATTTTAACAACAATATAATTTTTTTAATTATATCGAAAATTTATTATTTTATGTGATTTTTATATGATTAAAAATAGTTAATTGTCGGGTTATAGAGATTTGAATTTAATGATTTTTATTATGGTTTGATGTTTGCGTTATAGTTTACTTAAATATTTAATTTTTGATTTTATTTGTGTGTTTATTCCTTTATTAATATAAAATAACTTTTTTAAAAATACTTTTAAGCATCGTAACGTTGGGGGTGACAATGAGAGGATCATAATTTTTTGGGCGGACAATATGAGGACCGTTGCTTTACGTACGTGCAATTTAAGGATTGTAATTTTTAAGAGTTGCAAATTTAGGCACAATCGGCCATAATAAACCTAAATAGGACGGACAAAATGAGGACTGTAATTTATTTGAAAAATACTCCCTTCGTCTCACTGTTTCTTTCACGTTTGAAAGCGTCACGTTGTTTAAAAAAAAAATATGTTATGTGAGTGTAGAGTTGAATAAAATAATAATAACTTTATATTTTATTCATTTTTTCTGATGCAATTTTTTTTATGGGGCACGAATATTTATGGAATGTCCTAAATAGGCAAATACCAAAGTAATCACAAGAGGGAAAAACAATATCTTCCAAACACCATTCATTTATGTTTTATTGCTCGGTATTTTTCGATAAACTCTTCATCAATTAACTTAAATTTATTTAATAACAAATCCTCAAATTTTCACTTTTTAACAGTAAAGAATAACTTGTGCATTCCTTATTTGACATATATAATTTAAATCTTATCAAAGTGACTACTTTTTAAATGAAAAATTAACAAATTTTATTTTTAAAATGTTATTGTGTTAAAAAATTAAGCAAACCTGTAAATGTATTAGTAATTTTATTTATAATAATAAAAAAAAAATGATAACATTTTATTTATTTTTTTGAATATAAATAGTTTTTCTGTAACTATTAATTTTATATATTTTTGTTAAAGAAAAAAAAGATCTATTTTAAATCATTGAAATATATAGATATATATATAATTTAGAATAAAAATTAAAGAAAAAATATGATTTCCGTGCGAAGCACGGGTAGGCGCGTTACTAGTTTAAAGTACGTGTTATACCCTCTCTGCAGATTTAGAGCGACTACCTCCCCTCAACCGCCGCAGCCCGTCCCTTGAAGCGCCGCCTTCGCAGGTTTTTTTCTAAGAAAATGGGATCCCTCCTTCTCAACTCTCTCTCTGTCTCTCTCTTTAGTCACAATTTGTCGAAAATTGTGATGCCCTCCTCAATCGAATCCCTTCCACCTCTTCAATCACGATGTCCACATGATTTTGAACAAAATTGCAATGCTAACCGCAGATTGATAAAGTATGAAATAATTGAGGAAGCTTTAATTTTTTTTTCTTTCCTTCAAGAATTCATCAATACGGATTTGATATAATGCCCACCGGTGGGCATAAACTTATATGCCTACCGCGAATGTGATAATGACACGTAAGCAAATTTAAGTAATCAATTAAAATAATAGTGGGACCCCTATTTAAATTTGCTTACGTGTCATTATCACATTTTCGGTGGGCATATGGACATATAAGTTATGCCCACCGGTGGGCATTATATCAAATCCGTTCATCAATATTGGCTGATTGTTTATGGTTACTTTGGGACGGCCAAGGAAAAAAATAGGGTAAGGGTACTTTGCCCTTTTCTTTTAAAATTAAATGTAATGTTGTAACTTGTATTTATCGATTGTGGGGATGTATACAACCAGACCCCTTTTATTTTAGTACCTGTTTGGTAGTCTAGATATGCCCATGAAAAGAACCGTTTCAGCCCATTATTTCTGTTTGGTAGCTCGCCCGAGAAAAGGGCATGCCCTCAAATCGATTTAGGCACAATCACTGTAGCTTTTTATACACCCCAACACAAATCCACCCCTCCGATTTCATTTCTGGACGTGAAGCCCCTCCGATTTCCCTTTTGACCATTACATTTTGAAATTTCAAAATCAAGCACACAACCCTAGCTACAACACGCTTCTCTCTCATCTCTCATCCCTCATCTCTCATCGTCTTTCGTCGACCAGATCCAGATCCCACACCGGTGTCACGTTCGCAGATGTGCTAATGTTTCGTGTGGTGGTACAGTAGACAATCCCAAACATATCAAAGGTCGCCAACATTCCAGAGCCCTAGTGTAATACCCGAACTTCTCACTACTTATTGACCAATATATTTCATGCATTGCGTGCATTTAAATTATATATGTGTTATATATAATTTGTGTGCATTTAATTATTTGAGTGCTATTTATAATTTGCGTGAATTTTCTATTATTTGTGTGCTACTTGTGAATTTACATTATTTTTTTATGCTAAATATTAAATTATTATGTGTTATTATATATTTGGTGGTGAGTAAATCCAGTTGCAATATATTTGAGACACTAGTGGTGCAATACAATTATTTGATTGTTTGTGTGTTGTTTAAAAAAAAAGAAAAGAAAAAGAAAGAAAGGTTAAAATTATAAAATAAGTATTAATTATATATATATACATGTATGCATATACACGCATACCTTTATAGTTGATAGTTAGTAAAGGAAGGTATATATATATGTGTGCACGTGAAATAGAGTTTATATATTAGTATAAAAAAAAAGAAAAAAAAAGAAAAAAAAAAAAAGAGAACTTCCTTAAGAAGTTTTTTTTAAGGCGGTGCACATATTTCAATTAGGAGGATATTTGGTTTCTTTAAAAACCCAAAGAGGTACTGGGCATGTTAGATTACGAAAGAAAAAAAAAAAAAGAGAAACAAAGGGAAAGAGTTTGCCGTAGCAGAGCTTAGGTATGCATTCTCCATCTTCTTTATGGTAGCGGATTCAGTACTTGTATGGTACATATGTTTATATTTTTTATAGTTCTTTGGCCTGTTTGTACTTTGAGAAAATTAACGTTTTAATTAAGTAGGTTACTTCTAATTAATTTACGTGGAAGTTTAATGAATTCTTGCAGTTAGCAGTAAATTTGGAATATAAATTTTGTAGTTTAGAATGAGTAGATGAATAAATAGAAGGCATAATTTATTGTAAATCAATTAATACTTTAAAATGATATTTACAATTTGTCTTTTAGCTAAATTCTATAGTGGAAGGTGATACGGGGATTTAAGGGTTGAAACTGTCAATACTTTGCGGACTCGAGGTAAGTAGAAATTCATTTGCAACTACAATGCATAAACATAGTATTTGGTGAACTATGTATGTTTAAATGGCGATACGTGAATTTTACGTGATATTGATTGATGTTCAGTGATTCTTTTGGATGAGCCTGTGAGCTATTTAATGTGGAATGAGCCTGTGAGCTTAATGTTTGATGTGGATTGAACCTGTGAGTTCAACAGTCTGCTTGTGACATACCATTGGCTGCACTGCATCATGTATATCATACATTGAAATGAAAGTATATTTTTATAAACTGGTGTGATTGACCACTGATTATGCACCGAAGGCGGAAGGGGCGACCTGGGAAGGAGCGACCTAGGGAGACCTAGCGTAGGCTACCTAGCGTGGGCCACCGTCTTATACGTTATGATGTGTGTATATTTGTAGAGGAGACTTCTGAACAGACAGGGGGTCAAGTTTGGTGATGGACCTCGCTAGGCCGTTAGAGGGATAGATCCTCACCGTGTGAGTCGACGTGTAGGGGATTACTTCTTGGTGGACATGAGGGGCGCGATGGGGGGGACCCTCGATGGCCACAAGAGGATGGACCTCCGCCGGATCATACTTATTGTGGCCACTTGATTATATTCTTTTGACATTGATATTTGTGCCAGTGCATAATAGTGAGTCAGGGGCCCTTAACGAGTATTTCAGATATAAATTGGTGTTTTTGAACGAGTGCATTGTGCATAGTGAGGATTTTGAGATGAACATCACATCATGCATAATTTCTGCTTACTGGGATTTGTAAATCTCACGTAGTTTATGCATTGTAGGTAATCCTGATGACGTGTGACGACCTGTTCATACTGGACTAGCTGTGGCGCTCTTGCAGGCTTTTGGGTTGCGGTGTACATAGATGATGACCTGTGGATAGGACCGTGGCTTTATTTTGCTTCCGCTGTTGTATATTGTGTTGTTTTGAATATGTACTGTATTGTAATATAAAGTAGTGTGTACTGGTGTGTTGGTTTAGAGTTACACTGGTTTGCCGGTTTGGCTTGAAGCCTCTTTTGTGAATGTGAACAGGTTGTCGTGTTTGTGATAACATTTTGCTTTTGCAGTTGGAAAATTTTTTTTATAGCAGGTTTTCAGGGTTTTATTTAATTTAAATTAGTATTATGCTTGTTTGTGTGAGAGTGGTCGTGTTAGAGTGGTATCAGAGCACAGTTCACCTCCTGTAGATTGTCTATGTACACGAGCTTAGAACTTGGAGAGCCCAGCTATGCCAGTAAGTGTTTACTTGTGTTTTGTTTAAATTAATTGCATCATGAATTATATTGGCCATGTGGTGTAGGAATTGTAGTATTGTTAAACAGATATGGTGAGAGAAGAAGGTGAGGGTAGTGGTATGGAGCGAACTCCCGAACAGGTAGCACCGATTGCTGGTGTTGATCGAGATAACCTTATTGCTCGGTTGGCAGATATGGTTGAGCGTCAGGCGTAACAATTTCAGCAACTTTTACAGCAAAGAGACGCGGAAAGGCAACATTTTGATGTGAATCAGTCGCAGCCAGGAGCAGCGCATGTTGAGCTAGTTTCTGAACGATTCCGAAAATTGAATCCCCCTATCTTTGAGGATGCTACTGATCTGTTAGCTGCCGAGGACTGGTTGCGAACCTTAGATAATATGTTTCAATACAGCAAGATCCCTGACGTGGAGAAAGTCTTGTGTGCCTCTTTTATGCTACGCGGTAGTGCTGGATACAGGTGGGATACTGTTAAAGTTATTGAGAACGTTGCTGCTATGACCTGGGAGCGGTTCAAGGAGATTTTCATAAACAAATATTTCACAGCCCACGTTAGAATGATGAAGATGAACGAGTTTATACAGCTCAAACAGGGGACCATGACTGTCACAGAGTATCTCCGCAAATTTGAACAATTATCCAGGTTTGTTGAACACGTGGTTGGTACTGAAGGACTAAAGGTGGAGAGACTTCTTGAGGGTTTGAGGCCTGAGTTGTACAGAGATGTGAGTATGGCAGGGATTCAGGGGGTAACTTATGCTCAAGTTGCTGAGAGAGCACAAATTGCTGAACAAGCTGAGATGAGGATACGACATGCACAAGAGGTTCGACGTCACTTTCAACAAAGGCCGGTACCCCAGTGGAGCGGAGATAATAAGAAGAGACCGTTGCAATTTCAAAGGCCAAGACCTAATTTTCCATCTGGACAAGGACAAAGACCAGAACAAGGAGATCCGAACAAATGTTTCAATACTGATCAGAGTGGAACACCACCACCACCACCACCACCACCACCACCACCACCACCACCACCACCACCACCACCCCTTTGTTTGAAATGTGGTAAACCACACGGTGGAGCTTGTTCTTTTATGCCCAGAACTTGTTACACCTGCGGACAGAAAGGTCATATAGCTAGTATGTGCCCGAGCCGAGGTAGACAAAGGGAGCAGGGAAGAGTTCCAGCACGTGTTTTCACTATGACTAAAGAAGATGCTGAAGACAATCCAGTCGTCACGGGTAAACTTTCTATTTTTGGCATTTCAACTTTTGTGTTATTTGATTCTGGAGCTACACATTAATTTGCATCCACTAAGTATGTGAGAAAGCTGGGTAAAATGCCTAACCTAACAGAAGCCAAATTTGGCGTGATGATTCCTTCTGGTGATTCAAAACAAACCAATCAAATTTTACGAGGGTGTATTATTCCGATAAAAGATAGGGAATTGTGTGCTGGTCTGATTGTGCTAGACATGAACGATTACGATGTAATTCTGGGTATGGATTGGTTATCAAAATATGGTGCTACAATTGATTGCCAGAAGAAGAGTATCACATTTCAGCCAGCGGGGGAAGAGGTTTTTTCTTTTATTAGCGTGAAAGAACGCTTCAGAATCCTTATGATATCAGCTACCAAAGCACGAAGATTGTTGGAAAGTGGTTGTGAGGGTTATTTAGTGAGTGTAATGAGTATTGATGAGCAGCAGTGTCCGAGTGTTACTAATGTACCAGTTGTGCGAGAATATCCAGAGGTATTTCCAGATGATCTTCCGGGATTACCACCAGATCGTGAAATAGAGTTTGTGATTGAGTTGCAACCTGGGGTTTCTCCTATTTCCAAATCACCGTATAGAATGACACCTGCTGAATTGAAAGAACTGAAGATACAATTGCAAGAATTACTGGAAAAAGATTTCATCCGTCCTAGTTTCTCACCCTGGGGAGCGCCCGTTTTATTTGTGTGGAAGAAAAATGGTACATTGAGGATGTGTATCGATTATCGAGAGTTGAACAAAATCACAATCAAGAACAAATATCCCTTACCTCGGATTGATGATTTGTTTGATCAACTGCAAGGTGCATCTATCTTTTCGAAGATTGATTTGCGGTCAGGGTACCATCAGCTGAAAATAAAAGAAGAAGATATTCCTAAAACTGCATTCAGTACGAGATATGGGCACTATGAGTTTCGAGTGATGCCGTTTGGACTAACAAATTCTCCAGCAGCGCTTATGGACTTGATGAATCGGGTATTTAAAGACTTCCTTGACAAATTTGTGATTGTATTCATTGACGACATCTTGATTTACTCCAAGACTAGAGAAGAACATTCAGTGCATTTGAGGAAAGTGTTAGACGTTCTGAAAGAAAAACAACTCTATGCGAAGTTTAAGAAATGTGAATTCTGGCTAGACCGAGTTATTTTCTTAGGGCATGTGATATCAGGAACAGGAATTTCAGTTGACCCAAGTAAAGTGGAAGCGATTAATAACTGGCCACAACCTAC
The DNA here is from genome assembly GCA_947034835.1 of Ballota nigra. NCBI lineage: Eukaryota > Viridiplantae > Streptophyta > Magnoliopsida > Lamiales > Lamiaceae > Ballota > Ballota nigra. The sequence continues at coordinate 42,008,612 of OX344730.1, forward strand.
AAATCAGTCAGAGGTGCGCAGTTTTCTCGGGTTAGCGGGATATTACCGCCGATTTGTAGAAGGATTCTCCAAAATTGCTTCTCCATTAACACAATTAACCAGAAAGAATGTGGCTTATAAATGGACGGAGGCATGTGAACGAAGTTTTCAAGAACTGAAGAAGCGAATGACATCTACTCCTATTTTAACAATTCCAACAGGGACTGGAGGTTTCAAAGTGTACAGTGATGTTTCAAAGAATGATCTCAGGTGTGTACTAATGCAGGATGACAAAGTGATAGCTTATGCATCCCGACAATTGAAAGAATATGAAAAGAACTACCCTACACATGACTTGGAGCTGGCAGCAGTAGTGTTTGCACTTAAAATATGGAGACATTACCTGTACGGAGAACATTGTGAGATCTACACTGATCATAAAAATTTGAAGTATTTCTTCACTCAGAAAGAGCTGAACATGAGACAACGAAGATGGCTAGAACTTGTGAAAGATTATGACTGTGTCATTAACTATCATCCTGGTAAAGCTAATGTGGTAGCAGATGCCCCGAGTAAAAAATCAGCCGAAAAAGTAGCAGCGTTGACCCTGATTCAGAAACCCGAACTACTGGATTTGCAAAGAATGAACATAGAACTTGTTGAACCTGGACTTGTGACTACAAAACTTGCTGCACTAACACTTAAACCAACTTTGCTTGACAGAATTCACACAGGGCAACAAACTGATGAATATTTTACTAGAATGAAGAAAGACATCACCTCAGGTGAATCCTCTGACTTCCAGTTATCAGAGAATGGTGTATTGCGATACTGGAATAGATTGTATGTACCTAATGTTGATAAAATTCGTGAAGATGTGATGATTGAAGCACATTCAACACCCTATTCTGTACATCCAGGAGCTACTAAAATGTATAGAGACTTGAAAATGCATTATTGGTGGCCAGGTATGAAGAAAGACATTGCTCAATATGTAGAACAGTGCTTGACTTGTCAGCAGATCAAAGCAGAACATCAAAGACCTGCGGGAACTTTGCAACCTTTACTTATTGCAGAGTGGAAATGGGAGAATATCACGATGGATTTTGTTACAGGATTTCCCAAGACAGTTAAGAGTTATGATGCAGTCTGGGTTATCGTGGATCGATTGACTAAATCAGCTCATTTTCTACCAATTTGTACCACATACTCTATGGACCATTATGCTTAGTTATACATACAAGAGATTGTCAGGCTTCACGGCGTACCACTCACTATTGTATCAGACAGAGATTCCAGATTTTTATCTAACTTCTGGAAAAGCCTGCGCAAAGCATTGGGAACACAATTATCTTTTAGTACTGCTTATCATCCTAAAATAGATGGACAATCAGAACGAACGATATAGATTCTAGAAGACATGCTTATAGCTTGTGTGTTAGATTTCCAGGGTCAGTGGAGTAAATTCTTACCTTTGATAGAGTTTTCTTATAACAACAGTTATCAGTCCACTATCGGGATGGCTCCGTGCGAAGCATTATATGGCAGAAAATATTGATCTCCAGTACATTGGGATGAAGTCGGAGAACGAAAACTTTTGGGTCCAGATATGATTCGAGAGATGAGTGAAGTTGTGGTACAGATTCACGAAAGAATGAAGACTGCTCAGAGTCGACAGAAGAGTTACGCGGATAAAAGAAGAAGAAAATTAGAGTTTGAAGTGGGTGATCAAGTATTTTTTGAAAGTTTCTCCAATGAAAGGCATAATGCGGTTTGGAAAGAAAGGGAAACTTAGTCCAAGATATGTTGGCCCGTTTCCTATTATTGAAAGAATTGGTGATGTTGCTTATAAACTTGATCTGCCTACATCAATGTCCCAGATACATCATGTGTTCCACGTGTCTGCATTGAGAAAATATATTGCAAATCCGTCACACGTTCTGAACAATGAACCCGCAGAGTTGAAAGCAGACTTGAGTTATGAGGAAGTTCTTGTGGAGATTCTACTGCGAGAAGTGAAACAATTGAGAAACAAAGAAATTTCATTAGTTAAAGTACTCTGGAGAAATCAGGTAGTCGAAGAAGCCACTTGGGAACGAGAGGATGAGATGAAATCCAAATACCCAGAACTGTTCAGGTAAGCTAAATTTCGGGGACGAAATTTTTATAAGGAGGGGAGGATGTAATACCCGAGCTTCTCACTACTTATTGGCCAATATATTTCATGCATTGCGTGCATTTAAATTATTTATGTGTTATATATATAATTTGTGTGCATTTAATTATTTGAGTGCTATTTATAATTTGCGTGAGTTTTCTATTATTTGTGTGCTACTTGTGAATTTGCATTATTTTATTATGCTAAATATTAAATTATTTATGTGTTATTATATATTTGGTGGTGAGTAAATCCTGTTGAAATATATTTGAGACACTAGTGGTGCAATACAATTATTTGATTGTTTGTGTGTTTAAAAAAAAAAGGTTAAAATTATAAAATAAGTATTAATTATATATATGTACATGTATGCATATACACGCATACCTTTATAGTTGATAGTTAGTTAAGGAAGGTATATATATGTGTGCACGTGAAATAGAGTTTATATATTAGTATAAAAAAAAGAAAAAAAAAAGAAAAAGAAAAAGAAAAAAAAGAGAACTTCCTTAAGAAGTTTTTTAAGGCGGTGCACATATTTCAACTTAGATTACGAAAGGAAAAAAAAAAAGAAGGGAAACAAAGGGAAAGAGTTTGTCGTAGCCGAGCTTAGGTATGCATTCTCTGTCTTCTTTATGGTAGGGGATTCAGTACTTGTATGGTACATATGCTTATATTTTTTATAGTTCTTTGGCTTGTTTGTACTTTGAGAAAATTAACGTTTTAATTAAGTAGGTTACTTCTAATTAATTTACGTGGAAGTTTAATGAATTCTTGCAGTTAGCAGTAAATTTGGAATATAGATTTTGTAGTTTAGAATGAGTAGATGAATAAATAGAAGACATAATTTATTGTAAATCAATTAATAATTTAAAATGATATTTACAATTTGTCTTTTAATTAAATTCTATAGTGGAAGGTGATACGGGGATTTAAGGGTTGAAACTATCAATACTTTGCGGACTCGAGGTAAGTAGAAATTCATTTGCAACTACAATGCATAAACATAGTATTTGGTGAACCATTTATGTTTAAATGGCGATACGTGAATTGTACGTGATATTGATTGATGTTCAGTGATTCTTTTGGATGAGCCTATGAGCTATTTAATGTGGAATGAGCCTGTGAGCTCAATGTTTGATGTGGATTGAACCTGTGAGTTCAACAGTCTGCTTGTGACATACCATTGGCTGCACTGCATCATGCATATCATACATTGAAATGAAAGTATATTTTTATAAACTGGTGTGATTGATCACTGATTATGCACCGAGGGCGGAAGGGGCGACCTGGGAAGGAGCGACCTAGGGAAACCTAGCGTAGGCTACCTAGCTTGGGCCACCGTCTTATACATTATGATGTGTGCATGTTTGTAGAGGGGACTTCTGAATGGACAGGGGGTCAAGTTTGGTGATGGACCTCGCTAGGCCGTTAGAGGGATGGATCCTCACCGTGTGAGTTGACGTGTAGGGGATTACTTCTTGGTGGACATGAGGGGCGCGATGGGGGAGACCCTCGATGGCCACAAGAGGATGGACCCCCGTCGGATCATACTTATTGTGGCCACTTGATTATATTCTTTTGACATTGATGTTTGTGCCGGTGCATAATAGTGAGTCAGGGGCCTTAACGAGTATTTCAGATATAAATTGGTGTTTTTAAACGAGTGCATTGTGCATAGTGAGGATTTTGAGATGAACATCACATCATGCATAATTTCTGCTTACTGGGATTTGTAAATCTCACGTAGTTTATTCATTGTATGTAATCCTGATGACGTGTGACGACCTGTTCATACTGGACTAGCTGTGGCGCTCTTGCAGGCTTTTGGGTTGCGGTGTACATAGATGACGACCTGCGGGTAGGACCGTGCCTTTATTTTGCTTCCGCTGTTGTATATTGTGTTGTTTTGAATATGTACTATATTGTAATATAAACTAGTGTGTGCTGGTGTGTTGGTTTAGAGTTACACTGGTTTGCCAGTTTGGCTTGAAGTCTCTTTTGTGAATGTGAATAGGTTGTCGTGTTTGTGATAACATTTTGCTTTTGCAGTTGGAAAAAAAAATTATAGCAGGTTTTCAGGGTTTTATTTAATTTAAATTAGTATTATGCTTGTTTGTGTGAGAGTGGTCGTGTCACCTAGTTTTTCGGAGATAAAAAAAGCCCCAATTTTCCAGCGTGTAAAAGCATACAAGTTGAGCCCAACGATTATGCTTGTAGTTTTACATTTGTTTCTTAACCAAAACACTAGGAGAGTAAGAAGACGAGTAGAAAATGTACAACCATATCAAATATTGGAAAGAATTCCTCATCAAATTGAACATTTGAACATGTTGTATTCTATTACTGATGCTGCTTGTGTACAGAACTTGAGGATGGATCGAAACTGTTTTGCTCATTTATGTTGTTTATTGCGGGATTTGGGTGGGTTAGTTGATAATAGGTATGTAGGTGTTGAGGAACAGGTTTCTATATTTTTATCTGTATTGACTCATCACAAAAAAAATAGTGTTGTAAAATTTAATCATGAGAGGTCTGGCTAGACGATTTCTTTCTATGTTCATGTCGTGCTTAGGGCAATTCAAAAAATGCACGAAATGTTTTTGGTTACTCCCGTTCCCATTCCTGAAGACTCAACAAACCCAAGATGGAAGTGGTTTAAGGTACTTAAAATTCTGCCAACTTCGTATTTAGGTCCATGTGATTGTTAATAGAATTGTCATCACCTATTTTCTTGAATTGACATTTAGATTTGTCTTAATTTTAGGGTTGTTTAGGGGCATTGGATGACACCTACATTGATCTACAAGTCCCTATTGTTGATAAACCGAGGTTTAGGACAAAGGTCATGTCTCAACTAATGTTCTAGGAGTATGTGATCAAAATATGATGTTTATTTATGTCTTGCCTGAATGGGAAGGTTCGGCAGCTGATTGCAGAGTCCTTAGGGATGCTGTTCTAAGGCCCAATGGATTAAAAGTGCCTAAGGGTAATAAGCTAATCTCATCCATTTTAAGATGAAACCTACTCCTTCTCCTGTCAAACTTTAGGGTATATTTGAACCTAATTATCAACATTGATTTGTGATTTGTGACTAGGCTTCTACTATCTATGCGACAATGGCTACGCCAATAGCGAGAGCTTTCTCGTTCCATACAGAGGTTATATGTACCATCTTAAGGAATGGGGACCTGTGTCACGAAGACCCGTTAACCACCAGGAACACTTTAATATGCGCCACACAAGAGCAAGAAATGTAATAGAGCGTGCTTTCGGGGTACTTAAAATGCGGTTTGGAATACTAAGGAGTGTAGCGTACTACCCGGTGAAAACCCAAGTTAGATTAATTGTGGCTTGTTTCTTACTCCATAATTACATTCAATCAATAATGGCAGTTGATCCTATAGAACAAAAGTGGGACGAGCTTCGTAACCAGGATGAATACATTAGTGGAGAAAATGTAGAATATATTGATGGTGTGGAATCGTCCACGGAGTGGGCAACATGAAGGACACACTGTCCATGTCCATGTTTCAAGAGTACCAATCTAGGCTTTAGGTCAAAATTCTGTAATATTTGATTTGGAATAATGTTTGAGTTGTCTAGCCAGTTTGGATATGTTCTGACTTTTTGATGTTTATTCCATTTGTTTAGATACTTTTTCCATTTAATCATTGTAACATTATCTTAAATTTGTATACGTTTTTTTTTCAAATGTCCTCAATTATTAATATGGTATTTGATATATGCATGCTAAAAGGTGTCATCAAAGAAAATGGCTGGAAGTTCAGGAGTGAATTTTCCTCCTCTTTGTCTTTGTGGGAATGGTAGGATGATTAGTCGAATTGCAGGTCCTCATTTCACTTACCCGGGAAGGCATTACCTTATATGCCCCATTAATGTACAACACATAGACTTCTTCATTTGGTTGTCCGAGGGTTACTACGGGCAGCCTCCAGCTAGACCAAACAATACGAGGTCGACTACCAATGTCTCTACCAATAATGAAGCTCAACCGTGCCAGACATGTTCAACTGCAAGTACACCCCAGACCAATGAGCAGTTTCGGCGCCGAACTAAGTTGAAATCGAGTGGTAAGCGTCCAACCGTGCCCAAGTCCTGTCTCATATTGATTACTGAAAATGGGGAACCAACTACGTCGATGGTTTGGTCATTAATTTATTTTGTACTCATCTTCATGATAATTGTTATTGTTATATTGTGTGTTCTATTGATCCAAGCCTTCTAATTAGTTATTTGTAGTAGGGTATTGTTGATCTAAGCACTGTATAATAATATTAAGAACACAAGTGATCTGATGTTATATTTTAGGATTTGCTAATCTTTCCCTTAAGGACTTTGTTTCACAATTGTCTTTTTAGTTATTTATATATTTGTGGTGAAGAGTTATAATTGTTTTGGGCTGCTACTTGGCAAAATCGAGTCAATTATATTATTTGAAGAACACTATTGCAGTCAAATGGAATATATTAACATGTGATGCCCTCAATATGTGTGATGTGGTCTCAACTTTAAATCACACTGTGTTCTACTCCATACTCATGAAAAAGCAGATTCCCTAACGTGTCATATTGCATACAAAAGTTGGTTGTCATTTAGTGAATTAACATGACCTTGCGCGACAATGTGCCCCTTCTTTATAAACATCCAACCATCACACTATTAACTCATCAAACTTAATATTGCAAACAACTCAACCTCCACAAAAAAATGGCATTTCCACTTCATATCCCAACTCAAAATGAAATCCTCTTTGACATAATATGGACGTACAAGATGGAGTCTTGTTTCATCAACTCTCTGGTGATACAAAAAATGTCAGGTAATTGGGACGGTATTCTTGCAGTCAACTCTCATTCAGTTGCTTCTGCTATTGGCAATGTGAATTCAATTTTTCAAAAAAATTCACTTTCGAGGAGGCACAAGTTCATCTTTTGGACCTACACCACAGATACACCCTTGTGAATAAAATATTAGAAGTGGATGGTGTTCATATGGACCAGAGTAACAAAATAATTGCCTCCAAAAACACATAGAAGCAACTATTTGAGGTAATGTGTCTTTGCAAGCATATTTCATTCTTTGTTCACTTTTAATCTTTTGTTTGTTCGGTTAATAATGGGTTTACAAAAATGTAGATGGATTGTATTGCCAAGGCATATTATAAAGAGGGAAAATCATTCTACTCGGCAATGTCCGTCTTGTTTGCAGATGAATCACCTTATCCACCCTCACATGCAAACGTTGTTGAGGTGATCGAGTTAAGTGACACCACACGATCAACCCATGGCACTCCCCAACGCCGTGCAGCAAAATGCCCATGTGCTGCAACAATTCAACTCGACGTGTCGGAAGATGATGAAGTTGATTCTACTCTCATCCATACACGTGTCGTTCCTCAAAAGAGGTTGTTTGATTCTCCTTGCCGTTCATTTACACCACCATTCCAAAATCAATTTGATTACCCAAACTATCCACCGAGACCAACATTCTCTCGGGGTTCTCCAAACATAGAACCGTCTAGCTCAGTGTCATCTTCAAGTCCATACAAATGGCTCTCTCTTTCGCGCAGGAATGACCAATATTGACTCTCTGTTCTTGATGGCATATGACCAATCTGTATTTGTATGTGTAAATCCAAGTGTATGATATCAGATTGGTCTGAAATCAAACGTGAGTGTGTGTGATGTTTTTCAAATTCGTGTTAACTGAAATGTTGACAACATGCGCGACAACACAAAACAGTTACGAATAGTTATGACAGATCTAAGTAGTTCTAAGCAGTGGAAGACTTAAACACCTTGCAAATGGAATTCAAAAAATTTCATAGACTTAAATAAATTCTATGATGCGTCATGGTGAAAAGCTTCACTATAACCATGTAGTGATACAAACAAAGATCTAACATAAGATCTCAAAGTGAGGGTAAGGTGTAAACACACCGCCTAAACAGATCTTCAATGACTAGAAAACTGATCACACTTAGACCCTAATCTAGTCTATTTTCGATCCCAATACTGATAGGAGCGTTGCAGCGCTCGACCAACACAAAAGATAATAGTAACACCCCTTCTACACTAGATGTACTTGAACACTCGATAACGTAGCTCTTGGTTACTATTTCCTGGCTTGTTTCCCCTGGTTTTTCCTTCGTCTATCTTCTGGTATTTATAGATGTAGGATCCACCGAAAGTTACAATTACTAGATCAGTTTTGAATGACCTAAAAACAATTTTCTCCACTAACTCCATGATTAAGAAATAACCGCCCATGATGTATTTGATCTCCTCACTTGATAACCGCAGCCGCATGACCTGGAACATTCTAGGTCTTCAACCTGCGAACACAACATCAAACACAAGATAGAACAAAAGTGTTAGTGTTAGGAGAAATGGCAAATTCAGTAATGTTATCCAGAATATTGCCTAAACATTTTTACAACACGGGCTTAACATTAACAATCTCCCCCAATTTGGTCTTTCTACTACAACACACCTGATAAAAATCTCAGTAATATGTGTGTAATAGACAATGACAAATGAATGTAAAAAAAGCTAAAAGATCAGGATTTAACTAAGAACAAATCGTGCTTAGCCCAAACAATAATCCAAAAACAAACAAGCTGTTCTTAAGATAAGACAGCAACAACAAAACATAATTATTGTTCAGAGCCTTTTGTATGAGAAACATGCACAAACAATAAACTATGCTCAAACAACTATTGTTCAGAGCAATGGTGAGAATTTAAACTAATGATTCTAAACAATAGAAAAACTAACAGAGCTAGATAGATCTACTAGAGCTAATCCTAGCTACAAATCTAACAGAGCTAGAAAGCTAACAGAGGCTTAGCTAGCTATGAATATTCAAGAGCTATTACAATAAAGGAAAATATAAACCAAGATAAGGATTGGGCTGTAGGATATCAACAGCTGCATCTTCAATAAATCTGGACAGACTCCCCCATACTTCAATCTCCCCCTATCTTCAAGTGACAATCTTCAAAGGTCACCATCTTCATTCCTTGGTCCAGCATTATCAACAACATCTCCTCCGACTTCAACATCATCACCAACATCTTCTCCTTGATTAGAACCTCCATGTCCAGATGGTCCAGCAACATCTTCAGGTCTTTGTGGAGCATTTTCATCAGCTACTCCCCTTGTTGGAGTAGAAAGCAAGAATTTCCAAAAAATTCTTTGTTGTTCCATCCTGGAAAGAGTTCTCTTCAAGTCTTCAATAGTCTTGTCCAAATCTGCAATTTTATTAGAGATATATGGAGCAGATATGGTAACAAAAGAAACAAGATGACCCATCAACATTGATGTTGTCAGGTATGTTGATAACATTGGGGTCAACACTCCCTCTGTTTTGAGTAGACTGTTGTCTGGTTCAACTTCAGGCATTGGTTCATCAACTCTTGGTCCTGGAAGGGGTAAATCAATCACCCCGTTGTTGCCAATCAACAACTGATGGTTGATTCCAAGAGCAGGTGCATAGCTACTGATTACTTCATCATCAACTCTTTCAAACTCTTTATCTTGCAGCAATTAGTGTATCAAACAAGGATACGACAGTAGTCCTCTTCCACTAATTTTTTCAGCATACCTCAACATGTTATTAAATATAGTCTGACCTAAATCAAACTCATTTAACTCACCTATCCTATACAGAAGGATAGCTTGTTCTTCAGTCAAACATGTTGAATTGGTTGTAGGCAGCCAATTGTGGATCACCAATCTTTGCGGTGCAGAGTATAAACTTGTCAATCTAGAAGTCAAAATTCTCTTTGCCCAAATTCTGACTTTTCCACCAGTAATCACAGAAATCACCAAGTTCAAATCAGTGATAGACCTTTCCTCCATGTCCCTTGTTCTTAGAATGCAGTTGATTACCCTAGGATTAACCATAATCCTTGTTGGTGATCAATTTTTATCGGATGGATTAGTGACTGTTTAAATTCGGTTTAAAGATCATCAATCAATTACGTGTGATTGGTTACCACCGTAAATGGTAAATCGAGGGTTCGAGTTATGAAATTGTAAACACGAAAGTCGAAATCATAATAATTTCGTATGTATGCACGTCTAGGTGTTTAAGTGTGTGTTTTTGGAGCATTTGTGAATTTGAACTTGTATTTCTTAAGCTGGAGAACAACTATTTATAGAGACTAGCAAGCATGAGGTGTCTATGACTCTTGGTCTCCCTAGCCTGCATGCTTGACATGTGTCCTTTGACCTTAGTTTGACCTTATCTAAGCTAAATCTTAGTTACAAAGTCTTCTTTGGTCTTATCTCGGACTTCGTTGTTGTTCGTCCAGGTCGGCTTAGTGTATCCAGAATAGTTTTTTCATAAATGTTGTTCGCCTTTTGAGTGCATGGCTCAGAAGTTGTTCGCCTTTGTGTTTTACACAGATTGGCTTTGGGATCTTGATCCTTTGTTCGTCAACATGCACTTCTTAGACTGGTAGATGTACCACCTTTTGACAATATTGCTCGTCATCAGTGACTTGGCATATTGTTTGTATCTGGTCTCGGGTCTTAAAAACTGTTCGCCAGTATCTTGCTCGTCTATAGAGTTGTTCGTCAGTTTATACACTCCCTGGATTGGTTTGTGCACCCCGGCTTGATTTTCTTTGTTGATCAGCTTCGACTTGGTGTTGACTCTTCATAATCCTTTTTAAGGTTTTAATCTTTGTTCGCCTAACAATAATTGATGTTCGCCTATCAACAATCCTATTACCACTAAATCTTACATTCCCATAATTCTAAGAATTCACTCTACCAAGACTCCTATGCAAGTTAGCATAAAATTCATACACCCAATCAACATAGTATGGTATAGCAAACTGTAGTGCATGCATAAGATGTCTCTCAGTAAGGAATGGTATCAGATTCATGACTTCAAACTCAGGTACCCTAATGACTCTTTCACTAACAATCACTCTAGTTCTAATAGTAGTGTACCTAGAACAAGTCATGTCATTATACGTTTCATCATCAGTCTCAGAGTCAGAGTATACCTCTTCAGGTTCAACAACTTCTTCTTCAGATTCTGATGTTGTCTCAGGTGAGGCAACTTTTTCGGCAACATGAGTAGGATCACTTCTTCTTTTGCTTCTGATTTCTCTCCTGGCAGTAGAAGGATCATGTTTGTGCTTTGTCCTTCCTTCAGTTCTGTTTGCAAATAAATCTTTCAGTGGGATCTCCATGTCAACATCTTCTTCAGATGACATTTCTTCCATGACAGTTTCAGCTTCAGCTTCTTGAGCAGCTTCTCCTTCAGGTTCAGGTTCACTTTCTTCCTTCTCAGATTCAGACACATGATCAGGCTTTGAGCTTGTTCCATCATCCATTGACTTCTTCCTCATGGACTCAGAATAGTCCACCTTCTTACCCATAGTCCTAAAAGACATTCTCCCTTTTCCACCATACCTTTTAAAAGGTGTTGGATCATTCTTCTTCTTCTTTCCTTTGGCAGCTAGGTTCTGCAGTTTCTTGACCAATCCTCCATCAGAGTCAGATGACTCTTCACCAAGGTCAGAATCGGTTTCACCTTCCTCAGGGTTAGAAGGTTCAACAGTTTCTTTCCCTTTGTTAGTTTTTTCCTCTTAAGCTTTTCTCATATCAACTCTCTCTTTCTCAGCTTTCTCCTTTATGTAAGCAAACTTGTTCAAGTTGACATCCCTACCACCAATAGTGATTCTCTACCTTGAAGAGCATCGAACCATATTTTCATAGGTTTGAATGATGTCAGGCACAATTGCATTTGCATCCAGTTCAACATGCAAAAGAAAGTCTTCATCTGGTAACAGTGTTGGGCCAACACTTCCAGCAACATTAGAGGGTTCAACAGGTTTTGGTGAGTTTTGAGTAGGGTTAGGTTCAACTACAGGTTCAACAACAGGTGTGGGTTCATATGTTGCCATGGGAGTTGGAATTTCAGTAGGTTTAGGGCTTTCAGAAGGAATTTCTGGAATAGGGGTTTCAGAAATAGGGTTTTCAGTAGGAATTTGTGATTGAGATGAAGGTTTGAAGGCTCACCACTTGATTCTGGCATGTACTTAGATAAGTGAACTGGTACAGACCCAATCGTGATTGTGGGAGGCACAGGTGCGCTACCAACATCACGTACAATTCACTCGATCTCCTCCGTGGTTGTGGATTCAGGGAGAACGATGGTGGTGGAATGGGTTGTTGTGTTGGCGTAGATGACACAACACTTTGGTCGACATTGAGAGATTCATTTCCAATAGCCATTGAAGCAAGTAGGTTGAGAGGATTTTCGGAGGTTGTGGATGTGTTTGGAGAGTTTGGTTTGCTTGAGCGTTGTGAATTCGAAAAGGTTTGAGTGTTAGACATTATACCTGCAGGAATATTATGCACCCAATTAAAATAACATTAAATTCCAATCACATAAGCAAGAACGAAACCTAAATAAACACATATGTAATAATATTTGTGTTGGGAAAAAATATAGGTTCGGGATGATAATTAAATACGAATTTAAATTCAATTATTCCTAGCATGAATTAATCCTAATTAATTCAAATAATAATTTCAACAACAATTTTATCATCATGCATGTTGAATTAATTCACATAAAACCTATGGCGGAATAACAAGGAATTTATGTGATTACGTACCTCTCGTAGATATGGCCATTGATTATCACGGGACGTGCTACCAACCAAAAGACCTTCTCAAGTATTTCCCTTTCACCTCGCTTGATCACTGGTGGGAAGTGCTTTCAAGTAATTAAATAACTAAGGAAAAAGAAAAATATTTTTGCTCTTGATTTTTCCAACACATGGAATTATATAACTGTTACACTGGAGATGAAATAATCATCTCCTACTTATAGGAGAGGGGAATTTCGAAATTTACACATGGAATAGGGGAGATAAAATCTTTTTCTTGGCCTCCAAGAAATCTTGAAATATCCCATATATTCTTTTCTCCATAATAAAATATTCCATAAAATCTCACCTTCTCATATAAGCTTATTTTCGAAAATAATAGGAATAGATCATAAGATTTGGATCTTCTTGAATAATGAGATATTCTTGTATTCCAAGAATACTTATCTTCCATAATATCTTTTCAAGAAAATCAACAAAATATTTTCTTTCCTAAATATCTTATTTTCGAAAATTACAAGAAAAAATCAGCAAATATATTATCTTTTATTTTAATCACCTTATTGTTATTGGGCTACTTAATGAGCTACTTGAGGGGCCTTTAGGAGAATTAAGATTGGACCTCCAATGGGCTTCTGAATTTCAATATTGAGCCCCAATATAATTCAGCCCATTAATATTAATTAGTACCACTAATAAATTAATATTGCATTATCCATCTTAATCCATATTACGATAATATGGGCTCCCGGTTATTATTTCCCGCATTTAAGATTATCAAGTCCATTAATTAATTAAGCTTCTGAATAGCTCTAAATTAATTAATATCTTTTCACCTTGGAGTAAAGACAACTCAACATTATTATCCGTACCGAAGAAACTAATTCTTCACTTGCAAGATTTGGTACGATAAAACTTCTGAGCCCACCAAGAATACAAATCACACGAGCCATACTAGCACGCGTTTCTCCGTATTAAATTTTAGCAACCGCCGTATGATTAATATTACTGCCCAAAGCACAAGGTTCGAAGTCGTGATGGTTCTCACCCAACATGAATCAAAGCAATATCCATTAAGCACACACGATCCTATTTAAGTGACGGAGATTAAGAAATCAATAACCACTGAGGTCTAATTATTCACATTTCAGAACAGAAAAATTTATCCTCGATGTATGTCCTCTTCAACACATACTAAATGTGCTAGTGCAATCTCTTGGTCAAGACAAGCCAATATGGGATGTACACATCGAACTTTCACGGCGGATTGTTCAATTCCACCTAGGTCGTGAATTTGTACGTTTAGTTACAAGGAAACCGTTAATGTGATCTTCCGTGATCTGGTATCACCACATTAACTACAATGTAACATGTACCACTTATAATGAACTGGTTGCAATAAATATTCAACATTCAATTATATCTAAAGCAAATGCGATAAAAGATTTATTTTCATAAACAAGTGTTTAATACATGAGTTATACAAAGTAAAAGCATACTTTCACGTATAACTCCAACAATCTCTCACTTATACTTAAAGTCTGCTTTTTAGTATACATCATGCATGTCTAGTGTAGTAGCTCTACGTGATATCTCATGTCAACCTACACTAACCTAATAATTCCTCCCACTTATACTTAAAGCAGATTGGCAATAGTCTTGACTCTCATTCCATCCACACGTCTCTCGAATGTTCTCTGAGGCAGACCCTTTGTGAATGGATATACTAGGTTGTCCTCCGACGTTTATTTTTGCCACCTCTTTATCTCCCCTCTTAACGATTTCTCGTATAAGATGGTATTTTCTTTCAATGTGTTTGATGGCCTTGTGGGCTCTCGGTTCCATTGAATTTACAACTGCTTCGGCATTATCACAATGGACAATGATTATGCTGGGCAAACTAGGAACAACGTCCAAGTCCACTAAGAAGTACTTGAGCCAAACCGCTTCTTTTGCTGCTTCACAAGCAGTTACTTATTCGGCTTTCATGGTCGAATCGGCGATGCATTTCTGCTAATCGCTTCTCCATGTCATGGCTCCTTCTCCCATGCAAAACACACTACCCGAGGTAGATATTCTGGAATCTATATATGATTGGAAAATTGAGTCTGTGTATCCCATGGGAATTAGATTGTCTGACTGTTAAATCAGCATTCCATCGCTAGTTCTTTTTAGAAACTATAGAATGCATTTAATTGCAGTCCAATAAGCTTTCCCGGGGTTACTTTGATATCTTGTCATCATGCCCGAGGCAAAAGCAGATATTCGGTCTCGTACTCAGCATTCCATACATAAGGCTTCCTACGCCCGAAGCATATGAAACGTCTTTCATGTCATCTATCTCCATATGAGTCTTAAGGCCTATTTCTTTTGATAGATGGATTCTGTGCCTAAAAGGTACAAAACCTTTCTTGGAATCTTGCATGCTGGAATGCTTCAAAACAGTGGCTTTGTATGAAACTTGCGACAAGCCCAATATCCTTCTCTTACGATCTCGAGTGATCGTGATCCCAAGGATGTGACCGACTTTCCCTAAGTTCTTCATATCAAACTGAAAGCCATACCCTTACGTCTGACAATACCTTTACATTGTTTCCAATGAGCAGAATATCGTCTACGTATAATACTAAGAATACCACCGCAGTTCCATCACACCTTTTATACGCACAACTCTTGAACTCGTTTTGATCAAACCCATAAGACTTAATAACTTGATCAAAACACAGGTTCCAAGTACGCGATGCTTGCTTAAGTCCATAAATGGATCTCTTGAGCTTGCATACGAGATTCTCTTGGCCTTTCGCAATAAAACCTTTGGGTTGTCGCATATAGATATCTAACCCGTCAAGACTGCCGTTAAGGAAAGTTGTCTTGACATCCATTTGCCAGATCTCGTAATCTAGGTGCGCAACGATCGACAAGAGTATATGGATGGACTTAAGCATAGCTACAGGCGAAAAGGTTTCCTCATAATCGATCCCTTCTTTTTTAGTATACCCTTTGACCACTAGCCTTGCTTTGAAGGTCTCAACCCTTCCGTCCAGTCCTCTTTTCCTCTTGTATACCCACTTGCATCCAATGGGTTCTACCCCACTAGGTGGTTCGACCAACTCCCACACTTGATTATGATCCATCGAATCCATCTCGGCTTCCATTGCGTTTGCCATGACTCCGCGTCTTTATTTTGGATTGCCTCGTCGTAAGTCCATGGGTCCGATTCATCACCGGGAATCAAATCCAAAGATTCTCCTATTCCCATGAATCTCTCGGGTTGTCTAACAAAACTCTCACTGCGACGGGGTTCCGGTTGTGAAGGTGTGACGTGTGGTATATCATCTTGTATACTTGGTATCGGGGTTTGCCCTCTCAATTCTTCTAAGGTAATCTCACTTCTGGGCTTTCTTTTGTTCATATAGTCTTCCTCCAAAAATTTAAAGAGTGTACAAAACACGGTCTTTTGATTCTTGGGGCTATAGAACATACACCCTTTCGTTCCCATGTGATATCTTTTAAACAACCTTAATTCTAAACATGGATCCAATTTACCGCCTTCATTGTCTAGCACGTATACCGGACACCCCCAGATTCTCATGCGTCTCAAGCTGGGCTTACGCCCGGTCCATAATTCTGTCGGGGTTTTAGGAATCGATTTGGATGGCACCAAGTTTAGAATGTAAGCCGTCGTTTCCAAGGCATTATCCCAAAACGACTTGGGTAAATCCGAATAACTCATCATGGATCTGACCATTTCTAAAAGAGTCCGGTTCCTTCGTTCCACCACACCGTTCTATTGAGGGGTTCCCGGTGCGGTTAACTGGGATACGATCCCTTCGTCCGACAAGTAGTTCAAGAATTCATCGCTGAGGTATTCGCCTCCACGATCTGATCGTAGAAACTTGATACTCTTTTCCCTATGTTTCTCGGCTTCGGCCTTAAACTCCTTGAACTTGTCAAAAGTTTCAGACTTATGCCTCATAAGGTAAATGTACCCATATCTCGATTAATCGTCAACGAAGGTGATAAAATACTCATACCCCATTCTCGCTTTGATCGTCATTGGACCACACACATCGGTATGAACGAGTTCTAACACTTCCGTGGCTCTATTCCCCTTGGCTCCAAATGCCATCTTGGTCATTTTACCCTCTAAACAGGATTCACAAGTTTAAAACAGTTCGACTTGGAATGATTCCAAGGATTCGTCTTTCACCAATCTTTCTATCCACTTTAGATTAATATGACCTAGTCTAAGATGCCATAGAAGTGTTTCGTTCATCTCCGAAGAACGCTTTCTTTTATTATTCGAAATGATCGACGTGTTATTAGATTCATTATTTGAGTGGTGTGCACACTTAACCATATAGAGATTGTTTACCAACGTTCCACGACAGATAATATCATTCTTAAAAGAAACAGTAACAACTTTATTAAAAGTAACTGAATATCCATCATAAAATAACTTAGAAACTGAAATTAAATTCTTTCTAAAGTTCGGAATGTATAAAATATCTCTTAAAATTAAAACTCTATCTTCAAAAGATAGGTGCACGACTCCCACTGCTTCGGCTGCCACTCTCGTAGCATCGCCCAAAGTGATAAGGATCTCATTCTTGCTAAGTCGCCGGGTTAGCTGGAACCCCTGAAGAGTGAAACAAATATGATCAGTTGCCCCGGTATCCACTACCCAAACGTGGGTAGCATACGCCGCAACATAAGTTTCAACGACTAAAACATGAGACTTACATTTCTTTACCGCCTTCTTAGGCTTAGAACAGGCAGACCTCCAATGTCCTTTCTCATCGCAATTGAAGCACTTACTCTTACCGGATATCTTCACACCATACGGTTTGATTGCTCTTTCTTTGCCATCAAGAGTGAGTCGGTTGGTTTGGTTCTGATCAATCTCATTTTTCTCAATCTTACCTTCCATTGGTCTAGATTTCGAGAAAAGGCTCTTGATCACCAAAACCTCATCCTTACTCCCTAAGTGCGACTCTACCGATACCAAAGTTTTGAGCAGGGTATCCAAAGTGAATTTGTATTCCGATAACACGTATTCCCAAAAGAACCCATCAAAATTGCTCGATAGCTTCAGGAGTATGGAATTAATTTGACTTTCTTCACTTTGCCCGGCACCAAGAAACTCAAGTTTTTCAAACTCACGCCTAAATTTGAGAACATGAACCCTTACGGGTGTTCCCTTCACCATTTTCTTCGTGAGCTTCTCACGAATAGTGAACAGATTCGCCATGGGGTTGTGATGGTGAAACATCTCTTCAAGGCTATCCATGATTTCAACAGCGGCTTTAATGCCTTCATGAATGCATTTTAAATCTTCAGACATAAATGTCAAGATGATGCGCTTCATGTGCTCATTGGAGTGCTTCCAATCATCAAATACTGCCTTTTCCCCATTACTTGACTTATCATTAGGTTTCTTGGGTACGTCAACGTTAAATATCCAATAGTGTTCTTGCGCGGGTAGGACCATTTTCATGTTACGTTTCCAATCAACATAGTTCTCACCGACAAGTTTGTTATCTTTAAGTATACTTAACAGTGGATTAAAAGGTTGCGACATGATGAACTTAGAATAAAACATACATTCATATCAATATCTAGAAAAATACGAAATTATCACATAATTTGATCATATCAATTATATTGAAACCTTAAAACAATATAATCATGCATCAGCCAACATCTCGAAACAATTTTAAATGCGCCACGAGGGATGGTCTATACATTTAAACACATTCAAGCGGATCACAAACTTAAAGTTACAAATCCTTAATTCAAAATTAATAGTTGGCTCCCACTTTGACCACATAAAAATTGACAGGGACTCCGAGGGGAGTAAGTTAATATCAATTTCTTATGCCTAAGTAATGACCGTAATTCAATACAAGATTATTATTTCGCTTTGAGCAAGCCACTCGTGGTGAGGGTCAATACCGCCACTAGTAATAATCCACAATCATCCTTTCGGAATTTATTCATGTGAAATCCGTCCTTTTGGCCGATCCGAGGGGGAAATGTATTCCAAAAAGACTTCACAAATAAATAAATTATGGAGGTCAAAATAATCCAATTTTATTTTTCAGAATAAAATTGCGATTAAAGAAATATACTTAGTAATTTTCGAAAGTAAGGTTTTTTCTTGGACAATTAAAATCATGCAAACACATATTAACATATAATAATAAGTGCACAAAATAAAACATCCATCAAAACAAAAATTAAAACACATTGGAGCACTCAAATCCAATTATCACGGTTTAATTTTCTTCACGTCTTGATGCGAGAAATCGTCCTTGTTGCTTTTCATCGTTCGTCTCGACACACTCCCACTCGAACAACAACACTTCATAAAAAACAACTTCGTTTGGGGTTCGGGACGATGTTTGGAATCACAAAAAAAATAAGAACGAGAGAAAAATTCCACGGCCCGAGATCCGGCACGCATCGGCCCACGGAGGTGGGCCGCGCGCCTCTTGCGCCACGGCAGCCAAGGCCAAGCACGAGCGCCGAGGGGCAGTGCCCCCGCGCGCTGTGCCCGACACCCGTCGTGTACGGTGCCGTGCGCCTCGCGTACGCCGTTCTTCGGGTTTCGTTGTTCGTCCTTTTTTTCCACCCCGTGCATAATCCCACGTCCATGCACGTGCCACGCATGCATGCATCGTCCATGTACGTCGTCTTTAATTCTTCGTTTCCATCTTCGTCTCGATCCGGTTACAATTTATTTACAAAAAAATAAATAAAAACTAGATCTAGACTAGTATATTACAATGATCAAATCAAAATAAAACCAACTAATCTACTCGTGGATTTTCTCACGAGAAAAACAAATTCGAATGAATCGAATTAAAAATAAATAATTCACTTGCATGAATAAAATAAACATTAAAAACCATGACAATTGGATACCTGCAAAAAAGATCTAACAATTCTACTATCCAATTTCAATTTTAATGTCAAACAATTTAAATTCCAATTTAAAGATCAGAGCCCAAAACCATGGCTCTAATACCAGTTGTTGGGAAAAAATATGGGTGTCCGGAATCTATTCGGGATGATAATTAAATACGAATTTAAATTCAATTATTACTAGCATGAATTAATCCTAATTAATTCAAATAATAATTCCAACAATAATTTTATCATCATGCATATTGAATTAATTCACATAAAACTTATGGCGGAATAATAAGGAATTTATGTGATTACGTACCTCTCGTAGATATGGCCTTTAATTATCACGGGACGTGCTACCAACTAAAAGACCTTCTCAAGTATTTTCCTTTCGTCTCGCTTGATCACCGGTGGGAAGTGCTTTCAAACAATTAAATAACTAAGGAAAAAGAAAAATATTTTTGCTCTTAATTTTTTCAACACATAGAATTATGTAACTGTTAAACTGGAGATGAAATAATCATCTCCTACTTATAGGAGAGTGGAATTTCGAAATTTACACATGGAATAGGGGAGATAAAATCTTTTTCTTGGCCTCCAAGAAATCTTGAATATATCCCATATATTCTTTTCTCCATAATAAAATATTCCATAAAAATCTCACCTTCTCATATAAGCTTATTTTCGAAAATAATAGGAATAGATCACAAGATTTGGATCTTCTTGAATATATGAGATAATCTTGTATTCTAAGAATACCTATCTTCCATAATATATTTCCAAGAAAATCAACAAAATCTTTTATTTCCTAATATTCTAAATTTCGAAAATAACGTGGAAAAATCAGCAAATATATTTTCTTTTATTTTAACCACCTTATTGTTATTGGGCTACTTAATGAGCTACTTAAGGGGCCTTTAGGAGAATTAAGATTGGATCTCCAATGGACTTCTGAATTTTAATATTGAGCCCCAATATAATTCAGCTCATTAATATTAATTATTACCACTAATAAATTAATATTGCACTATCCATCTTAATCCATATTACGATAATATGGGCTCCCGGTTATTATTTCCCGCGTTTAAGATTATCAAGTCCATTAATTAATTAAGCTTCTAAATAGCTCTAAATTAATTAACATCTTCTCACCTTGGAGTAAACACAACTCAACATTATTATCCATACCGAAGAAACTAATTCTTCACTTGCAAGATTTGGTACGATAAAACTTTTGAGCCCACCAAGGGGATAAATCACACGAGCCGTACTCGCACACGTTTCTCCGTATTAAATCTTAGCAACTGTCGTATGATTAATATTGCTGCCCAAAGCACAAGGTTCGAAGTCACGATGATTCTCACCCAACATGAATCAAAGCAGTAACCATTAAGCACACACGGTCCTATTTAAGTGACAGAGATTAAGAAATCAATAACCACTGAGGTCTAATTCTTTACATTTCAGCTGTAGGTCTTCTTCAACACATACTAAATGTGCTAGTGCAATCTCTTGGTCAAGACAAGCCAATCTGAGATGTACACATCGACCTTTCATAGGGGATTGTTCAATTTCACCTAGGTCGTGAATTTGTACGTTTAGTTACAAGGAAACCGTTAATGTGATCTTCTGTGATCTGGTATCACCACATTAACTACAATGTAACATGTACCACTTATAATGAACTGGTTGCAATAAATATTCAACATTCAATTATATCTAAAGCAAATGCGATAAAAGATTTATTTTCATAAACAAGTGTTTAATACATGAGTTATACAAAGTAAAAGCATACTTTCACATATAACTCCAACAATTCGAACCGAAAATACCTTTCTAATTAACTCTGTGCTTAATCACTCAAATATTTCACCTCCAGCTTTGACTTCTGCTTAATTAAAGCTTCTTGTCATATAGCAATGTCCTTTAAGTAGTACAAGTTATCTTTTAGTGATAACTGCTCAAAGAGCTGTTAATCACTGAAACACTTATTTCTACTGGCTAATAATTAGCTCTGGTAAATACTGAGACTTTTCAAACTAAGTGAGTGAGTGTACCATGTGTACTACACTTAATTATTCCTACTAATCTCAAGTTTACAGCTTGTAGTCTCTTAACTCTGCAGATGTAGACTCTTCGGCTGTGGACTTGTCTTCAACTCTCCATATGTAGACTTGTCTTCAACTAGCTGTAGGGTCTGTATACAATGTTTGCAGATGTAGACTTTCATCTATTAAATTCTTCATTTTTCTTTGTACCTGCAATGTTAGTTCCACAATACAAAGATATCTGTTTTGACATTATCAAAATTAAAATGAGAAAAATCCTTAGGACAAAAATATCCTAACACACATAAATTTGAGCAATTAAGAGATAATCATTTGAATGTTTAATAAACAAAGTCCTATTAGTTTCTCCTCTAACAAAACCAAATTGAATCAGGAAATCAGTTAGTCTCCCATACCAAGCTCTAGGTGCTTGTTTGAGACCATAAAAAACCTTATTCAATTTATAAACATGATCCGGATATTCAGGTATTTCAAAGCCTTTTGGTTGTTCTACATAAGCTTCATCTTTAAGAATTCCATTTAAGAAAGCAGCTTTAACATCCATTTGGTGTAGCTTAATATCAACAAAGCATGCAATGGCTAATAACAGTCTAATAGACTCAATTCTTGCTACAGGAGCAAAAGTTTCATCAAAGTCTATTCCTTCTATTTGAGTATAACCTTGAGCTACTAGCCTAGCTTTGTTTCTAATTATATTACCAGCTTCATCAGTCTTATTTTTGAAAATCCATTTTGTTCCTATAACATTAGTATGATTAGGTCTAGGAACTAGACTCCAAACTTCATTTCTTTCAAACTGGTTTAGCTCTTCATGCATTGCATTTATCCAATTCACATCTTTAAGAGCTTCAACTACATTTTAGGCTCAATTAATGAATGATAACATTCAAGGTTTACCTGATTGCATATAAAGGACATGCAAATAGACCTTACCACATCCTTGGGGTCAGTTTCAAATCTCCTTCTGGTTTGCACTCCAATGTACTGTTCACCAATTATATGATTCATTGGATGACTCTTTAGAATCCTGGAAGAAGGTGTTCTTCCCATTTCTAATACATTTTCTGACTTGACAATTTTTTTCAGATTTTTTAGGCAGTGTTGTCCCAGATGACGTCTCATTTTGGGCAACATCCTTTTTCAGGTAAAAAACTTTTGGAGTTTCAATGAGATAAGCAACATCATCCTCATAATTTGTACCTGCAATACTAGAATTATCATCAAATACCACATTATTGGATTCTTGAATAGTATCAGTCCTTAGATTGTATATTCTGTAAGCTTTGCTATTCCCAGAGTAACCTAAGAAAAATCCTTTGTCACTCTTAGAGTCAAATTTGTGCAATTGATCTCTATCATTAAGTATGTAGCAAACATACCCAAAAACATGAAAGTACTTTAAGTTAGGTTTTCTGTTGTTCAGGATTTCATATGGTGTTTTAGACGTTCCGGATCTAAAGAACACTCTATTTGCAACATGACATGCAGTATTCAAGTATTCTGCCCAAAATCTTTTTGAAAGATTTTTAGAAATTAACATGACTCTAGACATCTCTTGAAGAGTTCTATTCTTTCTTTCAGCAATGCCGCTTTGTTGTGGAGTTTTGGGAGAGGAAAACTCTTGAAAAATACCTTTGTTTTCACAAAATTCAGTGAATGAGCTATTCTCAAATTCTCTACCATGATCTGATCTTTTCCAGCTTACTTTCAAGTTATAAATAGTCTTAAACCTTTTGTAAAGAATTTTGAATGCAGAAAAGGCATCAGATTTTTCTTTCAAGAATTCAACCTATGTAAATCTAGAAAAATCATCTACAACAACTAAAGAGTATCTCTTACCACCTATACTTTCTGTTTCCATAGGACCCATTAAATCCATATGTAACAGTTCTAAACATCCTGTTGTGGTACATGAAGATAACACTTTGTGTGGCACTCTTGATTGCTTACCCTTTTTGCATGGTCCACAAACTTTCACATAATTAAACTGTAATTTAGGCAAACCAACTACAACATCATGTTTAATCAGTTTCTGAATATTTCTGTAATTAACATGTCCTAATTTTTGATGCCATAAGATTTCATCAGTTTTCATGCTATTACAAACATTGTTTGAACCAATCAAGTAGCAATTATCAGCAGATTTGTTTCCAGTCACCAAACATTAATTGTTTTGGTTAAAAACATTACATGCATTCTTATCAAATTTAACATGCAAGTTATCATCATATAACTGACTAATACTAATCAAGTTTGCAAGAAGATCATCAACATGTAACACATTTGATAACTTTGGAAAACCATTCACATTAAGAGTTCCTTTTCCTATGATTTTTCCTTTAGAACCACCACTATAAGTTACATTACCACCATCATATGACTCATAATCAGCTAAATGTTCAATTTGTTCAGTCATATATCTTGAGCTACCAGAATCAAAATATCATAAACCTGGTACACATGCTTTCAGAGAAGTATACACAACATTACAAGAGATTTTATTTTTAGAAGTCCAAGATTTATCAGTATGTCTCTCAGAATGTTGTAACACTTTGGGTAACATGCATTTATCATTTTTCAACTTTGCACAATATGGCTTAATATGACCTATTTTAGAATAATAATGACATATATAGACTTTATAATTCTTCCTAACATGCTTTTCAGAATTACCAGAATTAATGCTTTAACAAATTTCACATGTTTATTAGAATGAGAAGGTTCAGAAGTGTCACCAACAAAGTCAAGTCCAACTTTGTTTGCCTGTCTGTCCAAAAGTCATAACATCATCCAACTTCATTTTCCTTTGTGAGAATTTTTTGAAACTCAAAGTTGATTTTTTCAAACCCTCCATAAGTTTACACAGTTCCACGTCCTTTCTAGTCAAGATCACTTCCAATTTTGTAAGAGAATTCCTTAAATCAGAATTTTCCAAAGTCAATGACTCTAGAATCTGATTTTTGGATTCAAGTTCCTTACTCAGCTTCTGTCTTCCAGATTCACAATCCTCGTGAATTTCAATTGTATTACCTGTCTCATCAAGTAAACCATTAAAACTATTCACATCTGGACCATTTTCACCCAGTGTTGTCTGAAATGACATGATATTTTCGTCAACATCAGAGTAATAATCATCCAGATGATCATCAAAAGTATCATCATACTCTATCCTAGCAGAAAAAACACATTCTTCTTCTTTACCAGAATCATTTTCATCACCAGAATTATCACTCAAAGTAGCAGTCAAACTATACTTCTTTTTCTGTAAAGTATTAGCACATTCATTAGCATAATGACCAAAACCAGAACATGCATCACATTTCACATTCTTTCTGTATTCAAGATCATATCTAAATTTGCTATTTCTATTTTGAGGTTTAGTTTGATTGAAACTTATTCTTCTTTAAAAAACTTGAGGCGAGTTATTGATCTGAACTATAGGTTGAGCAATACCTTTAGCATTGTTCATTTTCTGATTAAGAATCTGTTGGGACATTGTCAGTTTTGATTAGGATCCCAAAGCCCCTGAAAAGATGTTTGCCTTATTCTGTCTTTGTCAGGCTAGTCTTGGTTAGGTTTTATACTTAGTCATTTTACACTTCACAGGTACTCAGTGAGAGGAGAACTCACTGGTGACAATCAAGACTAAGAGCCTGAAGACGAAGAGCACCATCCTGAACTTATGGCAGTCTTCTAAGCTGGCTAAGTAAGTGTCAGTGATGAAGAGTATGACCCTGAGGTCATTACTAACTCAGTCCTGAAGGGAACAGGATGTCACTGAGTTAATGGGAAGACTTGGAGTAGAGCCAAGCAATGCAAAAGGAATTTCAGCGTCAGGACAAGACCGGTGAGCTCAAGACAAAATGAACTTAATAAGACAAGCCTGAAGCTCAGGAATAAGTTCTGACATTCTCACCAACCTGATGACGTGGACCAATCCGAGGAGGACACGCACGTACGGAACCTGACATAAAGACTGAATTCAGACTGCATATTCAACGGGCAAGCATTTAATGTGCATTTAATGCAAATACCAAATCCATGCAAGGGCGGCTGCTGCATGGAGATATGTCCGTTTGAAGCCCCTCTACATAGATGGCTAGAAGGCTATCTCTCCAACGGATAGTTATTCAAACCACCTATAAATACAGAAGGCCTTGAACCCATTCAAGGTTACGGGAAATTTCCAAGCCAGAAATTACTCAAACTCTCAAGCAATCAAAGCATTCAGCCTTTAAGAGAAGCACTCGAAACCTTCTAAATTTCCCAAGTGTTTCTTAGCAACTGAGAGTTATTCTGTATTCCAAGAGCTAATTAGAATTATCTTAAGCTTAGAGAGATTATCCAATCCTTAGCATAGCTTTGCCTTGTAAGGATAATCTCAACTTAGTTGGAATCCAAACTGAAACCAAAACCCTAAGTTAGGCTTGTTGGGAGTAAGTCAGTTAGTGTGATAGTAAGAGGAGTTTGTATAGATCAGTGAGGTAACTGATCTTGGTGCACCTTGGCACGTTAAAAACAAGAATCCCTTGAGTGGATTTCCTGTTAAGTCAGGTCGTGGACGTAGGAGCTTGAGTCTCTGAACCACGTTAAACTCTTTGTGTTCTTACTGCTTTGACATTGTGCATACTTGCCATATTACCTGCTCATTCATTGCATTCAAGTTTATCAGGTCTGAATCAATCAACCTGATCCTCAAAAGAACACTGCCCTACTAAACACTTCTCAGATTTGAGTAAAACAAGTTTTCAGAAAGCAAACTAAACAAGACTTTAAACTTTCAGGGCTCAAACATTTCCGCACTGAACTTGAACTGATAGTTAGCCAACTGACCCGCACCAAGTGTAGTCAGTGGGTGTATTATCAGCTCCTAGTTCTTTACCACTCTGAGTGAAGGGGACTCAGTCAGTTTTAAGTTTGAAAATTGGTATACGTGTATCCCCCCCCATACACGTATTCCTCAGTCTTGTACCGGGACCAACAAGTGGTATCAGAGCAGTGGTTCGAAAGACCACTGACTTTGAATACTAATAGTTTCAGAGAAGAAACTGTTGGTGGTCACTGAACAGATCTGAGTTTGTCTTTCATAAAACTTGCATCATCATCATGACTTCGAGGAGACTTGAAGCTTCGTTACCTGAATTCTCTGTATCTAACTTTGTCTATTGGAAGTTCAGATTGGAGGCACATCTAGATGCCATCCATGACCAGATGCCGCGTGTACTCAGGGAAGGACCGATCAAGATCACTATTCCTAACGTCAGAGGACTGGGATACGATGATCTTGCGATTGGCGTGCAGGTTCCTAAGGAGAGGAAAGACATGACCAACGATGAAATCAAGATGGTGGGGCTTGACAACGTCGCCAGAAACATCATCTTGCATACGGTGCCTTTCGAGGAGTCAGCCAGGCTGATGAACCTAAAGACGGCAAAGGAGGTTTGGGATGAGCTGACTAGGATGTGCGAAGGGTCAGAAAAGATAAAGAAGAACAAGAGGAATATTGCCATTCAGAAATTCGAAGCGTTCGAGATGCTGCCTGATGAGAGCATAGATCAGATGGAGTCTAGATTCATCAAGTTGATGAATGAGTTGGTGATGTTGGACAAGGATGTCCCAAGGAGAGATGTTGCGTCAAAATCCTGAATGCCCTTCCTGAGAGATGGGACAACAGTGTAATTATGCTTAAGAACACTCAGGATATGAGTAACATAACTTCTGCTTTACTTTTTTCAGAGCTAAAAGCGCTTGAATTTGATCTTAACAAAAGAAAGAAGAAAGTTCAGTCAGAAGAGGAAGGGAAGGAGAAAACTCCTGAGAAAAGTGTGGCGTTCAAGGCCAGGTCTGAACCTGTTGAGCCCTCATCAAATTCTTCATCAAAGTCACTGATGGAGATGAGCAGGGAAGAACTCGCTGAGGAGTACAGCCTGATGGCCAGACGATTTGACAAGCTCAATTCCAGGTTTGGTCGTTATAAAAAGTTTTATCAGGACTCACGTGACAGGAAACCTGAAGGAACCCACCAAAGCTCGAGGAGATATGAGGAGCGAAGAAATACTGACCAGAGGAGAGAACGTGGTGATGAAAGGAGATATTCTGAACCAAAACCTGAAATAAGAGACGAACAGAGACGTACTCGCGATGATAGATATCCAACCAAGGCTGAAAGCTCACCGAGAACCAGGGAACCTGACTCAAGGAGGAACCCTGAACCAAGAAAAGAAAGAATAAGTGAGCAGGTAGCATGTTACAACTGTAACAAGATTGGTCACTATCAGTACGATTGCCCGGAGCTGAGTGCTAGGGAGAGAGAGGAAAGGAGAGCCACGAGGGATCTAAGATCTGCTGATCGGAGGGCTATGGTGGCTGAGGATGCAACAGACTCTGATGGCCCCACTGAAAGGTCACCTGAACTCTTCTCGGATGATGAGTACGATGATGTCTGCCTAATGGCTAGGGATGAGCCTGAGGTAACATCAAATTCTGTTTGTGCTTCTTACACTGGTCAAAATCCTGAGCTCAGCTCAGAGTCAGTTAGAGAAATGAACCTTCAGATCTATCTTGATCAATTGATGGTTGATTTCTCCAGACTGCAGGAAACTAATGTCTTCTTGGTAGAGGAGAACAAGAAATTGAGTACTGAAGTTCAAAACCTGAATGAACAACTCACTCAGTCTAATCTCAAAGAATCAGCTCAGATTGTGAGACTAACTCAGGAAATTGATATGATCAATTCTGAGCGTCTCCCAAGAGAGAAAATTCTGAAGGAACTGGCTGAGGAAGAGCTGGTCAGGAAGGAAGAGCTGAAAGCACTTAAGAGTAAGTTTGATGACCTCTTTACCAGACATGAAATCCTGAAAAAGAGTGAGGACTCTCTCAAGAAAAAGGTTGCAGCAATGAATAAATCCTCAGTGGCTAGAGAGGAAATAAATAGCAACCAGATACTTGGGAACAAGAAAAAGGGACTTGGATATGTTCCTGAGAAATCCTCACAAGGTCAGTCTCATGTTGCTTTAGGGAGCAACACTGAGAGGGTATTTGTTCAGACAGGCCAGAGTGCACCTAAGGTTGTGCTCCAGGCCCGTCAAACTGATAAGGGCAAGGAAACCGTTGACACAGTCAGGGTTGCTCCTAAGGTAGCTAAGCCAAAACCCAAGGGAAAGGCAAAGCAACCTACGGAAGCCCCTGAGAGCTCAGGCCACGGAAAACCTCAGCGAAAGCAGAGGAAGACTCAGGCCAAGAGCACTCAGACTGGTCAGCGAGGGTATCATCATGCTTGGCAATACCAACAGGGAAGGCCAAATATGATGACACCCCCGTGGTTTTGGCATCCTGAGGCCTTTAACTGTTTTCCTTTCCCTCACTTGCCTAGGGGGAATAGAAATCAGGGTCCTTATCAAGAACAAGGCCCAAGACCTGCTGCACCCAGACCTAGGAAGAACAGGAAGCCAGCCCAAAAGACACCCACTCAGGCTCCTGTGAAGCCTAAGTCTAGCACCCATACACCATCTTCCTCTCAGGCTAAGAAGAAGAAAGTTGTGTATGTCGATGTTTTAGGGAGACAGATTCACCACTCTGAGGCAATCAGGGTTGTGAAGCAAGTCTGGATCCCGAAAGGTACAGCTGACACAATAGGACCCAACACCCAATGGGTACCTAAAGCCTGATTTGCTTACAGGCGGCTGTGGATCACAACAAGAGGAGAGAAGACTCAATCAAAGCCGTTTGGTACCTAGACAGTGGTTGCTCAAGGCACATGACTGGAATGAAGAGTCTTCTCCAAGAATATCAGGCTAAAGATGGTCCACAGGTAACCTTTGGTGATAACTCAAAAGGTGTTACTAAGGGTTTTGGTGTTCTAATTATAGGTACAGTCAGAGTGGAAAATGTGTCCTTTGTGGAAGGACTGAAGCATAACCTGCTGTCAGTAAGTCAATTCTGTGACAAAGGGTTCTGTGTTGAGTTCTCATCGAATAAATGTTCAGTCAAGGACAAATCAACACAAGTTCTTCTATCAGGTATAAGGAAAGGTAACGTTTATCTCGCTGATTGGAGCAGCACTATTCCTAATACTTGTCTTGTTGCTAAAAGCTCTCTAGAGCTCAGTTGGTTATGGCATAAAAGATTAAGCCACTTGAACTTCAAGATTCTTAACAAAATTTCTAGACAGTCACTTGTTGATGGTCTACCTAATGAAGTTTTTAGCAAAGATCACGTGTGCAAAGCTTGTTAGGAAGGGAAGCAGGTCAGAGCGTCATTCAAAGAAAAGGCTTCCTACTCCACTGACAGGATACTTCAGCTCTTGCACATGGATCTATTTGGTCCCATAACACCTGTGAGTATGAATGGTAGAAAATATACCCTTGTGGTTATTGATGATTATTCTAGATATACTTGGGTTATTTTCTTGTTGAATAAGAAGGAAACACAGGTAAAGCTTCCAGAGTTGCTCAGAAGACTCAGCAATGAGAAAAATCAGTCCATTACTAAGATCAGATCTGACAAGGGCACTGAATTTATAAATTCATATATTTCTGACTTTTGTAATGAACTTGGTATAGCTCATGAGACTTCTGCAGCTAGAACCCCACAACAGAATGGTGTCGCTGAAAGGAGGAATCGGACACTGAAGGAAGCTGCAAGGACCATGTTGGCTGAGTCAGGATTGCCCAAGAAGTTTTGGGCTGAGGCAATCAACACTGCATGCTACACTCAGAACAGATCCATGCTGAACAAGCAACATGCTCAGACCCCATATGAGACATGGAACAAAAGAAAACCTCGTATTTCTTACTTTCATGTGTTTGGTTGTAAGTGCTTCATCCTCAACAATGGGAAGACCTAGTTGAAAGCCTTTGATAGCAAATCTGATGAAGGAATATTCTTGGGATATTCTGAAATTAGCAAAGCCTTCAGGGTTTACAATTGTAGGACCCTTGTTGTGGAAGAATCACCTCATGTTGTCTTTGATGAATCTGCTAATGAGTCTAGGGCAAAGGTGCTGAATCCTGACACTGAGGAGGTCACGAGGAGAGTGACAAGGCTGAGCTTGAAGAATCAACCTGATCCCAAGATCAAGACTGTGCCAATCCCCAGATGGGATGATGATGACGATCAGGATGATGAACCAAGTGCCACTCCTAAACCCAGCACATCAGGGATTGTTGAGCCTTAGACAGAGGAACAGGCTCAACCTGAGGTAAGTACCGTCCATGAAGATGCTGTTGCAGCTGAGACGGCTCCTGAGTCACCTCATCAAGGGGGAATCAATGTCCCTGACATTGAGCTTGTTAATCCCTTTGGTATAGACTCAGGATCATACCCTTCTGTTCAATTTCCTGAATTTTATGAGCCTGTAGACACTAACATTGCAGGTACTTCAGGAACAACTCCTGGTAAAAGAACATGGTTAGAAGATCATCCCATTGATCAAATTATTGGTGATCCAACTGAGGGAGTCAGGACCAGACGGTTTCATGGTGAGAGTGCACTGTTCTGTTGCTTTCTCTCTGAGCAAGAGCCTCAGAACATTGAAGAAGCTCTCACTGACTCGAACTGGATCATTGCCATGCAAGAGGAGTTGAATCAGTTCACAAGGAATCAGGTTTGGGAACTGGTAGATAGACCTAGGCATCAAGGTGTGATTGGTACCAAGTGGGTCTTTAAGAACAAGAAGGATGAGAATGGTGTTGTGGTAAGGAACAAGGCTAGACTGGTTGCAAAAGGGTATTGTCAGTCTGAAGGAATAGACTATGATGAGACTTTTGCTCCAGTGGCTAGATTGGAAGCTATCAGGTTGTTCCTTGCCTATGCGACATATAAGAAGTTCAAGGTGTATCAAATGGATGTCAAGAGTGCATTCTTGAATGGTGTACTCAATGAAGAGGTATATGTTGAACAACCTCCCGGGTTTGAGGTTGGAGATAGAGTATACCATTTGAA
This sequence comes from Ballota nigra, assembly GCA_947034835.1. NCBI lineage: Eukaryota > Viridiplantae > Streptophyta > Magnoliopsida > Lamiales > Lamiaceae > Ballota > Ballota nigra. The sequence continues at coordinate 42,040,332 of OX344730.1, forward strand.
GAAAGCACTCTATGGACTTAAGCAAGCACCAAGAGCTTGGTATGATACCCTCTCTCAATTCCTGACTGATCATGGGTTCAAGAAGGGAACAGTGGATAGGACATTGTTCAGGATCACTGAAGGTGATGACATTCTCTTGGTCCAAATTTATGTGGATGACATAATATTTGGATCACCAAATCATCAGTTATGTGAGAAATTCTCTAAACTGATGACTGGTAAATTTGAGATGTCAATGATGGAAGAGATGAACTTCTTCTTAGGATTGCAGGTCAAGCAGACTGATCAAGGTATATTTATTAATCAGGCCAAGTACACAAGAGACTTGATTCATAAGTTTGGTGTTCAGAACAGCAATCCAGCCAGGATCCCAATGAACACAAATTGGAAGATGGATCCTGACACTGAAGGGACTTCAGTGAATCAGACTGAGTATCGTGGGCTGATAGGTTCTTTACTGTACCTGACTGCAAGTAGGCCTGACATTACATTTGCAGTTGGTGTGTGTGCTAGGTATCAGTCTGATCCCAAGAGAAGTCATTTGGAGGCTGCTAAGAGGATACTTAAGTATTTGAAAAGGACAATTAATATGGGACTATGGTATCCTTCAGATGACAACCTTGAACTGACAGGGTATTCAGATGCAGATTATGGAGGTTGTAGGATTGATAGGAAATCAACCTCAGGGACATGTCAGTTTTTGGGAAGTAAGTTGATCTCGTGGTTTAGTAAGAAGCAGAATTCAGTGGCAACATCCACAACTGAGGCTGAGTATATGGCTGCAGGGAGTTGTTGTGCTCAGATCCTATGGTTGAGGCAACAGTTGAGGGACTACCAAGTATTTGCTAATCAGGTTCCAATCTATTGTGATAACAATAGTGCAATAGCAATCACTCAGAACCCAGTGCTTCACACAAGGTGCAAGCATGTGGATATTAGACACCACTTCATTCGAGATCATGTGGAAAAGAAAGATATTAGGATGGAAAAGATTCACATTGATAGGCAAAGAGCTGACATCTTGACTAAGCCCTTGGCTGAAGCAAGGTTTATGGAACTGTCAGTGGAATTGGGACTCTTAGATCCGGGAGAACAGTCAGTGTAGGGTTCTAGGGGGAACTCAGGCCAGACTCGACTCAGCGAGGTATCAGGGTGCTACAATGTCTCCCTGACAGGTATGGGTTCTAACCTGACTCTTGTGAATCTCAAGCGTCTCTCTGAGTCATTCGTCCTGAAAATCTTTATTAAATGCATTCCGTTTTCATTAAAAGCGCGTCTTTTTATATTTAAACCCACGCGCACGGAGCATTTAATGCTACAGTTACTTTTTCATATACGTGTCCGTTTTATACGGAATATGACTGACTTGGGGTTTTAATTAAAACTGAGATTAATCCTGGCCTCTCATTTCAAAACCTTTCGAATTCAGGAATCAATCTCAACCCCACGTTTGAGTGACTGACTTAGTCTTATCAATCAAGGGTGCCATTTGAGGTCTTTACGCAAACACAACGCACAATTTGCACACTGAGTTTTCTCTTGCTCAAACACAGAATTTCCAAAACCTCTTTTTCAAAAAAAAAACAATGGCATTCCTTGATTCCGACTTGACAACCGACAAGATCGTCGATGTTGTTGAGAAGAAGCTGGTACACATGGAGCAAGTCATCTCCATGGAAGGTATCTGTTTAACGGTTGAGGAAATCAAACCCATTTTTAAATGGATTTCCGACGCCGGGTTGGAAACATACTTCACCACCCGCCCCTCTTCTGTACTCCCAAGAACAGTGGTGGAAGCTTATTTGAACATGTTCTTGCGGAAGGGGGAAGTCTTCACAAAGGTGACTGCGCTAAAACCGACGGGAGAAAAGAACGGCGACGGAGAGCCTCTCTACGACTCGGAGGTGGTCACCATCGATCTCAGGCAGGCGGTGAGGGAAGTCTTCAAGCTGCCATTCTCAGGCATCAACCCCAGGACTTACAAGGAAAACTCGGAGGGAGAATTCCTTGGGAAATGGACCAAGTCAGGGTCTTCGGAGTTCAGGGCCCGTCAGAACAAGAGCACTCTGAAGCCGGAGTACAGGGCTCTGGTGGACTTGGTGTCCAAGATTGTGATGGGAGCAACTGGCTCTCACGAGCAGTTGAGTCTGCCCAAGCTGAGGCTCATGGGAGCAATCGCTGATGGAGTGGAAGCGAACTGGGAGCAGTTCTTCCTCGATCAAGTCCATCAGGCGGGATTGGACAAGATCACGCGTGACAAGGAGAAGAAACACATATCCGTCAGTGCCATCTTGCCATTTGGCACAAGATTGTCCATGCTGATTGCTCATGCGTGCCATGAGTACACTTTTGACTTTGAGGACAACCTTTCCTCAAAGAAGGTAATGTTTTCCTCACTGAGTGACACCTATTCAGTGCTAGGGCTGACTGATCCCAATGCGAAAACAAAGGGTCAGGCCAGAAAGCCAGCTGGAAAGGCCAAGAGAGTGGCAACCAGCCTCATTGAAAAGGTGGATGAGCTCCTTGAGAGGAGTAAGGAGGCTGAGAAGGCTGTTGCTGAAGAGGTGGAGCAACCTGAGGAGGGCGTGGCTGAGAAGAAGGAGAGGAGGGTGAAAATCGTGCTGTCAGGGAAGAGCACGAAGTCAGGGACTGAGTCAGATCCCAAGAAGGACGGGACTGAGGCTGAGGGAACTGATGATGACGTCAGTAAGAAGGGCGCTCAGGGAGAGAGGCCCCTGAAGAGACTTAGGAGGGGAGTAAAGAAGTCTCCTGCTAAGAAACTTCCTGAGTTGAGTGAGAGGGAGAAGTCAAGCTCTCCTGGAGCCTCTGACTTAGAGGAGGTAAGAAAGACTGTTGAGACGGCTGAGTCATTGCAGCCTGAGACAGCACCCACTCAAACACCCCCACATCCTGAAACCCAAACACCTTCCATCCCTGACCCCACACCTCAAACTCCCCAACTCCCCCAACCTTCAGAGCCAAATTACCCTACTGAGTCAGTGCCCTCAACCTCACCTACAATTGAGCCTGACCAGTTAGCCGAGCCAAACCTTCCCAACCCCTCAGATTTTCCATCATACCCCAACCCCAAAGACTGTCCCAATCTATTTCAGCTGAAGAGGATGAGTTCCTTGAAATAGAGGAGGAGGAGCTGGATGAGCACATGGCGGGAGGTATACTGGAGAATACGCTCAGGGGGAATGCCACGGAGTGGGCAGGAAAGTGCTGGCCTGGGCTGTACAAATATACTGAATTGCTGGCATATGTGGTGGAGCTCAAAGTTTGGTTGGACTTCAAACAATCAAACATGCAGGAGCAACATATGCTGGTGGACGCTTGCGGCTGGGAGCATTGGGAGACGGAGGAGGCCAAGATTTGCTCATTCTTTGGCCTGACAAGCTGGCTTCAACTATTGAACTTCGACAACCTGAAGAAGCTTGTGGCTGAAATGATGGCCAAAAGCAAGGCTGATCTTCTCTCCGTTGAAGAGAAGGAGGATGATGAGGAGGATGATGACGCTCAAGGTGGAGCTGTGGAAAGGGCAGTGGAGGAGACTGCTAGAGAAGTTGATGAGATGGACTCTGAGCCTCAGGCTCAGGGGGAAGGTGATAAGAACACTGGTGCCAAGGGTGGACCAGTGGCTGAGGATGTTGTGAACATCTCAGCTGCCAATGAGACATCTGTCGATGAAGGGATTCCCTGCCCTGAGACACGAGAGGATGATGTTGAGGCATTCAAGGAGACTCTCAGTTCCGAAGGACAAGTTCCTAAGGTTCAAGTTAGCTTAGCCGAGCCTGAGGAGGCGGCTATGACTACTTCACAACTGCCTTCAGTGCACCTTGAAGAAGGGACTGATGCTGCAGGGGCTGACAAGGGAAAGCAGCCAATCACTGATGAGGCCGCTGATGATGAAGATGTGATCATAACCGGGGTCAGCCGTGCTGAATTTACAAGCATAGTGGAGGTCAAACAGGAGAAAACCTCGGAAAATCTAGCTGAGCTTCAGGAGGAAGTAATGAGGCTACGTGCTGATAAAGATGAAGACTCCAAGGCCCTGGCGAAGCACATCAGGTGGAAAAAGTCAGCTTACAACACCCTTGCTAACAGGGAGCTGATCTTGCTAAAGCGCACAATGACTGACACGGCCAAGTCAGTGAAGAATGAGAGGAAGCGCACAAAGAAGATGCTCAGAAACACTCTCAAGAAGCTTGAAGAGAGGGATGCGATCAGGGACGAAAAGATGAATCAGGCAGTGGACAGGCTTGCAGTTCAGACTGGAGCTATTGTCACTCAGGCCTTGAAGGACTCAGCGTCCAAATTGGAGCTGGAGTCAGGGAAGCTGGATCGCACCTCTCAATCAGTGGCGGACGTTTTGGCTAAGGCCACTGAGGAGTCTGCGAAGATACTGACTGAGGTTAGCAGAGTCAGCGGTGAGTCCTTGAAGGTGGAAGAAAGGATCACCAAGGCTGAACAAAGTCTCCAACTCACTATGGAGGTCTTTGAGAAGAAAGTCAATGCTGCCATCAGTTCCGTATCTTTTGCAGGGACTGGGATTTCAATGGGAGTTGAATTATTGAAGGAGGGAATCAACGATGTCCATTCCCTAGCCTCCTTCGTAATCAACAGCGGATCTGACGCATTCCCATCTGAGGCCAATGATGATGCCAAAAAGGGGGAAAAGAAGAAGAAAAGATCCCGCCCCGAGGCATCTGAGGCAGTTAGTCAAGGAGAGACCGTCCTAGCTGACCCTGAAGCCAATCCTGATGGAAATATTCTAAGGGTAAGGAAGTCAGCTAGGTTAGCGGCCGTGGAGAAGGAAGGAGAACAATTAGTTGCCAAGCTGAGGGAGGAGGCAACAAAGGCAAAGGCTAATGAACCTTCAAAGCAACAACCTGAGCCAGTCCAAAGATCGTCACCCATGAGCTCAAGGAAGAATCCCATCACTTACTCAGGTGAGTTAGTTGCGGAGCTATGTGCTGAAGCATGGGGAGATCAACCTGAAAAGACTGAGGCTATGCGCAGAGCTGAAATTGCTCAGAAGGAGAAGATGCGCATTTTGGAGAAGAAGGTTGAGAAGCTGACGGATATCACTGAGCTTCAACAACGCGAACTAGATGATGCAGTGATCAGCTTGCTAAGGAGGAAGAAGGCGAAGCCTGAGCCAAGGAAGTACAGGAAGAAGCCAACAGTTAGGAAAGCAACAATTCTTCAAGTCAGTAGGCCAGAATCAGGAGCAAGGGAAGCTTTTGTTGATGAGTTCGTCTCAGAGACTTTGAAGGAGTTTTGGACTGATGCAAGGGATGAATTTGTCAGGCTATGGTTTGTTGTGAAGAAGTGGGGCGACACTGACGATATTGATGCCCACTTCACTGATTATATGATGGACAATCATCCTGAGCTATTCCAGAAGATCTTGGAGGAGGCTGAGGCAGCTCAAGTCCAAGTGAAGGCTCCTGAGTTCACCATTCGAGCTCCTCCCTTGATTCCTGGAACTCAAAAGCATGACACTAAGGCCATAATGATGGAAGTCTTGAAGATAGCCAGAACTGAAGGATATGTGAACCAACCTGGAAGACTTGACGAGCTAAAGGCAAGAGTTTATGCAGGATATGGACTCAAGCCTGAAATGAGATTAGTCTAGGTGTTCATAGGCTTCTTTGTAATAGATTAGATTCATTGTAATCATATCCACATCAATCAATGAAATCTATTACTTTTGCCCACAGACAAAAACTCATTGTCTTTTTGGCTGTTGTTTAAAATTCTGTACTTTATCAAGAATTGCTCTAACACTGTCTTATCTTATAGATAGGTTTGTCTTGTTTCCTCTAAGTGTTTTGAGGATCTTTTCAGTGTTTTGGCATCATCAAAAAGGGGGAAATTATTGGGACATTGTCAGTTTTGATTAGGATCCCAAAGCCCCTGAAAAGATGTTTGCCTTATTCTGTCTTTGTCAGGCTAGTCTTGGTTAGGTTTTATACTTAGTCATTTTACACTTCACAGGTACTCAGTGAGAGGAGAACTCACTGGTGACAATCAAGACTAAGAGCCTGAAGACGAAGAGCACCATCCTGAACTTATGGCAGTCTTCTAAGCTGGCTAAGTAAGTGTCAGTGATGAAGAGTATGACCCTGAGGTCATTACTAACTCAGTCCTGAAGGGAACAGGATGTCACTGAGTTAATGGGAAGACTTGGAGTAGAGCCAAGCAATGCAAAAGGAATTTCAGCGTCAGGACAAGACCGGTGAGCTCAAGACAAAATGAACTTAATAAGACAAGCCTGAAGCTCAGGAATAAGTTCTGACATTCTCACCAACCTGATGACGTGGACCAATCCGAGGAGGACACGCACGTACGGAACCTGACATAAAGACTGAATTCAGACTGCATATTCAACGGGCAAGCATTTAATGTGCATTTAATGCAAATACCAAATCCATGCAAGGGCGGCTGCTGCATGGAGATATGTCCGTTTGAAGCCCCTCTACATAGATGGCTAGAAGGCTATCTCTCCAACGGATAGTTATTCAAACCACCTATAAATACAGAAGGCCTTGAACCCATTCAAGGTTACGGGAAATTTCCAAGCCAGAAATTACTCAAACTCTCAAGCAATCAAAGCATTCAGCCTTTAAGAGAAGCACTCGAAACCTTCTAAATTTCCCAAGTGTTTCTTAGCAACTGAGAGTTATTCTGTATTCCAAGAGCTAATTAGAATTATCTTAAGCTTAGAGAGATTATCCAATCCTTAGCATAGCTTTGCCTTGTAAGGATAATCTCAACTTAGTTGGAATCCAAACTGAAACCAAAACCCTAAGTTAGGCTTGTTGGGAGTAAGTCAGTTAGTGTGATAGTAAGAGGAGTTTGTATAGATCAGTGAGGTAACTGATCTTGGTGCACCTTGGCACGTTAAAAACAAGAATCCCTTGAGTGGATTTCCTGTTAAGTCAGGTCGTGGACGTAGGAGCTTGAGTCTCTGAACCACGTTAAACTCTTTGTGTTCTTACTGCTTTGACATTGTGCATACTTGCCATATTACCTGCTCATTCATTGCATTCAAGTTTATCAGGTCTGAATCAATCAACCTGATCCTCAAAAGAACACTGCCCTACTAAACACTTCTCAGATTTGAGTAAAACAAGTTTTCAGAAAGCAAACTAAACAAGATTTTAAACTTTCAGGGCTCAAACATTTCCGCACTGAACTTGAACTGATAGTTAGCCAACTGACCCGCACCAAGTGTAGTCAGTGGGTGTATTATCAGCTCCTAGTTCTTTACCACTCTGAGTGAAGGGGACTCAGTCAGTTTTAAGTTTGAAAATTGGTATACGTGTATCCCCCCCCCCATACACGTATTCCTCAGTCTTGTACCGGGACCAACAGAATCTTATTGAATTGCTTAGATAATAGAGCAATGTTGTCTGGATTTTCAAGACACAAACTTACAACATTATCATCATTATCAGATTCAATTTCAGTAATATAAGAAGTCTTTTCAGAATTAGAAGAAGTACTACCTTTGAACATAAAAACCTTTTTATCATCTTTTGAATTTTCAGCTTGTGTTATATTCATTTCATAGGTTTTTAGGATACTTACAAGTTCATTTTGAGACATGGTATCGGTATCTTTAGCTTCCTCAATAGCGCATATCTTAGAATCAAATCTTTTAGGAACAGTTATAAGAATTTTGTGTACTAACCTGGTATTGGAGACAGGACCTCCAAGAGCATGACCTTCATTTGCAATCTCACCGATCCTTTCATTGTAGGATGAGATTGTTTCATCTTCTTTCATCCTCATGTTCTCAAACTTCGTCCCAAGAATTCAAAGTTTGGTCCTTCGAACACTATATGATCCTTCACAATGTTCTTGTAATCTTTCCCAAGCATCCTTTGCAGAAATGCAAGTTGAGATTAGTTTGAACATGGAAACGTCAGTTGCTGTGAAAATATCATTCAAGGCCTTCGAGTTGTAACTAGCCAATTGAATTTCTTCATTTGTCCAGTCTAGTTCTCTCTTGATCTGGGCCTCATTGTCCTCATCAGCTGGTGTCCTCGGTTGAGTCCAACCAGATAAAACACTCCTCCATGCGCGTTCATCAATGGACTTGATGTACATACACATTTTAGGCTTCAAATACGCATAATTTGTTCCATCTAAAGCAGGAGGCTTAAGTGTAGGAGTAAGGGGATATTCCATTGCAATAAAAATACACTCTAAACACAGGATCTAAACTTAAAAGACTAAGTTTTTGGCTCTGGTGCCAATTGTAAATCCAATTGTATGATATCAGATTGGTCTGAAATCAAACGTGAGTGTGTGTGATGTTTTTCAGAGTCGTGTTAACTGAAATATTAACAACATGCGCGACAACACAAGACTGTTACGAACATTTATGAACATATCTAAGTAGTTCTAAGCAGCGGAAGACTTAAACACCTTGCAAACGGAATTAAAAAAAATTTCATAGACTTAAATAAAGTCTATGATGCCTCATGGCGAAAAGCTTCACTATAACCATGTAGTGATACAAACAAAGATCTAACATAAGATCTCAAAGTGAGGGTATGGTGTAAACATGCCGCCTAAACAGATCTACGATGACTAGAAAACTGATCACACTCAGACCCTAATCTAGTCTATTTTCGATCCCAATACTGATAGGAGCGTTGCAGCGCTCGACCAGCACAAAAGATAATAGTAACGACCCTTCTACACTAGATGTACTTGAACACTCGATAGCGTAGCTCTTGGTTACTACTTCCTGGCTTGTTTCTCCTGGTTTTTCCTTTGTCTATCTTCTGGTATTTATAGATGTAGGATCCATCGGAAGTTACAATTACTAGATCAGTTGGAATGACCTAGAAACAACTTCCTCCACTAACTCCATGATTAAGAAATAACCGCCCATGATATATTTGATCTCCTCACTTGATAACCACAGCCGCATGACCTGGAACATTCTAGGTCTTCAACCTACGAACGCAACATCAAACACAACATAGAACAAAAGTGTTAGTGTTAGGTTAAAGGGCAAATTCAGTAATGTTATCCAGAATGTTGCCTAAATATTTTTTACAACACTGACATAACATTAATAGTATGTTGTGTCTAGGTTGTTTTAACCATGATCTATTAATGTTTAGGGTATATATTTTAGGGTATTAAGGTAGTTTAATTAATGAGTAATATTTATTTATGTTTGTTTAGGGTAGCTGAAAGTTGAAATTAGCGTTTGTATTCGACACTATGTTTGTATCGTCTATTTTAATGCTTATCTATGTGAACTATCGTGTTTAATTTATAATTTCCTATAGTGTCAAATGATTATGACTAAAGCTTCATGAAAAATGAAATATAAGAAATATAATGTGCAAGGGTTCATGCAAAACATAACCACAACAATGAAAGGAAATATAACGGAGATCCCATACAAAAGGTTCATGCATAATGTTTACAAAATAAGATTTTCCAATTGTCTAAGGGTTTAGGATGCTGTCACGGCTGAAAATTCCAGCACAATAGTTTTGCCTATAGTTTGGGTAAGATTGCGGATCCATGTCGTGTATAGATCTAGAAAATAAGAAACACTCGAACATTTTCATGCACATGATACCGTAATCACTGTAATTTATTTGTTGTGGGGTATTTGGGAACCTCTCGACAGACCAAGTCTTTTTACGGGATGCCCACGCCCTTCGAGAACCTTTTCCTGGTCACAGATGCTAGGTAGTAAAGCTGCAAGTCTCCGAAACGAAGCACTCTGCCGAGCTGGAGGTCGACTACCGCATAGAGTATCATATACCATAATAGTATGTTCTAGTATACGAAGTTCATACAATACCCAGTGTGCGCTACCAATATTTGTAATTCCGTATACATACTCAACCTCGGACCATGGCAACCCATACCCATTGTGTGGAAGTCTCCAAGTCATGTGAGCATGCATAGACTTAGCTTCTGTGGCCCATAACCAAGTCTTGCGACCCTTTTTAGACTTCTCCCATAATTCGTAGAGTCCCCCGGTTAGTTGTGCCTAATCATAATATGTAAATTTTAAACGTAAATGAAATAGGCTGAATAAATTAAAATAGAATGCTTATTAGATCATATACCCAAAATGTCAACCCAACGAACGTTGATTTTCTCCCCCGATCATCAAGCACACACTTCTTAAGTTTATCATAGCTACATGCATCATAGCATCTATATTCTATCACACGAGCCCGAAATGTGAAAGGAAATATCAAAATAAGTACATACCTTGATCATGTACAAGAAAAAAAGAAGCTAAAGCCATTTAAAAAAAGGTTACAATCTGTTACCTCGCTAGTCACCCAGCCCCCGGGAGACCAAATCTCATTAAACCATGATGCCGACACGAGGGGGACGACATCAACTGATGTTGCAGTTTCTTCCGCCGTATTCTTGTTTTTTTCCACCATCTTGCAAATTCATTGATTCTCGCAGGGGAAACATGATCAGTGCACGAGTTATATTGCTCTCTTGGTTTTGACCTCTATACAAATGGGACAAGCACCATCTCATCATTCGCCCATTTTTTTCCACGATCATCCACACCAACAATTGAGTTGTGACCTTCACTAACATCTACCTCAGTCCCACTATCATCCTTTCCAACCCCTTCTTTCTCAACTCCGTCCTCATTATTTTCAAATGCTTCATCACCATCTTGGCTTGCTTCTTCATCCGAAGTATGTTCATCACTTGCATGTTCATCACTTTCTTTTTCGTTGGTTGCTTCTTCATCACTTGCTTCTTCCTCGCTTGCATCATCCTGTACTCCACCTTGTACGTTTTCATCATTCTCTTCACTGGAATCACCATCGGTACCCGACATTGGGGGAGCTTCTGGTGTATTAGCTATCCCTTTCCCTGTGTTTGCAAGTCGTTTGATCTGCTTCTGGAGGTTGGCATGTGTGTTATTTATGCGATCAAACTAATCAATCACCTACGTCCGACACACCTTCTCATCTCCACATATCAATTTGTACTTCTTCGCGACATAGTCTTCCCCTTTTCTCCTCTTTGAAGAAGTGTCACCAGATCAGTCCGCTTTCATTTCAGTTTGCCATTCGAGGAACTGGCCTCCACCTTTTCACCAAGCCCTGCATCCCATTTGAGGAAACTTTGATATGAGGCTGAGCTCAACTCCATCTTTGAAGGAACTAGTTTGTCTTTCACATTCATCTACAACAAAACACATGTAAGCATTAGAAAATGCAAGCATCACACATTAAACACACAACAATATCACTTAGGTGCTCGGCAGATCGATCGCCCCTCTTCATTATGGGGAAATAATTTGAAGTAAGTTCTTCAAACGTGATGATTCCATCGGATATCCAACATAGCAGTCGAGGTATGATACTTTTATTCTTTTGAATGTGGGAAACACATAAAATGAGTGACGCATGGCATTGCTTCATATGCCCACATCTGTAGTGCATATCCAAAGCCGTAAACATCCACATGACATTTCCATTATATTTTCTGGACTTGAGCCTTTGCAACGAGGACAGATTTTTTGCTATGAATAGATTTACAAAACTCAGAAACTAAGAACTCAAAAGCTACGCGACCCCAAGGGTAATTATTGAAATCTTCTAAACTGTCCGCGAGGTGAATATATTGGATATCAATCTTCTTGCTGGTGTGTCCCCTGATGAGTAAAACACCGTACAAAACCTAAAGAAGAGCTAACTTCAGACTAAGATCAACTTTTCCTTTATCTATTGAATTATTGAAAGCCTTCTCGATGTCAAGCACCGTGATTCTCTTCAAACCTTTGAAAATATGTCTGTGCAATGTAGAGGTAATAGGTATAGGCGGTTTCTCCCCAAAGTGCAACCCTGTAACTAAGGTGAATTCATTCGGACCAAAATGGGTCTCCTTGTTTTTTATATGGAAAACAAGTTCATCAAGATTCTGTGAATGATTTTGCTTAAAAAGAAAATACAGATATAATTGGCCTTGGATTGCATTTTCGGCAACTCCGAAAACTGTCCGAAACATGATACCTTGAACCTTTGTTTGTTGCCTCCGTCCAATTTTGCCATTATATTGGTCAATATCTTTAGATCAGACCGCTCGCTAACTCTGGCTCCAAAGTACTCTTCATACGGGACCATAGCCATCTGTTCATCGAGATGGATAGTTTATCAAAACATGGACAAGTTCTGAAATCAAGTGTATTGAAAATAGAAATTCAAGCAACCAAGAATGGTAGGCAAATGGAGGCATTTCAAGCATAACAAAGGTACACAAATATAAATTCTAACATTCAAAATCAAGCATAATGGACGAGTGTCAGGCAACTATTCCAATAAATCATACATAAATCAAGTTATACACTCCCAAAACTCATTCAAACCACAAATGGACACCAAATTGACATGCATATTCTCTCGAGTGTAAAGAAACTAGAAGAAATATCAATGAAAATGGAACTAATAATTACCTTTAAAATTAAAGTAATCGGCTTGTTCCCCCAATACGATTTTCCTTTTCACAGTGCCCAAAATGGAATGTTGCTTCTTCGTTTGGGTTGTTTATAGTTGGGCTACGATTTTGCCTTGCTCGTTTCAAACTTTATTAGTGGATTTTGTTGTGCTTTAACAAAATGACGTTTCAGATACCAATGGCTAGACAATACCCTTTTTTGGTTAATTTCCCGGGCAAATTTAGGGCAAATACAGATGATTTGGCCGGGACTTTTTGCCTTCCTATGGGCCAACGTGTAGGCCAATCTACCGGCCCAACCGGAGAGGTAAGGTTAATGATTTAATTAAAGTACCAACTCATGTAAAATTCATTTTCATATATTAGAAGATTTCCAAAAAGGACGTTTTCAAATTTAATATGGTATTTGACAAAATAATTTGAATAGCTAAAAAATGGTTGAAACAAAATGAGGATATGAACTGTTAAACATTTCTCTACTCTTTATTATAATACATCAAAAGATCTCTCTTTATGTAGATTTAATTATGTAAACTATATATCCAAAGTTTAATGTTTGATATTATTTCGTAGTTGTAATTTATTTTATAGAGAAGGTAAAGTTAGACGTGATTTTTTTTAGATGATATCATTTAAAAAAGTTATGAACATAATCAAGAGGATGAGTGTAAAATTATTTTGACCTCAAAATTTTCAATATATTAGTAGATTTAATTCTTCGAAGATGATGCAAATAAATAAGAGTATTGGTCATGCTAACATTAAAAGGTCACAATCGGCCAACATTTTAATAAACACTACCATTCATATAGATCTTGCTAATACTACCACAAACATTCTGATATAGTTACAAAAGACAATCTCATTCAACAGTGATCACAATGATCTATACCAAATTACATATCAGACAACAAAAAAAACGAATGGGATTATAGAATCAGATGCAAGCAAAACAAAGATCTTGTTCATAAGTATGTTATAATACAACAAAACTCAAAAGTTGCCATGATGAATATAGCTAATTAAACTAGACGTGAAGTTCACCACTGAGGGGATGTCGAACATAGCGAGATTTGGTGCTGTCAGCCATTCCCATGAACATCTCCATACACTCTAGATGTTTAGCAAGCACATGCCCAACATCAATCTTCTCATCCTCACTGATATCCGGTAGTGCACCAAGAATGTTGAACAAATCTGCACGGGTAGTTCCCAACTTTGTCTCACCCCCAATGACATGTACCAGGTTGTCCATATGAGCATCCGATGATTTGTTCATTTTCTCCAAAATATCACAAATTCTATCAGTTGGAGGCATTTCACCATCCACCCTCTTCTTCCCAGCAATTTTGCCTGAAGCTGTCCTCAGTATGGGGGGGGATCACTGGTGGCTTCCATGTCAATTGGATGATCCCCTAGATCCACACCAGAGGGACCTTGACAATTCTGACCAGCTTGAGATGGGACATTGCCATCTATCACATTAGCAGGATCTTTCACATCTTCTGCAGTACCTCCATTAGCTTTGTCCATCTCAAAAATCTCATTCTAATCATTGTACAATGGCCATGCCTTATAATGCATGTGCATAGCATTTGGATCAACCTTGTATAATACAAACAACATTAGAAAACTCTTTTAGTAATGAATTGGATCGTAAATGTAACCAAACTTATGTACAAGAATTGGTTCAATTCGTTCAATTGAATTGCGGATGAAACAACATGAAGAACAACAACTTGTAATTTGAGTTTCTAGGGAAATCCGGTTTACAACAGAACATATGAACAACCCAAATACACAGACAATGGCACCACATATATTACATCTATCAACCAAGGAACACTTTCAAACGTCAGATATACTCATTTAAAATTCAAAATCATTAAACTCAGAACAATATAACCATAACAAATTGTGCCCAATCATGGAATTGGAGAAATTAAACAAAATATGCAGAACTTTCACAAAGGGAACAAAACAGGTTATCACATATGCATATAAAAAAAATAAGAAAATGATACAAGTGTATATGAACTGACCTTCACGATTACACCCCATTGATCATCGTGATAATATATATGACCAGTTTCTAGGTTAAACCCAATCCCGGAGTTCCCACTCAACATCGTCATAAGAGATCCATGATTTTTTTCCAAATAAAAATCCTCGAGTTTATGTGAGGGTTAACGTGGATGTCGGTCCCTGGGAGTCGCGCCGCTATTCCCGACTCCAATTTGTAGGTTTAACTAGGTTTGAAACTATTTTTGCTCCGCCAACCGTTCGTCACGAGTTCTTTCATCAGACCGGCGAGAACCGCCTCTTCGACAGGAGTCCAGGCCCTTCGCACTCGGTCAATTTTATTGCCCTTGTTCTTCAATCTGAAGCTACTGCTCTCGCTGCTCTCCATCATACAAACTGACAGCAGCGAGCAAATGAATAAGGTGGTTAAAAAATATGCTTTAAAGCAAGAAAAATAAAGTAGATTTAATTACCCGGTGCCATCTTCGCTCTTCTCCCTCTGGTTTATTGCTTAGGATCAATCGATGCCATCTTCGCTCTTCTCTCTTTGGTTTATCACCAATCTAGAATGAAAACCCTAGAAATGAATGTTACTAATAAGTGTACCCCCCTTTAACTGGAACATAAGGAGGGTATTTTTGTAAATTAATCGAAATCCGAGGCCTACTATCTTGCCTATCAAACAACTCGCAAGTTTTAGTGTACAGTATGTCATGCCCACCAAACACCAGAATCCACTTATTCTAAAGCTACCAAATGGTGTAAAAAGGTCCGTATCAACCCTCCTTTCACATATGGTTTCAGCCGGCCCGTCTTACCCTCTTTTCTTATCTAGGCTACCAAACAGGTACTTATTGGATCCAAATTACTCAAATGAAAATGATACAGTTTTATAGAGAAGGATGTTTATAAGTATTAAAAGATATAAAATTGAGCATATACAAGTCCTTTCGACTTTATGGGCGCATTAGGAAATGTAATGACATAAATGTAAATAAGAAATGTTTGTAAGAGGTTTGTTTAGAAAGTATAGTTGCTTTAAAGAAATTTTATGTAACTGGAGGGAATTTTTTTTTTTTTTTTATGAACTTTTAAACAATCTAAAAATTTGGAATGAGGGAAGTATGAAATAATGATAATTTAGTCCATGGTTTCCAAGCATACATATATGTGGTCATTTCTATGAAGCCACACACATGATAGGATAATAAAGGTAAGGGTGCGGATAATTTTCCCTTCTTTTTTTAGTTG
Source organism: Ballota nigra (assembly GCA_947034835.1). NCBI lineage: Eukaryota > Viridiplantae > Streptophyta > Magnoliopsida > Lamiales > Lamiaceae > Ballota > Ballota nigra. The sequence continues at coordinate 42,056,091 of OX344730.1, forward strand.
TACATCACCTGGTTCAGTTCACTACTGTTTGTTCAGTTCACCACCCATAATTTTCCCAAACAACTCATCTTCTTATAAATCAATCTTTCATTCTTGGAAAAAAATTACAGTTGGCCCTGTAACTTCGCCTAAGTCCATAAATAGTCATGTAAGTTTTTATTTTATCAATTTTAGTCCTTTTAGTATCAATTTTGGTCCTTTTTACCGGAAAATTTAAATTTGGCCAGAAAAGTTATCGAGAATTTGTTGTAGCTTACATAATGAACAAAAAAAAGTAGCAAAATGACGAGCTCAACGAGAAGAAGAGAATAGTATATGTCTTGACCAAATATTACAGTAAATTTCTAGAAAAGTAGCCATGGGAATAAACAAAATTTACGATTTTGAAACCTCAATTCTTGGGGTTGGTGTAATCAAAATATGAAATTAATTAAGGAATTTTCTTCTTGAATGCGAGACGGTTCAAATGATATTAGCAACGACCCTCAACGTGACCAAAATGAAAAATTAGGGCAACTTTCCGGTCAAATTTTAAATTTTCTAGCAAAAATAATCAAAATTGATACTAAAAGGACCAAAATTGATAAAATAAAAACTTACATGACCTTTTATGGACTCAGACAAAGTTACAGGACCATTTATAACTTTTTCTCTTTTTTTTTCAAACTTCAAAGAAAATACGACAACAAATCGTTGTCGCTGCCCAACGTCTGCCCTCAGCGCCACTGCCCATCTAGCATTTTCAAGTTTAGGTTAGTTAAAACGTTGAAAATTTATTTAGAATGTGTTTTTGTGGCTTAGAATATCAATATTACATGATTTTAGAAGTATGAATTGTAGAATTGTTGTAGAACATTGAATTTTGCATAAAAGAATAAAAAACCACCATGTAGCAGCATTTGACACTGGTTTTCCGAACAATAAGACAGTGTTTGGAATTTTTTCCGAACAAATGTCGTTTGTTCGGTTTGGAATTTTTTTCCGAACAATGTGCATTTGTCTGGAAAAAAGTTTCAAAAAATGTTCATTTGTTTGAAAAACCAGAGTCAAACATTTTGAACACACAAATACGAGAAAAAAATACATAAAATAAGTATGACCAACATATATTCGTTCCTATAGAATTTTAACTACACATACACCACCAATATTCATAAAAATTATCAAATAAACAAAAAATATTATCCACATGTGTCCAAACTTTATACTAGGATTGCAAAAAATGATAAGAACTTATATATTTATGTTGGAAATCACGAATTTCAACAATTGAGATAAAAAATGAGTGACATTCAAGTTTTACTTCTTCTTATAAGTTTTTTGTGGTTTTGAACAAGTTTCACTTCCTTCTTGTCAAAACCGTTCGAATTCTGCCTGTTTTTTTTGGAAGGGGGGGGAGGGGGGTTGAACTCATATTTTTTAATAGCTTTAAATATGAATGAGGGTAGATGGAATATTTAAGAGTGTTTCAAAAGTAGAAAAAAAAAAGATGAACTACTAAATAGTAGGGGAGTTAAATATCCGCGCCCTATAAGAGTAATTTGATTTTCCTTGTAATGTCCAAAGAGTTTTATACTTGGATGTAGGTAGGGGTGGCAAAATGAGCCCGACTTGATGGACCGGCCCAGTTAGCCCATTTCTTTTACACGCTGGGCTTGAAATATGCCGGCCTGAAAAGAACTGGCCCTATAGGCCCGCCGGGCCGACCAGGCTCGGGTCGGAACTTTTGGCTGGCCCAATTTTTTTTTTTGTAAAATTTATGCTTTTGTCCTTATCATATATAAAAAACCGGCAAGTCAATAGGCAGATTACAGATTGAGTAGAAATGAATCCACCATATATCATTATCAATAGGCAAATTACAACATTATCATATATCATTATTTGTTTTGGATTATTATTTAGATTTTCTTTAATATTATGCATTATTGTTTGAACTTAATTGTGATTTGTGAATCTTTAAATTAATATTGAATATAAATAATTTGTTATACAATATTTTTAAAGGACAGACTGAGCCTTTAGAATAAAGGTCCGATTAATACAGGGCCCAGACCGACCAGACTCGTAAAATAGGGGTTGCCCAGCGGGTTGGCACCCGCCCTATTCCGTTTGCTGCCCCTAGATGTAGGGGTATCTATATACTTGGACCCTCCTATGTTGAGGCCCCTTTATTTATTTGAGGAGGAGGGTGGAGGGAGAGATCCAATTTTCTTAGAATAAAACCTGTGAAGGTGGCTTTGAGGCTGCAATTGGACGGGCAGTGATAAAGTATGATGATATATTGTGGGAGCGAATTGCAGTTTTGGTCCCACAGGACACGGGCCTCTTTCGAAATGGTCCCAACTATTTCAGTTTTAGTCCCAATCAAATTTTTTCTTGCAAAAGTGGTCCCACCGTCACTTATCCGTTTGCAAACCGTCAAATTTGTTAGCACTTTTGGTCCCATTGTTTGTTTTTTATATTTTTGCAGAATTGGTCCCAACATTTTGGCGGGACTAGTGAAAAAAAGGAGGGAAATCCTTATTATTTGGAGGGAAACATGTATCCAAATTTGGAGGAAAATCTGGAATGCTTTATTGCATTATATAAACCAAGTTTCAACCTATTTTTACTCATTCTCACAACAAAAAAAACATCACCAAATCACACACATAAAAAATGTCTTCGTCAAACTCACAAAGCTCACAACGATCCCGACGATATGTTCTTTGCCATTGCGGAAAGGCTGCTCGTACCTATGTTTCACAGCAACAAAAAAGCAAGGGAAGACTATTTCACAATTGTCCGGAGTCCTTGAGCGAGGGTGGTGGCTGTGGGTTTTTTGTTTGGGCCGATGAAATTGGAACTGAAGTTTCAAGAAAAAATGAAGAGATGAACAAGATGACAGAAGAAGTGAAGAACATGGTTGAACAAATGATGACTATGGCTGAACAAATGAAGACTATGGTTGAAGAGATGAAGTCATTCACTGAAAAAATGCAATTTTTTTTTTTCAATTATACTAGTATTTGCTCTTCTACTCATGATCAACTGGGCAACCTGACTCCAGTTTGCTTATTATGTGTATGCAATGAAATTATGTATTAACTATCCATATTTTGTCAATGAATGCAAAATATTCCTAGGGCTTCAATGAAAAACAGCCCCATTTTGTCAATGAATGCAAATATTTCTAGTGTGTACTAACAGCAGCCATATTGAACAAACAAACCAAAATAAACCCAAAAAACAATAAGCAAACCAAGAAACCAAGAAATTAATCATCCATATTCCATTAACAAAAAGGCCAAAAAGGCAAAAGTTCCATAATCCAACCAAAATAACTAGCACATGTTCCATATACAACCATTAAGCAACATAAGCAGCTCCCTAATCATTTATAAGCAGAAAATAAATGGTCCAAAATACCCCAAGTCATAAGCAAAAACAAGCAAAAGACAAACTCAGTCCATAAATACCCTACTTCTTTGATTTTTTATGAGCACTCTCAGTGAGGCTAGACAAACTGATAAATTTTTTACCTCCTTTTGTGGTTACCCTCATGGCATCAGTGGTAGTGGTTGTGCTTGTACTGTTATGTTGATTGATGGTGCCCCTAATGAATGAATTTGGGTTGAAACTCATTGGAGCAGGTGCCCTAATAGTAACTCCCTGTGGCCTGATGCATGGTTGACCTCCAATGAAATTTTGTGGGTTGAATGGCACAGGTGCAGAGGGGCTTATAACTTCAGGAATAACCTGATTAAAGGAAAAATTAGCACTGATGCACAAAACATAAAAAAAAAACAACAACAACAAATAAACTTACATTGTTTTCATCTACTTTCTTTCTTTTCTGTGATTGCACAACCTTGTTCCTTCCTCCTCCTCTAGTGGTTGGCTTGACACTGACTCTTCTTTTAGTGGCATTCTATTCTTCAGGAGCACTAGTGGCTGAAATCTGTTCAAAATTAGAGTAGTTAATAAGTTAAGGTAATACAAGTAGTTAATAAATAATATTTACATTTATATGCCAAAACTTACATCCATATCATCATCTTGTGTCACAGGGGGGTTTTCATTCACATCTTGTGTCATTTCATCAGGTACTCCTCCAGGAGCCGTTTCTTCTTGCTCCATTTCTTGAACAAACTCTTCTGCAAGTTTTTTCCACTTGAATCCCTTGGAATTATGACCAGTTTCCTTATAGAACTTGCAAGTTACTTTGTAGGGTTGTCTAGGCATTACTTGAACAACTCTACTCCTCCTACCACCACCCTTCTCATTCTCATCAGCTCCCGGTCTTCTGCTTTTTCTAGGCCTACCCCTCTTTTTGTGGCCAAAATTAGGAGGTAGAGGAAGTATATAACCAGTCTTGGCCCACAATTCTGCACCATTCATAGGAACAATGCTGTGATTATACACCATTTGATATGTGTCAACTGAGTAGCAAGTATGCACAAAGTCCTCAATCTGTAAACCTTGAGCACAAATTGCACTCACTGCATGCCTACAAGGAATTCCAGATAACTCTCATTCCCTACAGTCACATGTATGCTCCTTCAAATCCACAACAAACTTATCACCATCAAAGCAATTAATCTCATACCTATCATTGTCAGACTTCAATGGTATGCAATCAGATGAGGCCTCCATATTTTTGTTGAGTATCTTCATTATTATGATATCTCCACTGGACTCTGAACCCTTATAATCTTCATCTTCAGATCCATCAGTTTCATCTTCAACACTATCATCTTCATCAACCAACAGTGATTTTCCCTTTCTTATCTTCCTTGTAGTTGTTTCTTGAACTGTTTCTTGGATCTCCTCAACTTCCACCAAATCATCTTCATCAACTAGCAGTGATTTCCCCTTCCTCTTTGTAACTGAACTTATTTGCTGAACTATTTTTTGGACCTCCTCAGCTTCTACCAAATCATCTCCATCAACCTCCCCTTGATATCTTTCAAACACATCTTCCTCAGCTTGGACATTTTCCTCATCTTGCACAGCTTCCTCATCATACACATCTTCCCCAGCTTGGACATTTTCCTCATCTTCTTTATCAGCTACCAACCACATTGTTATTTCATGCTCCTTATGACCTTTAAACACCATTTCTATATCAAATTTTCCTTCAACAGTTTGAATTGACCCATTTCTCCACATACCAAAGTACTTTCTTTCCCCCTTATAACCCAATTGTGAAGTTAATTCATCAAGGTACTCCATTGTTGTCCTTTTGATTGGCACAAAATCAAACACTGAAACTGTACCTCCAACATACTCAAAATCATGCTTAATTTCCCTAATAACCATCTTTCCACCATGATGCAATTTCAAGCTATAAAAACTACTTGCATCACCTGTTTTGACACAACAGAAAACTAACATAAGAAATTGAGACCAAAGCAGAAATTGAGACCTAGGCAGAAATTGAGACCTAAGCAGAAACCTACAAGAAAATTGATCCTCAATCTGTAACCCTTTGACCTAAACAAATTTAAAATAGAAACCCTAATATTTGCTTGAAATAAATCATTCGAATTCACCCATAAATATGAAAATTAAAGACAAACCCTAATATTTGCTTGAAATCAAAATTACCCATAAAAATACGAAAATAAAATAGAAAAAAAATAATCTAGCATTCGCAACATATCAAAATCGAGCAAAAAATGCCAAAGAACACGAACGTACCATATTCAGGGGGGAGTCTCCACGAATGCCCTTTCCGCGCAACATTATCGGTAAATCGCCTTAATTTGTGGTTGGATTTTGGATTTCATCGATTGATTGCTCGATTTCGTTGATTGAGATTATTGGTGTATCGAACTAGGGTTCTTCATCTCAACCTCCCCCTCTTTCAAATTTTGCTCATTTTTTTTCTTAATTCGATTGATTTTTGGGTTAATTCACGATGGAAAATAGTACACGTGACAAGCACGTGCTTCTTCCGTTAACTTTTTAACACCGTGTGGTTAGTCGGGGCTAACATTGCAACTACCAATATTTACGGGACAACTTTTGCAAGAAAAAAATTGATTGGGACTAAAACTGAAATAGTTGGGACCATTTCGAAAGAGGCCCGTGTCCTGTGGGACCAAAACTGCAATTCGCTCTATATTGTGGGGTATATTTAAATATAAAGTGATTTTATAAATAAAGTGAAAATTAATTTGAGTATATAAGTGATAGTTGTAGGGTGGTGATAATATATTGTGAATAATATTATTTTTATAAGAGAATAAGCAAAATAAAATTGGACAACCCAAAAAGAAAAGTGAGCATAATGAATTTTGACGGAGGAGGTTTCACTTTTCATTTGAAAATATATCACATTATAAAAAAATATAACTTTATTTAAAAATGATAATATTTTCTATTAAAATGAATGAGAAAATTACACTTTTGGTCCCAAGAGAATGAGTGCAAATACTTTTGGTACCTGTGTGAAAGTAGTCCTTTTTTTTCCAATTTTGGTCTCATCTGTTAAATTTTATGATAAAAAAATTATTCATTCTCTTGGGACCAAAATTACAATTTATCATATTTTTTTGGGACCAAAAGTGTATAAAAAAAAAAAACTTCGAGACTGAAAGAGCCTAAAAAGGACCATTTAAAAATGGGTATAGTCTCTTGGGACCAAAATTGCAATTAATCCTAAAATAACTATTAATTTTCACTAAAACATATTCACTTTTCACATAAAACATTATCACTTTTCAATTTTCGATTAATATAAGGAGTTGACGATAATCTTTACTAAGAGTGGCATCACTCTCATTTGAAAATATATCTGTTGATAGCTGAATTCGGGGGGATTTTAGTGAAAAATCTCAATTGGGAAAGGATGCTAAATACAGTTAAAATGTGTTATAAATGCAATAGTGTTTAATGCTCTCAAAATGAGCATTTTCTCATTAACATGTTGTGTTTACAAATGAGCATAAATGCTCTATTTATAGGTTACAATAGCTGGGTACCCAATAGGCCTTACCCCTACGTGGGCCCCCACCTGTGGCTAGCTGCCTTCTCATGATTGGCTATGCCCCCACCTATGGGCCAATGACCGGGTGCCACATGTCCTTGCTGATTCTGGAGGACTTGACCCCTCTTTCCTGTGTCAGACTGTCCTTGTTAATTACATCCACACGTTCGATGGGATAACACATGTCTAGTGGTTGACTTTGACTGACATTGCGGTCCGAGACGAGTAGCGGCCTGCCTGGGCCAGGCTCAGGGATGAGTTGTGCTCGGGAGCGGGCAGAGAAAGCTCCTTTTATATGCTTCCTCGCAAGCTGCCACCCGCCATGCCGCTCCTCAAGTCCTAATAATCATCCCAAGGATTGGGCCCGATAATTGTTGTTGGAAGCTCATTTTATTGATTATATGTGATTCTTGTTGTCAATAATATTTCCATTAGGCTCTTGAGTTTTTTTATGATAGTCTTGGTGGATTCATACTGAGCAATTTTTTCAAAATAATGGTAGGCATCTAGGTTACATGGATTATACGAGTCTTAGGAGGAGAAATCAAATATCGGATTCGTCATGCAGATAATTGATTATGTTATTATTCCACCTGGATTTAAAAGTTTTGGATGCAGAGATGCGTCCAAGAACAACTTGCATCCGCCCTCAATCGTCTCACTGGAGGTAACCAAAATACTTCTCATTGTATTGTTCTTTCTTTTCTATATTACTTTTCTGATTTTTTATGCACTATTACACTATTTGTTGTGTGGATGACATGGAACAAGTTTTACACTAATTGGTTCATATGCAATTCTTTTCGTTGATTTTCATATTATTTTCCATTTCATGATTTGTGATTTATTTTTAATTGTTTCCCTCCCCACCCACAAGTTTCTTTAGAGTATGTTTATCTTTCTTCGCAATACTCATCCTAAAATGTATTTGCACATCTGTGAATAATTAATTTTTTTTATTCTGCTACAAGTATTATCATTTTAGTAGAAATCCTAATGAAATGTATTGTGATTGAGGCGATCTAAATCTGAAGAAGTCAGAACTTGACTACGAGCATTTGTCATTTGAGAGAGTGCAAATGATTCTAGAATTTGATGTGAGCGCTGACGGGAAAAAAATATTATTAACAGTACATTGTAATTCATGTAGGGGGATAAATTGCTATTTGTGTTTCTAAAGCAATATCCAGATTTTGTTAAACTCTTTGACATTATAATGTAGTCGTACATGAACTATATTTTTTATGTTGCTCCCTATGAATTGAGCAATATGTTATAGTATAGTTTTGTTAGTTTGCTACTTTGCCCAATTTTTTCAAGTTGCTAAAACTGCTATAAGAAATTCTAGAATCATTTCTTTAGATTTACATGAACCTTGTGTTGGTAGTTGCTGAAATTGCTATTAGATATTCCAGAATTATTTCTTGAGATTTACTTAAATATTATGTTGGTTATTGGTAGGCCACCATAAGGGCACAAATTCCACTTCAGGAAATATATCAAGTTATAGTGGTGTATAATTATTTGATTGCACACGTTATGTTGCAAACAGAAATATATTGTGTGATGGTATGTGACCCTGCGCCAATCAAGTAACTTAATAATCAACATCTTTCTCAGATATGATAAATTGTGAAATAGATAATTATAGTATTCTATGACTTGCTGTAATATACATGTAGATTTAAAGTATCAATTAAATTGTACTAAGACTTACCATGCCACTTTATCATGTTGAACGCCTAAATACACAAGTTCAAGTGTTTATTCATGTCTTCCAAAATTGTTATCTGATTAGTATTTATTGTTAGAATTCCATTTCAAGATCTCCATCAAACAGTTAATTTTTTTCAATTTTGTGCCGGTAAAGAGAGAAAAAAACCATGAAGGAGACAAATTCTAGGGTGCATCTAAGTGCATACTATGCACTTGGATTTTGATTCAATTGCAAATTCAATTTTAATCTAATTTGACCTAATAAAAAATGGGTCAATTGCTAATTTCGCGGATCCTATATTATACTTGTAGCTGGGTTAGTTTTTCGTTGCCCATTAGTTTTGGGGATTAGCTTTTAGCTTGCTTGGTACATGCTAAATGTAAAATTCATTTTTTAATATTATTTTGAACTTTTATAAAAAAACAAACAAACAAATATATATATATATATATATATATATATATATATATATATATTATAGAATAAATTAAGTTAGTTTTTCTAAATAAAAAATAAACAATCAGGTTTTACTAAATTTTTCTTCAATTAAAAATTTGTTACTTTTTAAACAAAAAAATATTTATAATTGATTTTTTTATTAAGTACAATCAACATTATCAGTGATACTCCAAGTAATAATAATCAATACTCCAAGTAATAATCAACAATACTCCATTAATAATCGACAATACCCAAGTAATAATCATCAATACTCTAAGTAATAACCAACAATACTCCAAACAATAATAATCATTACCCCAAACAATAATCAGCAATACCCCAAGTAATAATTAGCAATACCCCAAGCAATAATAACCAATACCCCAAGTGATAATCAACAATACCCCAAACAATAATAACTAATACCCCAAGTAATAATCAACAATACCCCAAATAATTATCAGCAATACCCCAAACAATAATAACCAATACTCCAAGTAATAATCAACAATACCCCAAACAATAATAACTAATACCACAAGTAATAATCATCAATACCCCAAACAATAATAACCCATAGCCCAAATAATAATTAGCAATATCCCAAACAATAAATATATGTTGAGAAGAATATATATCCATATGTGCGAACATTCTGCTTTTCTCTCCATTACAACTTTTATTTGCATTTAATATACGGTTTTGGGCTTCAAGATTTTCAAGTATGAACTCTTCTTGCTCTAAAGTAGTATGCATTTTCTAGCATTTACTGGATGTCATTGAAGTAACAAGAAGAATGTCCCAATCTCTCTGAAGGGTTAACACCCATCATCTTAGGAAAAAAAAAAAAAAACCGCATTGCTTATTTCTACCAACTGCTTTCCCTCCTCCCAAATTAAAGAGGATATTAAGAAGCCAAGTGACATACCAATTATCAATGTCAAATTGGCAAGAAAATATGGGCGCTTTCAATTCCAAATCACTGTGTCTGCACCAACACATCAACACACAAATTTATATATATATATATATATATATATATATATATATATATATATATATGACTTCAATTAATTAAATTAGATATACATTATTTCACCAATGCTAAGAGAAAGTTAATGATAAGAGAAAGTTATATTTTGTTCATGATAAGAGAAAGTTAACCTTCACATCGTAATATCTCATTTCATGCGGTTAACGTCAATGCAATAAAATAACTCATGAGTTTTTTTTAAAGATCAACAACGTGATGATTGATGATGTTCTCATCAACAAGGTCTACTAATTTTTTTAAACAGGAAAATATAATTTTATTGAGGAAACAAATGGGTATGACTTATGAGAAATACTCAGGTATAATATTTCAATTACAAATTCAGCAACCAAGAACTACGATTGCTATAATGATCAATAAATATTCTTTCTACATGAACTATGACTTTCAGCTACATCAATATTAAACCAACAAAAAGAGTGTATTTGCTGATTAGGGTGCTCCAATAAACTACCAAATAACTCTTTGGTCATAATATTCCTGAGTAATTGAAAGATCTTTGGGCAGGTTGTGACCTCAACATGGTTATTAACATCTAATATTTCTGAGTAATCTAAAAAAAATTGGGTTGATCGTGCCCTCAACGTGGTTAGATTCTTAACATGCGACCATCAACACTGTTGGTTGAATGAAAATACAATATTTTTTTATAGATAAAAATATAGACATATCAAGGGTTAGTTTAATAATTCATGCAATCCACAAGAGTAGAAAAATTCAAGTATGATTAAATGGATATTTACAACAGGCCCGTGCATTAAATCTAGTATAAATAATTTGAAAATCATAATATTATGTTCAAACCGTTAAGAGCATCGATTAGAGAAGATGCCCTAAAACCTAGTTCCCATCAATATATATTTTAAGAAATGAAGACGTTGTGGCTCCAATTAAAGATTGGGTGATTTGTATTGTAGAATTGGGTTGTTTAATCTTTCTGATTCGAATTCAAATTTTTTATTTTTATTTATATTTATATTTGTTTGTTCGGATTTGGAGTAATTGTTCCACGTAATTTCTTACATTGGAATCAAATTTGAACATGGCATGTCTATTGCCATTAAAATTTTCGATGTCCATCGTGAGTGGTTTTCATATAGGCCACTTCAGTTTTAAGTAGTCTGATATTGGTTTTAAGATCCTAGTTTGATATTGGTTTTAAGATCCCAGATTGAATGGAGAGCCCAAGACTTATTTTTTCTTTTTTTCCTTTTTTGACAGAGTGGTTATTAAGGTCCATTGAATGGTTAATTAATTAATTATAAATAAAATCTGTCAATGACATGTGGGATGTGAATGGGAGGAGTTGAAAGAAAATTAACAAAAATGAAAGTGGATAAATTGTGAAATACAAAAATGCATTAATGACACTTGCACGAAATAAAATAAAATATTACAATAATAAAATATATAACTTGTTTAATTATATTTCATATCAAAACTTGTCAATTTTAGGTATTTTTTCTTACACTATTAAAACATAAAATAGTTCATTCCTAATCAAAACACAAATTTAAATATAAATTGTGTTGACATACACGTTCAATTAAACAACTACAACCCATCAAAATAAATAACTACTCGAAAGATAAGATACGTCCGTGATCCCAACGGAGCAAAATAAACGACCAACCAAACAACTATTAGCTAGGTAAAATAAGATGGTGAGTGCAATATACCAAAATAAATAACTGCTAAACAGGTTAGATGAAGTTCAGATCATTACGGAGCCTATCAAGAAGCATCTCAAGGGCATTGGATATTCACCTTTTACGCAGGAAATAAGCCAGAGTACGTTTGACATCAGTACAATGCACATTGTGCAAAGTAAAGTTGTTCGGGTAGGTTAAGTTACCATACTCAACCAACAAAGCCTCCCCCATCACCTCTCCCCCATCATTTGTTTGAAATCAAGATAATATTCATCATAATTAGTAGGTTTAATCTTGTCCAATATGTCTTCAAGGCAGGGGTAGCCGTGGGGTGGAGCAGGAGGGGCGAATGCCCTAGGCCCAATGTTATCGAGGGCATACTGTTATATATATATATATATATATATATATATATATATATATATATATTGATAAAAAAAATTCTTATAAGTTCAATATTGAATTGATTAAAAATTCTTGATAAATTGGCCAATTTTCTTATTACATGTGTGTAACTGATATTGTTGTTGAAAAATAATTAATGAAAGTTTGTATATGTTGTTAACAAATAATTAATTGAAAAACTTGATATGTTGTCAAAGAAAATTAATTAAAGGTGTGTGAAACTTATATTATTGTTGAAAAGTCTTGGCAATGTAATTTTTTTTATGTAACGTGTTTAAAATAGTATTGTTATCAACGAAAAATTGATGAAAAATCTTCATAAGTTGTTAAATGGAATTGATGAAAAGTTTACATAAGTTATCAATAAAAAATGAATTGATGAAAAATCTTTGATATGCTGTAAAAAAATTGATAACAAGTGTAAAGTAATGTTAAAACAAATTAATTATAAAGATGTTGTTTTTTAAAATACTAGATAAAGTAATTTTATAATAATTCTTTTGTTTTTAAATATATTATGTAGGCAGTTGCTCATTTAAATATATTATACTAAAAGTTTGATCCATTTTGCCCTTATTGAATTTCTCCAAGGGTTCTAAATCGTCCATATCCAAATTATTGTGCATCATAAGCTATCAAAATTTTTTTTTTTTTCTTTTTGGTCCTCTCTAGAGATTATATTTGTAGAAGAATGTAACTAGTTAAAGAATAATTATTGTATCCATCTTGATAGTAACCAAATAAGATAGTCAAAGACAGTGCAAATACAACCATTTTTACTCTTATCTGAATCTGGTATAAATGGACTCAAGGAAATATAGATCTCTTTCCATTCTTATTTAAATACAATATTGCAGAACAAAATTTTTGGTTCTTAATTTATTAGGTCAAATTTCTACAACATGGTGGTTGATTACGATATATATGTTGTTTCTAAAATCTGTTTTCATGTTTATTGAATTTTATTGTTTCAGACCGTTATTAGCCTTTAATTAATGTTATTTTAACCAATCTTGGTATCGACGGGAGTGGTTATGGTGTAAAAAATCATTGTAATTGCATGGTGAAGAGAAAGCCTGATTTGAAAAAGCCCCATAGCTCTGCAATTGAATTGAAGGGAGGTCTATCTCTGAATGTTTGCAATAGTCAAGTAAAACTAGGAGCCAAATAATGTTCTAAAGTGCCCTCGAAAAATATTCCATGGAAAACTGATGGTGTCTTCTGTTCAACAGAATTGACCCTTGATAATGCTAATACGTTGGATGCTAGTTGATGTTCTGAGAAATCGAGGATAAATAGAAGACATCTTGGTTCTCGGAAACCACTGTCCAGATTATGGAATCTGTTATCCAACTCATTGAATACTATTAAATCAAATGATAATCTTGATGTTGTTCATCCGAACACAATAAAGTTTCCATACCCTTATAGGTCTAGGAGTAGCTCAAGTGGGTTAAATGGATTTCATCTTGGTACTTTGAAACCTTTGTCCTTAGGCAGCTTCGATAAAACCATATCATGGGACCTGTTATCCAACCTACTAAATACTTTTAAATCATAGATGATCTTGATCCTTATTGGCCTAGGAGTACCTCATGCGGGCTAAATGGATTTCATTTTGGTTCTTGGAAACCACTGTCCACATCATGGAACTTGTTTTCCAAACCACAGACTACATTTAAATCAATTGATGATCTTGATGTTCACCCCGGCAAAAGAAAGTTCACATATCCTTATAGGCCTTGGAATACCTTAGGCGGGCTAAATGAAATTCATTTCGATTCTTGGAAACTATTGTCCACATGCAGCTTCAATAAACCCAGATCATGGAACATGTTATCTAACTTACTGAATAATATTAATCATATGATGGTCTTGATATTGTTCAACATGATTACTCCAGTGTTGATAACTCTCTAAGTTTGTCATTATGTGGATCTAGTGGGTTTTAATAGAAAAAGTCACAATATTTTCACTTAAAATTGACTATGATCACTTTTCACTGAACCATCATCACCTTTTGTTTAAAATATTATCACTTTTTGATTTTCAGTTAATAGGAGGGATAGACGAGAATCTTTTCTATTGGGCGGTGATGTAGGGTAAATTGCATTTTTGGTCCCAAGGGAATGACTCAATTTCAAAATAGTCATTTTTTCAATAGTTTTAGTACCACGAATTTTTCAGACACTTTTGGTCTTGAAAGATTGCAGATTTGATCCCAAGAAAGTGGGTAAATTGCATTTTTGATCCCATTAGAATGTTGTAAAATTACAATTTTAGTCTTGAAAATTAACAGATGAACCAAAACTGCCAAAAAAAAAAAAAGGACTACTATCGCACATAAGTATCAAAAGTGTTTTTTACTCATTATCTTGGAACAAAAATGCAATTATTCCTTAAAATGTACTCCCTCCGTCCCACTCTAAGTGTCCCACTTTCCTTTTTTGGTTGTCCCACACTAAGTGTCCCATTCCATAAATGGAAAAAACAACACTCTACTACATATAAACTTTAACCTTCAAATTCACACAATATTACCAAAAATGCCACTCATTCAATCCTCTTTTCAACACTATTCATTACTTTTCAACACTATTCATTACTTTTCTACCATATATTAATAAACAAATACACTTTTTTAAACCATTCAACCAAAAGAAATGTGACACTTAGACCGGGACGGAGGGAGTATCACTTTTCATTTGAAAATGCATCAAATTTAAAAAGTGATAGCTTCAATTGAAAATATGATAATGTTAATTTTATCTTATAACTTTTCATTGAATCATAATAATTTTTCGCTTAAAATGTGTTTTTTTTTTTTGTTCAAAAGTAGGGATTTATATGAGAATATTTGATTATGAGTAATACTTGAAAATATACACTACAGAAAAATATAAAATTGTCTACGGAAATTATCAATATGGCTACGAAATTTCCAATAAAAAATTCGTAGTTGGGATTACCTACGAATTGCCTAAAAAAAGTCCTAATTGTATAGACATCTTCCTTCACCACCTACAAAAAAATTTGCCTACAGAAATTCTGTTGGCAACTTGTGTTGTAGGTGAAATTTTGTAGGCAAATGATTTGTAGGTAATTATACCTAGGAATTTTATTTCGTAGGCAAATTAATACCGCAGACAAATTGTTTCTAGGTTGGAAAATGTAGAAGCTTTCGTAGGCAAATCGTAAGCAATTTTTACTACGAATTTTTTTATTGGAAAAATTTTGTAGGCAATATATATATATATATATATATATATATATATATATATATTTAGTGATATCACATTAGTATTCAAGTTAAAGGTGATACATATATTTGAACAATTTTTAAAATAAATACCACTTATAAAAAAATGTATATATATATATTCTCTGTCCTACTCAGAAGTATTAGAACCAGTAAAATTGATTTAATTATTTTATTTTTGTACTAATTTGGTATGGAGTGTTTATGTTCAATCAAATAACTAGTAAAGAGTAACTGTACTAGGGGTTGTCATATTGGTAAGAGTTTGAAATTTAGGAGTGTGGTGCTCTGTAGGTTTTAGGTTCGAAACCCACAAAGTGCGATCAATTTGTATCAGTCCATACAGAGCAAAGTTCTGATTTAAAATGGGGGGATCCCTCTAGTTGATGGTGGGTTATGGGACTCTCGAATTAGTAAGTCATTGGGGCGGATATCAAGTAAAAAAAAACTAAGTAAAGAGTATCACATTCATACAATTTAGGGAAAATAACACAAATAATCCTATGACTTTGTTCGAGTCCATAAATAGTGTAAAGTTGAGAAAATCACCCTTAAATTGGTGATTGACGGATATTCAATAAATAAAGGAGAAGTACAACAAATCTCCACAATTAGAGGAGATAAATTAGAACTAATTACAAGATAATTTACAGCTAATTTACAAGATCAAATAATCAATCATAATTTCCTTTAATATCTCCGATACCCCCCCGCAAGCGATGCGTGGGGTGTAAGCTAACGCAAAGCTTGGACCGAAGAAACTCGAAAGCAGGTCGAGGAAGAGCCTTCGTGAAAATATCCGCCAACTGTAGATGAGATGGAACAAAATGAGTAGAAATTCTTCCAGAAGAAACCAACTCCCGAACAAAGTGATAGTCCAGGTCAATGTGCTTAGCCCGCTTATGTGAAACCGGATTTTGACTGATGAAGATAGCACTCTTATTATCACAAAGTAGTCGAGGGTTAGACCGTGGAAGAGCCTTGAGTTCACCAAGAAGGTTTGTGAGCCAAACTAATTCGGAAGCTGCATTCGCCATTGCCCGATATTCGGATTCACAACTAGAACGAGCGACTGTGGGTTGTTTCTTGGCGCTCCAGGAAACAAGATTGCCCCCTAAGAAAATCGAATAGCCATATGTCGAACGACGAGTCTCAATGCACCGTGCCCAATCCGCATCCGAATATCCAGTAATAGAGTGATCAGGACGTCTTACAAACGATAAACCAAAATGCACAGTGCCCTTGACGTATCGAAGAATCCTCTTTACGACAAGAAAGTGATCCTCGGTGGGTGAATGAAGGAACTGGCTAACGAGGTTGACCGAGAAGGAAAGATCCGGTCGTGTGATAGTAAGATACTGGAGGGCTCCAACTAGTGAACGATACAAAGTAGGATCATGGAAAGGAGAGCCCCCACTGGTGAGCGTGCTACCAGCAGCCAAAGGAGTGTGGACTGGTTTTGAATCGAGCAATTCGGCTCGTTTCAAGATGTCATGGGCATACTTAGCTTGACTGACAAACAAGCCATCTGATGTGTAGGAAATCTCCAACCCCAAGAAGTAATTTAATTTTCCCAGATCCTTTATAGCAAACTCCTGATGCGTACGATCAATAAACTTTCGAAGAACAGAATCATCATTTCCTGTGACAATAATATCGTCAACATATAATAGCAAATAAAGTACTGATGTACCACGATGAAAGAAGAATAGGGAAGAATTAGAGCGACTCTGATGAAAACCAAGGCCAAATAAATAAGCGCTGAAACGCTGATACCAGGCTAGGGGCGCCTACCGCAACCCATACAGTGCTTTCTTCAGACGACATACATGATTCGGAAACTGAGGATCGACGAAGCCTGGAGGCTGAGCCATAAATACTGGTTTCGTAAGAACACCATTAAGAAACACGTTCTTTACATCTAGCTGATGGAGAGACCAACCTTGATGAACTGAGAGGGCCAGAACGACCTGAACAGTGGCTGCTCGTACGACGGGGCTGAAGGTGTGATGAAAATCCAAACTAGGGATTTGAGTAAATCCTTGGGCCACAAGACGAGCCTTGTGACGCTCAATAATACCGTCTGCATGATATTTCGTGCGAAATACCCACTTAGATCCAACAATATTCATGTCAGGAGGTCGAGGGACAAGATCCCAAGTGTTGTTTTGGCGAAGAGCATCAATTTCTTCTTGCATGGCAGCGAGCCAGTGGGGGAACTTAGCAGCAGATTTAAAGCCACGAGGCTCTGAAACAGCAACAAGAGCAGTTAAGAGAGCAGTAGATGCCAAATCAACTGGATAACGGGGTTTGAAGACCCCAGCTCGGGCTCGTGTGATCATGGGATGTGTTGGAGGCTGAACTGGCTGAGGAATAGGGGTTGCAACATGATCGGGCTCAGCGGGCTGGGAATCAGGATGCTCAACCACAATTTCAGGTTCGGGCAGTGGTGCGAGAGGTATAGGGTCCTCATCAAGGATGCGAATCGGAGGAGAAGGTGATGAGTGCACGGGTCGGTCAGGGCCATGCGACAAGGAGGAAGGTGAAACACGTGATGTAGAGGGCAAATTATAAGCACCATCCAGAAATGTTGAAAGATCCAAATCAGAATGTGGAGTCGGAGACAACCCTGAAGATTCAGAGAAGGGGAATTCCTGTTCGTTGAATTGAGCATGGCGAGTGGTGAAGACCCGAGATGAGACAGGATCAAAACAACGAAACCCCTTATAAGAGCTGTTGTAACCGAGGAAAATACAAGGACGGCACCGAGGCTCTAGCTTGGTTGCTGCATAATCTCGTAGATACGGATAGACACGACATCCGAATGGCTTAAAGGTTGCATAATTAGGTACACTTCCAAAAAGCACCTCAAACGGAGATTTATCGTTAAGAACAGAGGAAGGAAGCCTGTTAATAACGAATACGGCAGTAGCAAAAGCATCAAACCAAAGTGAGACAGGGGCGTGAGCATGAAACATCATTGATAAACCTGTTTCAGTGATGTGTCGGTGCTTTCGTTCAGCACGACCGTTCTGCTGAGGCGTATACGGACAAGAGAGACGATGATGTATGCCATGTAATGCAAAAAACTTAGAAACTCGAGAATTCACGAATTCCGTACCTCCATCACTTTGAAAAGTCTTAATAGTGGTTGAAAATTGGTTGCAAACAAAAGCATGAAACTGAACCAACACATCATAAAACTCCGACTTCGCACGTAAAGGAAAAAGCCAAGTAAATCTAGAGTAATCGTCAACAAATGCAGCATAATAACGAAATCCATCAGATGTAACAACCGGAGCAGGACCCCATAAATCACAATGAATAAGATCAAGCACCATAGAAGCATGTTTATCATTTAAATCAAAACTCAAACGTTTACTCTTTGCCAACTGACAAGGAGAACAAGAAGTAGGGTTCGGTAATAAGGACGTAACAGATAAGTGTCCTAATTTATTTAGCAAAGAGATAACTGAAAATGGCACATGCCCCAGGCGTAAATGCCATAACTCATAACTTGCTTTTAAAACCTTGGTTCTTATAGCCGCAACCAAAGCTGGAATCCCTTTATCAAGCACGTACAAGCCCTTGTCACATCTACCCTGAGCCAGAATTCTTTTTGTTGTCCGGTTCTGAATCGTAAAACAAGTATCAGAAAATACTACGTCAACAGGGTAATCCGACGTTAGTTTACTGATAGAAAGCAAATTCTTGGTAATGTGAGGCACGACTAAAACATCAAGCAAATTCACATCAGGAGTTAATTTATGAGTGCCAATATGCGATATATTCAAAGTTTCACCATTACCAACAACAACAGAACCGTTACCAGTATAAGGTTCAAACGTCTCAAGAGCGGAGGCCTGAGATGTCATGTGAGCAGAGGCGCCAGAGTCTAGGTACCAATCAGAGGTGGGTTCAGATACGTTGCACGACGAACTGAAAGCTTGAGCCAGTTGAGCAGAGTGAGATGTATTACAGGCATTGAGAAAACGAGGGCATTTTTCGGCGTAATGCTCGCCACGGCATATTTGACATCGAGGTGGACGTCGACCTTGAGAGTACCCACTGGAAGTGCCCCGATTACCACTGTGTGTACCACGTTTGTTGCCCATGCGGTGACCACCATCAGAAGGTGTGTTTCGCGAACTGTTACCACCATAATTGGACTGTCCAGAATTAGGGTTTCTGGAAAGAGAGGATGGCGGACCACGATCAGCCGTGAAGGCTGTTGTAGGAGTCGCACGCCCTTCCATGGATTTGAGCATGATTTCGTACTGGCGTGCTTGATGCAGCAAATCGCGGAACTCCGGCATAGGAGAAATGGCCATTCGGGTGTCGGCGAACCCAGCAAACGACAACCCTAGCCCGCGCAAAAACCAATGGCTTTTGTCAGATTCTCCAACCGGCTGAGAAATAGCAGCAAGCTGGTCACATATGGTTTTGAATTTACGACCGTATTCATCGACCGACGAGTCGCCACGATGAAGAGAAAGTAACTCTTCCCGTAATTGATGCGTGCGTGAGGCGGATGAGTGTGCATAAGCAGATTCCAGGGCGACCCAAGTTGTGCGAGAAGTGTTGCAATCGATCACCTCCGGCATGGATTCGACAGTAAGAGAAGCGGAGATGACGCTAAGAAGTTTCCTGTCCTTCATCCGCCATGTGAGATAGGCAGGGTTAGGAGATGTTACGCCGGCATCGGTCGTAACAGTTTGACTGGGCGCGGTGGCCGTCCCGTCGAGAAAGGGCATGAGGTCGAAACACTCAGCCATGTGAATAACTTGTCTTCGCCACATGAGATAAGTTGAGGCGTCAAGTTTGATTTGCACCATGTTCATCATGGTGGTTACTGGGAGTGGATCCGTAGTGGCTGGAGTAGCCATAGGAGAAATAGAACGTGGGGAAGAGGGAGAAAGAGGGCGGCGGAAGAGAGAACTAGGTTTAGGATCGGTAGAAAACTGATACCATGTAAAGTTGAGAAAATCACCCTTAAATTGGTGATTGACGGATATTCAATAAATAAAGGAGAAGTACAACAAATCTCCACAATTAGAGGAGATAAATTAGAACTAATTACAAGATAATTTACAGCTAACTTACAAGATCAAATAATCAATCATAATTTCCTTTAATATCTCCGATAAATAGACTTATAAATCTTGGCAAAAACTTGTATGAGACCGTCTCACATGAGACCTTACAAATTAATATCTACCCCTACCAAAGTGTTAATGAGTCATTGTTCTAGTTACACTCGTTTTTATTGTCTCATGCCATGAGACGGTCTCATACAAGACCTACTCATACATTTTTACTTTATTCATTAATACCCATTTTAGTTATTTTTGTCGGAAAATTGTCCTAGATGAACAATTTTTATTTAAAGCTTTTTCTGTTTCAAAATATTCAAACTAAATGAATGACCTAATTCACAATTAGTCCAGAAACATTTAATCATTACCATCATCACCACTTCATGAATACCATTTCCGTCTCTCTCCCACACACATATCTCAAACAAAAACTGAAGTCACGCAGCAAAAATGAAACAATAAATATCAACAATTAGGCCAGAAAGAGTAAAAATAAAAATAAAAAAATTGTGACAACATGATACGCGTTGTTGGACTATTCAAACTTGCAGAGATGCATGCAAATCTTATGCACGCTTTATCAGAATATCAAACATTGGCATATATAGAATGATTGAACATTCACCAAACTCATTGACACCAATCGCATGATCGATTGCAAGAAATTTTCAGACTGGAAAAACCTAACAAAGATTTTCCACTTTTGGATTTGTTTGTTTCCAATGTTCTAATTTCGGTAAAAAGTGAACTAATTAAATGAACATAAGTCTTGCAATTTCTGGTGAGAGACAGTTGGGATCTCAACTACTGCTCCTATTGTTTGTCCTAATTTGAATTTATAGGAACAATTGAGCGAATAATTAATTAAGTTACAATATAGTATAATATTAAATTATAATGAATTCGAACTATAATAATTTGGATGTAATAATTAAATCAAAAACTTCTGTATGCACCCAATGCAATTGAATTTTGATTCCAATTGCAAATCAATTTTGACCTTTTAAAAGTTCATTGAGTAAATTGAATTTTGAAAAATTAAAATTTGATTTGAAATTGAATTTAAAATTTAAGTGCATGTTATGAACTTGAGAGCACACAAGAATCAATCTATCAGTATATATATATATATATATATATATATATATATATATATATATATATATATATATATATATATATATATATATATATAATTGTTCAGACTATATATATGAGAATGTATAGAGTAAAATTGGTTCATAGATGCATATATCACTTTGCAATATTTTTTAGTGTAACCAATTAATACTTTTTAATTAAACAATAATTTTTTTTCGTACCCTTTAACTAATACCTCTGGTAAGAACAACTAATATCCTTCAATAAAAAAAATTAATACCCTCTAATACAACCATTCTCACTCTATATTTTTGCCATTAAATATATATGTATGTATGAGTATCAGCATTCAGAGGCGAGGTGATTCCATTTATTGGATCTACCGAGTGACAAATGGATAAGCAGGAATATGGTCTGAACAATTTTTTATTAATTTAAAAGTCAACGTTTTGGGAAGGGCGGTGACCGTAATTAACTCCAGAAGCGTGAATAGTAACTCCTCTACCTGAACAGAATTAAACTTGTTGGATTAGTTAGTAGTTCAAATCTAATGACATAAATTATCAATCTTTATTTTAAATTTTGTTTTGATAGATTCTTAAATTACTTCTAATGTTTTTATATTTATAAATACTCCCTCCATTTTAAAAATAAATGTCTTTTTAACATTTTTCATCTTTTGTAAAATAAATGTCTTTTTGGCATTTGAAACATTTTCCAAAGCATATTGTTTTGAACCAATGAAATTAATTCTTTTTTTAAAAAGTAATATTTGTATAGGGGTAATTATGATAAATATTAGGTGTCTTAATATGTGTGAAGAAACCTAAAAAGACATTTATTTTGAAATTGAGGTAGTATAATTTTCTTTATTTAACGTGTTCTTACGAGACGGAAATTGATGATATTTTCGTATTATTTGGATAGTCTCGTTAAATGATATATATATATATATATATATATATATACTAATTTTACAAGTCATTCAAATCCAAAAATTGACGGTACTAAAGTGACACAAAAAATATTTTTATATATAATTAAGATCATTAAATCTGGATTAAAAAAAATTACAATAATATATAATACCACTTATCCAAATTAATGATACTTCTAGTGTAATTATCGATAGATCTGATCAAATATTTAATACTTTAATATAATTTTATAATAAACTTAATTATAATGAACCATTTTCATATAATATTTTGCCTATAATAAAAATTAAAAACGCTGAAATGTATATATAGTAGGTGCTCGACAAAATCATTTACTTGACTCGGCAAGTTTGATCAATTATTGTATAGCCCTGGCTAAACAAATCCCCAATTCTCCTATACATATCCTAATTTTATTTTTGTCAAAAATAGTTTTAAGTTAAAAGTCAAGGTTACCCATTCATTAATATTATTTTAATTATGAACTAAATTTCCTTTAGTTATTCACTCACTTTTCTCATCCTCAACATCGCAAAATTAACATTTCGAAATTTTGGAAAATCAAAATTTTGGATTATTTTTATTAAATCCCTAAAATCCAAATTCCTGGATTATTTTCGTTCATATTAACACAAGATAATTCAAATTTATAATGTCTAATTAATGGAGTCAAACGACACAAAGAATCACATTAATGTAAGTATTTTTTTACACTGAATGACAAGTTAATATGTTTTCGTAATGCATCAGTATTATTTTGTGTGAGATTCTGTTCGCATTTTTTTTTGTAGCACCAGTGAGTAAAATTAATATAAGTTCGCTTTGTAAAAGTTAAAATATTCAGTGTACTTGGAATAAAATTTAAACACACTTTGTTAGCTTATGTTGTGTTTTTTTTTCTTGCAAATTATTTTTTTCTCTTTTTTTTTTAGATTAAGAAGATCGCCTTTTTTTTTTTATTGTGTTTGAATGATTTCGAAGGTTAAGTTTGTTGTTCTTCCTTTAAAATTTGGGAACTCTTCACTTTTGTTTTGATCCTGTATACTTTTAAGTGAATTAAATTTGTGAGTTTATAATTATTCACTTTTTTTTTTTGTGTTTTAAATTTAGGTTAATTTTTTTAAAATGATATAATTATCTAAACTTGGGGTATATATGTTAAGTAATCATTTAATGTAATCATTTAATATAATCATATATATTTTTAATAGAATTTGTATAGTAATTAGGGTATGTATAGGAGAATTGGGAATTCGTTTATCCTTAGCCTTATTGTATCTAGAGAGCTCGTAACACATAAGATATCAATAACTAAAAAAACAATTTACAAATCTATATATCAAAACAAACGTCATAATCAACAAATTAATTTCTACTGTCTCCGGTAGAAACACATTAATGACTTTTCTCTGAGCTTATCTCAAGACAATGATGATGATGAACAGTAGATTTCTTACCTAGATAGGAACAAATCAGTCGGGTTTCAAATTAAATTCGTAACTATATATCATATAATTAGAGCATATAATATTATCACCGCTTATATATAAGCAATTAATAACTATATATATATGTGACTGCGCATAAAATAAAATAAATTAATATCGACGACACACAATCAAATACGCGGAAAAAGTATACACATAGGGTTATATTTTTCAAAGAAAAATGGCGGTGACCAACATATAACCTAACCAATATTGCTCACCTAGGAAAGGAAAATTACATTACTTCACTCCAAGGAAAGATAAAAATTATCATGGAAAAAAGTGTAAGGAGCATATACGTACATTGATGAAGCTGAGATTCAATTTAAATCTTTGAGCAGCCATTAATGACAGCATGGCTAACTAAATGTGCATGGTCAACCTCCCCCATCCCCCCCACTTCCCTTTAACACCACTATAAATTCTTGACCCTGTCCATATTCTCTTCACTACTTCTCTTCTTTAATTCCCCCCTCTCTCTAGAAAATGACAGCTTCTATGAAAACCATGGACTTTCCAATGGTATTTCTCCGGCTAACAGAATGGTTTGTGTACCATTTCTTGGCAAATTCATGCTACTCAGCTTTAATCAAGCTCAGAAACCATGGCTTTTTCTTCCTCAAGAACAACAGATCCACCTCACACCCTTTCTCTCTCTTCCCCTCTCTCTCCAAATTCACTCCCCATGCCAAAACTCAAACCCTAGTTTGTGACATCAATGGATCCTTGCTAACATCCAAGTCCTTCTTCCCTTACTTCATGCTCGTCGCCTTCGAAGGTGGCAGCATTATAAGAGCTCTCTTACTCCTCCTTTCATCCCCCTTTCTACTCATTCTTGATTATGAGCTCAAAATGAGGGTCATGATTTTCATCACTTTTTGTGGGCTCAGGCTGAAGGACATGGAGAATGTTTCTCGAGCTGTGTTGCCCAAATTCTACTTGGAAAACCTCAATCTCCATGCTTTTGAGGCACTTGATTCGGCTGGGTATAGAGGCGTTATTACTAGTGTACCTAGGGTTATGGTTGAAGGGTTCCTTATAGAGTACCTCCGGGTTGACTCGGTTGTGGGGACCGAGTTGCACACTGCTGGGAGATACTTTACTGGGTTGGTGTCCGAGTCGGGTTTGGTGGTCAAACACAGGGCTCTTGTTGACTTATTTGGTGAGAAGACACCAGATGTTGGCATTGGGACATCTAGTCTTCATGATCATTTATTTCTCTCTCTTTGTAAGGTACACATAAAAATCTCTACTAATTTGCAATCAATCATTTATTTATTTATTCCTTTGAAATATTCTTCTACTTCCATCTTTGGTAGGTGGCTTCTACCAAACTCCTATCTAAACGATTTGTTAATAAAAAATAAAAAAATTGTATGTTATAGTTTTGCATTGAGAATAAAATCACTTGTTCCATTTTTGTATGAGACACAAATTTTGTGTTCTACTTTCGTATTAAACGAACAAGTGGACCATAGAAAATTGAACTGGAAGTTTTGTTATTTTCTCACCCAACAAAAATAATCCAATTTGTTTAAGAATTAATGACGAAAAATTATATGCTTATATTTTCCCACCCTACAAAATAGAGCAAATTTTTTCATGAATGACAAAATATTACACATATATAGTTTCCCACCCCATAAAAAAAGCTCCAATTCTTTTTTCAAGAATGACAAAAAATAAATTATACATTCTTACAAACATTGGTTAATTTCAGGAAGCATATGTGATACACAAAGAAGAGAAAATGCCAAGAGAAAAATACCCAAAGCCCCTAATTTTCCACGACGGAAGACTAGCATTCCTCCCCACACCCGTAGCAACACTCTCAATGTTCATGTGGCTCCCCATCGGAATCTTCCTCTCCATCATCCGAATCTTCGCCGGAGTGTGCCTCCCCTACAAGGCCGCCCTCCGGCTGGCCGCGGCCACCGGCGTAACCATCCGGATGAAAGGAAACCCCCCTCAATCCGTGAGCGGCAAAGGCGTCCTCTACGTGTGCACCCACCGAACCCTCCTGGACCCGGTGTTCCTGAGCACCTCCCTCGCCAAACCCCTAACCGCCGTCACCTACAGCCTGAGCAAGATGTCCGAAATCCTCGCCCCGATTCGGACCGTCCGCCTGACCCGGGACCGGGCCCGCGACGGAGAGACGATGCAGAGGCTGTTGAGAGAGGGCGACCTCGTGGTGTGCCCGGAGGGGACCACGTGCCGGGAGCCCTACCTCTTGAGATTTAGCTCGTTGTTCGCTGAGCTGGCGGACGAGATTGTGCCGGTGGCGGTGAACACGGGCGTCAGCATGTTTTACGGGACGACGGCGAGCGGGTTGAAGTGTTTGGACCCGTTCTTCTTCCTGATGAACCCTAGGCCCAGGTATGATATCCATGTGCTGGGGAAGGTGCCAAGGGAGCTAACGTGCGCCGGGGGGAAGTCCAGCTTTGAAGTCGCGAATTATATACAGAGGCAGTTGGGAGATGCGTTGGGGTTCGAGTGTACGGGTTTTACGAGGAGGGATAAGTACTTGATGTTGGCGGGGAATGAGGGTATTGTGAGAGACAAAGACAAATCCTAGCTGGAGCTTTATTTTTTTTGGTGGCGGATTAGGTGATTTTTTTTTTTTTTGAAAAATGTTGGTATTATATTTATTCACCAATATATATATATATATATAGAGTTTATTAATAGTATTTGATTTTGACGGAGCTCACGAATGGGTTTGTCGGTATCAAGGATTCAGGATTTTAGGCCTCGGTGCATTAATTTATAATGGCCCGTATTTGAGCTATTTAATTTATAGTGCGTAGTGCAACGAACTTGGTCGCTACCATGCACAATGAACCTTACTATTCTAACGTCTTGCGATCCGAATTTAATTCTAAACAAGCTTTAGATATGTTTATTTCATATACTAAAATAATAAAATAATTTTAAAATAGAGAACTCCGTGGTAATTATACACATGATATCATTTGTGTTAATTTTTATATTTCATTTGTTTTGTTTCATAGTCTAGGTTGATTGTATGACATATAAAATATTAAAAGATACTATAATTCTAAATTCATGGGTTAAATATCTACAATATGTTATACAAATTGGAACATAAAAAAAATTGCATTGGGGAATC
This sequence comes from Ballota nigra, assembly GCA_947034835.1. NCBI lineage: Eukaryota > Viridiplantae > Streptophyta > Magnoliopsida > Lamiales > Lamiaceae > Ballota > Ballota nigra. The sequence goes on from OX344730.1 coordinate 42,083,347, forward strand.
TAATGTTGATCAACAATTTTGAATTTCCCTCTTAACGAGTAATTTTGAATAACAATTATAGAAGGAGCACTATTAATTTTTTTTTTTTTTTTTTTGATCAAAAAAGGTAAATTTTATTAAGATCAAAAAAACGCTAAGCTCACAACCTAGAGCTTACGTAGTACACTCCAATCAATACAGATGTAGGAATCCACAAATTCTAGACAAATTCCTAGAACCTGGCTAATGAAGGTCACCTATAACAATTACATAGGATTTTATAAATCCTCATAACATAACAGCCTTCTCAAGCATTATCTGCATCAAATAACTTCAAAATCTGAAACATCTAAGGTCTAGTGGCCTCCCAGAATTGAGGTTCTTCTAATGCATCTCCTTCTCATTACATTCTTCTATCCTCTTCAAATCATGCATCTCACAGCAGCAGCTCTTATTCTCTGAACGAGCATCTTTACTGGTCCACAGTAACCATTCCGGCACTGCTTACTTTCATTCTTCCAATACCTGCAACAGCACAAACCAAAACAGCAGTACCAAAACTAAAATCTTCACCAAACTAAAATTACAAACTACAGAAAATACTAACCTGATAGCAACTTCACATATCCAAAAACAAAAATAGCAGAAAAGTAAATAGGCCTTCTATACTCTTACAAAAGACTTAACAAAAACAAATCATCCTTATTCCACAAAAAGTAGCTACACTGCGTCTTCAAACACAAGCTGCAATCCACAAAAAGTAGCTGCACTGCGTCTTCAAACACAAGTTGCAACCTTTACTTCAAACCTAATTGTTTTTTCCTGTTGCATAGCATACTGATAATAACAACAAAGCTCTTCTCAGAGTTCAACATCCCATTACAACTCATATATTGCAACCTTCTCTGCACACACAAAACAAAGCAATAGCAGGTAGCAATTCCCAACACACAAAAATAATACTCAATGCAAAACAACCTGTCTTTAATCATCAATGATATTATCATTTGGATCAATTTTAGTGCTTAGTCTATACACATCAATTAAAACTCTTCTAACCATACCTTCAACTGTATACCTTTTATTTTCAAAAATACTTTCATTTCTAGCTCTCCAAACATGGTATAACACTACAAAAACAATCAGTTTCAAAACTTTTTTCTTTTTGTTTGAAATCAGTCTATCCCTTTTAATATCACGTAATATAAGATCTAGTGAGTTTCGCCTGCCTTTCCAACCAATCCAACCTTCAATTTTAAGCCACACAGCAACTGTAAAAGGACAATCCCAAAATAAATATTTTATACTTTCCAAATTATTAATACACCAATTACAATATAACTCACCATGACCAAAAAATAGTCTATCTTTAGTAGCCAACCTTTTCCAAGCAATCAACCAAACAATAAACGAATACTTTGGCGGGATATATGAATCCCATAATTCAGCAAATCTGAAAGTAGAATAACTGGGGGAGGGAAGCATTAAAAAATATAACTTTGATGAATTTAAACCTTTCAAGCTAGCCATAGCACTTATCCCCGTAACAGCCTGCTCAAGGCCCCCAAAAATCTGCACAATATCATTTTTAAAACCAATAATCACACGTTGCAGCTTTGACATATTCGTACCTGCCACAGCATCCCAAATGACCCCCCCTTTAAGCCAATATTCATCCATCCACTTAATCCAAAGACAATCTTTTTTCCTATGAGAATCCCAAATATTCTTACTTAAGAGTGATTTATTCCAGATTTCTAAATTTCTTAGCCCTAATCCCCCATCTTTCTTTTTATGACAAATAGACTCCCAAGCCACCAACGCAGTCCTTGAGCCCCACAGAAAAGTTTTACAGATACTATTTATTCTATTAATAACAGTTTTAGGAATTGGTAATACCATCATCCAAAAGCAGCAAACACCTTGAACCACAGACCTAATTAATTCCAATCTACCTGCATAAGATAAAGTTTTAGAAGTCCAGGCTCTAATTTTACCGGCTAATTTATCAATCAGCATGTCATAATGTCTTACTTTAACAGTAGAAGCTGCCAAAGGAACACCAAGATACTTTACAGGTAATTCCCCCTCAATAAAACCCACCCGATTCATAATTTCATCCCTTTCCCTACCATTAATACCAGCAATAACAATAGATGATTTTTGAGGACTAATAGCTAGCCCCGAAATCTCCTCAAACTCCCTCAAAGTATCCCTCATAATGCCAACAGAAATCACATCACCCCGAGCAAATAAAAGTAAATCATCAGCAAAAGAGAGGTGAGTAATCTTAACCTTAGCACATTTCGGATGGTAATTAAAATCATCAACATCAGTACGCTTTTTAAGTAATCTAGAGAAGAATTCCATGCATAGTATGAACAAGAAAGGTGAGAGAGGATCCCCTTGTCTTAATCCTCTTTTTCCCCTAAAGAATCCACAAGGAGTTCCATTCAACAAAATTGAATAACTAGCAGTTTTAACACATTCCATTATCCACATAACAAATTTTTTAGGAAAATTAAGCCCAAACAGGACAGCCTCCAAAAAAACCCACGAAACAGAATCATATGCTTTTCTAATATCAATCTTCATCATAGCTCTAGGGGATATCCTAGCCCGAGAATAATTTCTCAATATTTCTTGGGCTAAGAAAATATTTTCAGAAATTAATCTACCGGCCCCTTGAGCTTTGTCAACAATTTCACCCAACACACCTCCTAACCTGTTTGACAACACTTTTGAAATTGTTTTGTAAACTACATTGCAGCAAGCTATAGGACGAAAATCCTCCACAGCAGGATCATGGTTTTTCTTTGGAATTAATGTAAGAAAAGTACAGTTTAGCTGTTTTAGAAGACGACCAGCACTAAAGAACTCGCTAACTGCCTCAATAAAATCAGATTTTATTTCGTCCCAACTGGTCTTAAAGAAACAAGCAGAAAACCCATCAGGACCGGGAGATTTATCATCCCCAATTCCCCAAAGGGCATCTTTAATTTCTTGTTCAGAAACCACATCCACTAACCTTTGACCCATCTCATCATCAACAAGCTTACCCACCCCACAAATATCATTATTAAAAGGAACAACTTCTTGTTCCGTACCAAGAAGGCCCTCATAAAAATGAACAAATTTATTTGCCACTTCCTCATAAGAATTAGTATACCCATCATCAGTTTTAAGAAAAGTTATATGATTCCTCTTTTTGTTCTTTTTAATCATAGAATGAAAGTATTTATTATTAGAGTCTTGGTTCAATACATATTTAGACTTAATCATTTGGCTAATAAACAAATTTTCAGCTTTTTTCAATCTCTTAACCTCCCTTTTAACCTCAGCAATTTCAGCAACAATTATATCATTAGCCTCAAGGTCAAAGCTCCTAAGTTGTAATCTAGCAAGATTACACTCGGCTCTCTCAACACGCTCACTAATGTGCATAAAATCTTTTTTGTTTAGAATTTTTAAAGGCCTTTTCAGATTTTTCAGTTTTTTCCATATAATAAACTGTTTCGTACCCCTTACATCAATATTCCAAGCATTATGAACAATATCTTTATATTTAATATGATCTTTCCACATATTAAAAAATCTGAAAGGTTTTTTCCCACCACTCGTAACTTCAAATAAAGTCGAGACAGCACAAGCATGGTCAGATTCAATTCCAGGAGAAAGTAATTCAGTTTTTATGTCCCAACCCTGTTCCCTCCACTTGTTATTAGCCATTACCCTATCAAGTTTACTCCAAACCGTGTTATTAGACCAAGTGTAGAAGCAGCCTGATGAAGGCACATCTTCTAACCCAATACTAGTAACACAGTTCTGAAGATCTTCAAGAGCATTAGTAGTGAGGTCAGCTCCCCCCATTTTTTCCTCTGTATTAAGCACACAGTTAAAATCACCAGCAATAAACCAAGGGAGATTAATTCTGTCATCCGTTTCAAGTAAATTATCCCAAAGTGATCTTCTTAAAACAACATTATTTCTGCCATATAAGAAGGAACAAAAGAAATAATTTCTAGTAACCAAACATCTAACCATCAAATGAATTACTTGCTCATCAACATGATAACCCACACAATCAGCCTTCAATTTATTCCATATTACCAAAATTCTACCACCCCTACATAAATCAAAATTATGAAGCTTTCCCCAGCCCTCAAATTCCCTATCTACAAGCCCCTCAACATCATCCACATGCAATTTTGTCTCAGTGAAGCCAAAAATGTCAATATTCCTCAGGTTAATTAAATTTTTAACCCTTTTGAGAGTTGCATCTACCCTCAAACCTCTTACATTCCAAGAAGCAATTATCATAGAATCAATAAATGCACCCTGTATCCCATATAATCAGCCACCAACCACCGAACACACAAAACTGCATTATATACATAAAAGTATAGCATACAGTAATCTGCCTACACAAGAACAAATACAACACAACAAAAGCATAACTGTTGTGCCACTTCATAACTAAAGCATAATACATGCAAAACTGCATAACAATTGCATTACTCAAACAAAAACATGCATATCAAAAAAACGTGTAATCATAAAAAACATACCAGAAAAAACAATTGATCACCATGAGAATGAAGAACCTTCATCCTCTTCCATGTCTTCCTCACCAATCTCATCTTCTTTCGAGAGATTTACTTTCTTCTCTTTCATTTTTCCTTTTTTCGACTTCTCTTTTTTCTGTTTTTTCCTTCGTTTTAGGAACTCCTCTTCTTTTCTATTACAATCTGCCTCCTCTCCAACCTTAACCTCCATATCTCTCTTTTTTTCCTCCTCTAAATCACCAATCCCGTCTCTATTAATTTCCCTGTTATTATCAGCCTTGTTTTCGGATATAGAATCTGAAGATCTGCTCCCTTCTCCTACTAAAACTGCCCGATAACTGTTTTCTACTTTAAAACCAGAACTAGTAGCTTTTTTTTCCTTCTTTTCAGCAACTAAACTATCAACAACAGGCTGGCTAATGTCTGTATCCATCCGCTCAGCTTCTTCTTCTTCCTCAACCTTTCTTAGGCTATCAAATCTACCAGAAAAGCAAGCATTCCCCTCACTTTTCCCCTTATCCTCTACTATTTTTTCCTTCCAAACATCCACTCTCTCATTCCCTTTTTTCTTATCAACCTTAGTAAACCCATCTTCATCAATCCTCCCTTTCCCCATTTCTTTACTCTTTTTTTTCTCCTCTTCACTCTTAAAATACTTTTCTCTCCTTTCCTCCCATGTTTCCACAGGGGGACAAAGCCCCGTTAAATGCCCAAACTTACGGCAGTGGGTACAGTATTTGGGTTCAAATTCGAACTCAACAGGTTGTACCCATTCACTATTGGGCAGCTGTATAGTAACCTCTCTCACAAGAGGTAAGGCTGCATCCACCTCTACCAGCATACGAGCATAGGAAACCCTCTCTTTCGTTTGAGATAATCTATCCGTATATAGGGGTTTACCTACAAAAGAAGCAATAACCTCAAGTGCACTGTTAGTCCAACAGCATAGAGGTAAATTTTGCAATTTAATCCAAACCGGCATACACGAAATTTCAAAATCATCAAAATGAAAAGCATAAGGCATTTTTTTCAGCATTAATGTACGACCCCAAATAGAATAAGGCCCTCCGTTTAACACCTTAGAAACATCATTTTCAGAGTTAAACTTAAACATAATCCATCCACTATCATGAGTTTTTATTTCGTGCTCAACCCCCCAACTCTTGCATAATTCTTTTAAAGCATAAAATCCTGGATAACGACCCATAAAGTACCCTATCAAAGCATGGTCCCAGTCATGTGAAAGCATTTCATTTGAAATAACAGCCTTATTTGCAGTTGGGGCAACAAATTTAAGCCTTTGATCTTCCTTAGGCAGTCTATTTCCAAAGAAAGAGACAGAATTCTTACCCTCCCGCCAAGCATCGGGACCTTTGGCGGTCGGTTTTCGCCCATCAGCTTTCAACGACTCACTATTCTTAATGAAGCTTCGGCCCGCCGCTGTCAACCAGTTCCTCGTATCCCTTCCTACAAAATCCGCCTCTTCTTTCCCTTCTTCATTCTTCGAGTTTTCCTCCGTCTGCTCTTTTTTATCGTCTAGCTCCATAATTTTTGCCACTTCCTCAGGCATATCACCCATACTTTCATCTCCCGTATCATCCACATTTCGATCTTTAACTATAGCAGGTGCAAGAGGTGGAAAACCCTCAACCCCATCATCTGCAAAAACACAAGGAATATCAGAATTATTAACAGGAATAGTACTTTTATCATTAGATCCATCAGTATGAACCGAGGAACTCGAAGTCGGAAAAATCGCTTTTGGAAATAATGCTCCTCCGGGCCTGCCAATCTTAGGAGAATCACTCCTCTTCAGCCCCATCGGACCAGAATCAGGGGACTTCGATCGCTCTCTCGGTTTCGATCGGAGAGGACGCATATCTTTTCTTATTTGTTTAGAATCTCCAGAATCCAACAAAACTTCTTCACCCCGTTGTGTAGGAGATGTGGGCGTAATCTGCCCCTTCAGTTTAGGCGGCCTCATCCTACAAAGAACAAGAACCCAGCAAGAAAACGAACTAACAATAAAGAAATATAGAATAGCGAAAGCAGGAAATAATTGTGACCAACAATAACCAATTTAAATCGACAAAATCAAAACCAGAACCGCAATCCCTATTATTTGAATCACCAACCCAATTGAAAGCTGCTTCAATCCTTAGTTGAAAAACGCTAATGCTTTCGTCACAGGAAAGCACCGAAAAACCCTAGAAAAGAAATCGCTAGAAGGAAAAAAAGCACCGTATGAAGATCCCTTAGACTGGCAATTGCGGCGTCGGAATCCTCAATTGAAAAACGCCGAAGAACCCTAGTGACGTACTTCTTCAAATAAAATCTATTATTGATCGATTGAAGGTCGCCGCTGAGTTCGCCGGCTTGAAAATTCCAGATCCCCTTTCGATTTCAAGCAAAATCGGAAATAGGGAGAGAGCCAAAATGCGTAAGTGTTTATCAAGAAAGTATAAAGAATATTAAAGAATGCTATAAAGAGCAGTCAACTTTGTACACTCTTTTTTTAAATATTTCTAAACACTTTGCATACCTTATGAACGGAAACCCTACTTAATTTTATCTTACAATATTCACATATTTATACATTGTCATAACTTTTTACACTCACTCCAACTAATTTTATTACTTTAATAATAAAATATTAAACATCACCTTCAATACATTACTCATTACACATTTTTATTAAAAAATGTACCCCAAAAGTGTGAAGAGTGCTTGAGGACGGAGGGAGTATTAGATAGCCCCATGTGATAAAATCTGTAAATTAATCAGAATGAAAAAAAATCAGTTCTCGATCATCAAATTTAATAAATTAAAGAGTAGTTTGGCGCGAGACGGGTATAAATTGGGCATTGATGCATTAATATTTTGATTGGGATAAAATTAATTTGCATTAAATTGTGAACCATGAGACAATCTCACCTATTTTTTTCAAAAATTAAATACGTGAATAAAGTATATGTAATTTAAATTTGTCACGAATTCCAATATTTTAGTTGGAATCAGGACATCGGAAAATAGAGAAGTTAACTTTCCATGGTGGTGCTCAAGTGCTCATTAATTAGCCTAGTATCTGACTATCTACAATTTTTAAGTCATCTGTATATGCTCGGTCCAATTACAAGTTACAATAGATATATTGCCTTGCCTCACATTCCAATTCATTTTGTCAACATATAGTTAAAGTCTACCCGCACCTATCCAGCTCCATCAAGATTCAAGACCATCCCGTGCGTGTCTAGCTATTATCATGACAATGATATTACAATGAATTAAATCGATTGCAATGCACAACGAATTGAATTTATTCAAATAACTATTGAACTCAATTTGAAATTTGTCTGATCTAATTGATTGTTTATTAACTTAAATCGAACATACACGAGTTCTAATCAACTGACACAGACACTACAAAAAACTCGCGTTTTAGCGACCGAAATTAGCGACCGCCTAAAATTCGGTCGCTAAATATTGAATTAGCAACCGATTAGCGACCGCCGTAGACCACCGGTCTCAAACCAAAATTTTTTGCGACCGATGAGGTAAGCGGTCGCTGAATCGAAGGATTAGCGACCGCTTACGACCGCCCCGGCGGTCGCGAAAATTCAAAGGTCAGCCAAACTATTTACCGCCGGTTTAGCGACCACAAAGACGGTCTTTATATTCAATTTTTGATTAGCGACCGCCATAATGCGGTCGCAAATCGGTCAGTTGACCCGTTCTTGGAAACGGGCAAGGGTCATTTAATGTTGGGGGCACTAATATTTTTTGGGACCGTCTATATACATGATTAGCGACCGCCAATTTTTTTTTTCCTTTTTAGTCACAGGCCGTACTCACTTTTGGCCTACGCTAAAAAAAATCCGCCGCCGCCGCCTTCCGTCGAGCTTTCCGTTCCGGTCAATATTCTCCTTGCTTCTCCGTCTATCTAATAACGTAAGTTTTTAAAACTTTAGCCGTTTAATATATATCTTTGTATATTTGAATAATGCATGAAGTTATATATATACACATATATATATGAATTTAATTGATTTATATTCGTAGTTGTGAATTTTGTTGATTAATTATATTCGTAGTTGTGAATTTCATTTAGGGATATTCGTAGTTGTGAATTTTATTGATTTATATTTGTAGTTGTGAATTTCGTTTAGGGATATTCATAGTTGTAATTTTTGTTGATTAATTATATTCGTAGTTGTGAATTTAGTTTAGGAATGTTCGTAGTTGTGTATAAATATAATATGTTATGTTAATCTTTTGAATTTAAATTTATTACAGATGAGCTCTCATGATAACCCCGATCAGAGTGGGTCACAGGGTCGGGGTCAGGGTCGGGGGAAGAGGAAGTCGGGGTCGTTGAGACCGGTGCTCCCGGAGGTTCGATGGGCCCCGGAGATGACATCATCCTCCTCCCAGCAGTCCAATGCTGCTAGCTCTACTTCTGTTACCGGATCTACGGCTTCACGACAGCATCCCCAGTTGGATAGTCGTCTCACTGTTGTCCCTAGCGACAACATGTAAGTATTTTTAGATAATTAATTAAATAATTTTAATTGTATTCATTAATATTAATTATTAATATTAACTTGAGTTTTTTTTTATGTTACAGTATGCTTCTAGGCCATTAGACTAGCGGTAAGGTCTCAGAGGCCATTAAGAAGCTCCCGTTCGAGGTTGGTGCCCACTCGTGGTCCATGGTGCCCGAGCGAAAGAGGAGGGAGTACTTCGAGGAATTCAAGATATATTTATTATAATTTTAATTACATATAATATTTTATATTGAATTTATTTGTTAATATTTTATTTTTAATTTAATTGCAGAAGTTGTGCGTCTGAGATCCTGCCCATGATAGTGTTATGTACGGCTTGTTCTGCGCGAAAGCGCATGATCGGTACAAAAATATTATCTACGGGCTGAGGAAAAAGTTTAATAGTGGGGCGCAACTGGAGCTGGGCACAGGGCCAGACGGACGTTCCGTCTGGGACGTTTTGGTTGCTCACTGGAATAGTGAGCAATTCAAAGCCAAGTCCGAGAAGTTAAGGGAGAATCAGTTGAAGGACCCCACCGGACAAGGCGTCGCCAGACATCAGGCTGAATCCCGGTCCATCTACTAGCACTCCCTCGCCTTTATAAGTATTATACTTTTATTTACATTTGAATATTAACAAACTTTTAAATATTTAATATTTAAAATCTATTGAATTTGGTTCGCAACAGGAGAGGGAGCACGGACGAAAGCCCACTCTCTATGAGCAGATGGAGATCTTCCACCCAGTGAACCCGGAGACTAGGACGTCTACCTACGCCCGCACCACCGAGATCCACGTAAGTATTTTTTAATTTTAATTAATTTTAATTTAATTATTATAATTGTAGTTTAATTATTATAATTTTAATTTTAGAACCAGTTTAAGGATCGACTCGCCCAGGCCTTGCAGCAGGTGGCCCCCGGAGATGACAGCGGGAAAAACCCCACCCCTCCCCGGATTGACAAGGACCGCATCTATTTAGATGTGGTTGGAGTCAAGAAGGGGAAGGTCGTGGGGCAACACGGTCACAGTAAGGCCATCATGCAGACCTGCCGCTAGAGCAGTGGATCGTCCTCCTCGATCGACTCCGCTCCCTCTCAGGTAGAGCGTGAGCTTAGAGCCGTCCGGAAGTAGATGGAGGCCCTCACGAGCTACAACGTGAGTCTTCGGGATTGGTTCACCAGCATCACTCAGCAGATGGGCATTAACGCCCAACCCCCACTCCCACCACATTTTGATGTCGGGGTGAGCGGTGTCGGGGGGAGCGGTGCCGGGGGGAGCGGACATGGAGGTGGTGAGAGCGAGGGCGAGGGCGATGGTGGGGATGTTGATATTGATATCAACGAGTTCCTCTCTGGAGAGGAGTGACGAGAGAGATGAATTTTTTTCATTTTTTGTTGAATATTTTATTTTATTTGTTGAATATTTTATATTTTTTTATTGAATATTAGAGATTTGCTTATATTTTTTATTGAATAAAAAAGTTAGTATATATATATATATATATATATATATATATATATATATATATATATATATACGAATTAGAAATAAAAAAAGATTTAATTTGATGAATTTAAAAAAAAAATGCGAGTCAATTTCGAATTATATACAATTAAATGAATAAAAACGAATGAAATTAATAATTTAGAATAGTCTAAAATATTAAATTTATAAAATTAATAAAAAAAAGTTAGTAAATAAATATATATAAACGAATTAGAAGCAAAAATGAATTAATTTGATGAATTTAAAAAAAATGGGAGTCAATTTCGAATTATATACAATCAAATGAATAAAAACGAATGAATTAATAATTTAAAATAATCTAATATATTAAATTTTAAAATTAATAAAAAAAGTTCGTAAATAAATATATATAAACGAATTAGAAGCAAAAATAAATTAATTTGATGAATTTAAAAAAAATGTGAGTCAATTTCGAATTATATACAATTAAATGAATAAAAACGAATGAATTAATAATTTAGAATAGTATAAAATATTAAATTTATAAAATTAATAAAAAAGTTAGTAAATACATATATATAAATGAATTAGAAAAAAAAGGATTGAATTTGATGAATTTAAAAAAAAAAGGAGTAAATTTGAGGTTATATACAATTAAATGCAAATAAACTGAAGGCGGTCGCTGATATTAGCGACCGCCTTAACGGTCTCAGATTAACGACCGATTTCAAAAAGCGGTCGCTAATATTAGCTACCCGCTTTTTAACGATCGATTTTTTTCGATCAGAAATTGGTCGCTAATCACGTTTTGCGACCGAAAATCCGTCGCTAAATCCCTTTTTTTTTTGTAGTGAGATAATTTAATTTTTTTTATTCTGATTTTCCATTTTCAACCTATAAACTCACTATAATAAAATTATATTTAATGGTAATAGTATGTTATTATAGATTCTCAAAGTTTAAAGTCTTTGAATTTTTTAATAACAGGATAATAATCTTTAACTGACTTGCAATGATTTTGAACTTGAGAAGTTATAATGACAAGTATGGATTGCCCAAAATATTTGAACAACACAAAGTGCTTTCACTATAATATAAATAAAGCTCTAAGACACAATAAATGAATCACCAACCTTAAAATTGAGCCTAAAAAACTCAACAATTCTTCCTTGCATTTATAGTTTTCGTGCATGAATGATATTTAAGCTTCATCACTGGCTTGAATATTTAAAGCTTTTATGATTCTAGTCATTTAAGAATTTATTGTTTTATGCGATTCCAAAGTCACATCAAACACACATTTACTTCACTGTATTTATATCAGGTAAAAACAATTGGCGCTAGAAGGATTGTGTTATTGCCTACATTCAATCGAATACTTGAAAAACACTAGCTATTCTTCAAGAAAAACATCAAAAGTTCAAAGTTTCACTACTCACCCCAAAACTTCTCAATCATGTTGGAAACTAATTCTACTGCTCCGGTGGCAAAGGCCGCCGCCAAGAAGAACTGTGATATGGAAAATTGCCTCAAAGCTCTAGACGAATATCCGAAGAGAAGCTCGACGGTGAGCAAGCCACTATCCTACTAGATCGAGTTTGCCCCGATGCAGACCATTTAGTACCTCCTCAGACTCCTCTCTACTAAGGAAGAACCGATTTAAAACCCTATCTGATATAAGTTCTACATGGACGGACGAGGTTCTACTGATGCGAAGAAGTGACACTAGTTCTCGCTCACCTTGGACGAGCTTGCCCACAAGTGGTATGTCTCAGTTTCATCCTAATCCATTCATTGCTTCGACTAGCTCAACAACCAGTTTGTAAACACGCCAAGACCAAATATTTTTACCAACATCAATTTAGTGAAACTAAATTGATTTATAAGTGTGTTAATCCCGTCAGAATATACATGTTGTAAACCATACTGTACATAACTTAAAAACCTTTATTACCCTACAAGCTACAAGAAAGAAATCGAAATTTTAGTAACAATGATTAAATGTAAGAGAAATGTATTGAATCTACAATATTTGAATATAAATTATAATTATAATGACTTCTTGTTGAATTTATGAATCACTAGCACGTGTTATCTGTATTTTTCTCTTGGATTGTTTCTTGACCAATTTTTTAATGTGTCTTTTACCTTTTCTAACATCTTTCTTGTTGAATCTCACTGGTTGCAACATTTTTTGACTTCCACTCATAATGTTATCATTTGGTGGGTTACTATTCACACTAGCAATAACTTCATGTAGAAACAAGAATGGTTTCTCACAATCCGGTGCTTGAGCTGCTATACTTATCTGTAATAGATCACCCATGAGGCCATCCACTTATCTGGTGGATGAATTTTGGCATTTAAAGTCGTCGCTTTTTATTGAATTGGGGTGATGTATCATTCATCCAAAGTTATGGAAAAGAGAAAGAAAGTACTCCCTCCGTCCCCTCTTAACTTTCATAGGTGAGGTGACACAGATTTTAAGAAAAACTGTTTTATTGACTTTTTCAACCAATGAATGAAGAGTATTTTGAATTAAAGTAGGTGTTGTGAGAGTGTTTTATTTCCATATTTGGGGTGTGAAAGTTATTGTGGAACGTACCAAAAAGGAAAGTATGAAAGTTATTAGGGGACGGAGGGAGTATAAAGTAAGGATGAAGTCAGATGATAGTGGGTCCCATGAATGTAATGATTGTGAGGGGTGTGATAAAAAATTGTGTGTTCAAAAAGTGATGATGTGGAAATGATGTGGAGGAGAGAGTGTGTGAGGATTAATGAAAATTCATTCACCCATTGTAGATGCTCCAAGTGAACAACAAAGTTGTTGGTGATCGGTTCTAATCGCGTGGATTAACGGCTGTTCTAATTCGGTGTAGGATCACCAAACAAGAACGTGTGGTTGATTACCACCGTAAATGGTAAATTCGATAGTTCGGGTTGTGAAATCGTAAATACGACAGTCGAATCCGTATTTATTTCGTATGTGTGCACGTTTAGGTGTGTTTGTGTGTGTTTTGGGAGTATTTGTGAATTTGAACTTGTATTTCTTAGCTGGAGAGCAACTATTTATAGAGATCACCAAGTAGGTGGTGTACAAAACTCTTGGACTTCCTAGCTTGCATGCAAGAAAAGTGTTCTTTGACCTTGTTTGACCTTATCTAAGCTGAAACTTAGTTATAAAGTCTTCTTTGGTCTTATCTCGGACTCATTGTTGTTCGTCTCGGTTGGCTTGGTGGGTCTAAATTATTCTTTTGGTAAATGTTGTTCGCTTCTTGAGGTTGCGATTCGGAACTTGTTCGCCTTCATGCACTGTACAGGCTGACTTTTGGGATCTTGGTCCTTTGTTCGTCACCATACACCTCTTAGGCTGTTAGATGCATCACCTCCTGACAACGTTGCTCGTCATTAGTGACCTGATGTAGGGTCAATATTTGGCTTCGGGCCCCAGGACCTGTTCGTCAGTATGTTGTTCATCTGGGGAGTTGTTCGTCGTTTAATACACTTTCTGGATTGATTTATGCACTCCCCTTTGATTTTCTTTGTTAATTATCTCTAATTTGGATATGATGTTGCAATCTTCATTTGGGATTTAATTATTGTTCGCCAAATAGTGATTGATGTTCGCCCATCAACAATTGCCCCCTATCCTGACTAGATGTTGCTTCGGACGAGCAACTTTGTGGTGAACAACTATAGTTAGGATATCGTCTTGGTAAAGATTTGGACGAATAGCCTCCCGCGGGCGAGCAGTTTTGTGGCCACCGTTTCGTCTTCCCACGATCTGGGAGTTATCCAATGATGACGTGGGCGGCGCATAATCGCGACCAGGCCCGAGGTCACGCTCCCCTGTATTTGCATATGGGTCCTTCAACTTCTATTCTTGTACGAAATTGACCCCGTTTTCTTTCAATTTGGTCCAACTCTTTGGAGAAATTACGGGGTTTACCCTGTTTTCTTGCCTGGGTATAAAAACGAGTGGGAAATGAAAATTTTCCCACTCATCACACTTTGCTACAGAAACTCCGGCGAATTCCACCATCTCCGGTGATATTCAAGCTTTTCCGGCATTGATTCTTCAAATTTTGGCTTCTAATCTCCTTTTAAGGTAGTCATTTATCTTATTTATCTATTCTTGTTTCTTAATTTCTTTTTTTCTTCCAAAACTTGCATCACTACCACTGTGCGAGAATTTGCGCCGCCGTCGTCCGTTAAAATCCGCCATCGAAAACCTTAAATACTCCTCTAAAACCCCATTTCTTCATTTTTAAACCCATGTCCTTCCATTCGAGCAATCAAAATTCCGAGGAGAGTTTAGACCCCCTATTTCCGATCGTTCCCTTTGAGGGGTAGCCATCGTTTGAGGTTTCCTCGGAAACACACCCTGACGTAGATTCCATGGTTCGATCGGTAGAAGATACTGGTGTTTGCCCATCCGGTGAAGAAGTTGGGGAGGCCGCGAGCAATACTTCAGACGAGGAGTCCTCGACTTCAGAATCCGAGGAAGATCCGGAGTTTGACGAGCTCTCCCGTGAATTCCTGGAGGGGAGAGGATTCTCAGGCCCTAAAATGCTCGAAAATGAGATTCCCTCGGTTGTTGCTCGCCCATTCGAATGGCAAGCATATTCCGCTGAATACGTGAACCACTTTCCCCCCCCCCCCCCTCAACGTCAAGTATTAGATTTGGTAAAGACCGACTATCAGGCGAGCAGGATCCGGAGTGTTGTTCGCAAGGATGAACTCAACCTTATCCGGGAGGCGTACCTAATCCCGTATGATATACACATGTGGGCTCCGAAGTGAAAAGAAGGGCTAATCGGCCTCCACCAGGATATACGGCGATCAACATTGATACCTTAATCGATGGGCTAAAGTTGCCATTGCCCCCGGTTGTTGGTCATTTTCTGGAGGCGACCAACTTATCCATCACCTAGATAACACCAATAGGGTGGATGAACTTGGTCGGCATCATGGGTTTGTTCGCCCTGGAGGGATACGTTGACCGCATTACTGCTGAAGAGGTCAACTACCTGATGACGATCACAAAATGTCCAAGGGGCGAGGAGGGTTATTATTATTTGAAGGCCCAGACTGGACTCAAACTTGTTGAAGGAGTGCCGAACAAAATAAAAAACTGGAAAGAGCACTTCTTCTTCATCAGGGGCGATTGGCGAGCATCTTCTGATCCACACGGTGGTACTGGGCGCATATACTCTCCCACCACTTATGGGAAGATCAAACGTAAAGTTGTACTTGTTCGTCTTTGGATTAAGTTCTAATTTAACTTTTCTTGTTTGCTCGCAGGTCCCCGGTTGCTCAAGTGGAATTCAGAAGAAGAAGAGATTGGCTCTTAATTCCTCTTCACCTCGTGTTTGGTCCCCCTCCGAGACAGAGCTGAGAGGACCATTGAGTACGTGAACAGAGAGAAGTGTAAAAAAGTTGCTTGCCTGTTCACGTACTCCCACCACCTAGAGGCTCAAGCTGAGGTGCCCCCAGGTATGAAAAATTCCCAACTTTCTAGCACAACCTTGTTCGACGATTGCTCTCTAAACTTGCTCGTCTAACATCCTTTTTTTAGCCGAGCAAGTTATCTTCGCCGTTTCTCCCTGTTTTGGACTCCTTGAGCAAAGAGTTCATGAGATGCCGCCTCCCAAGGGACGAAAAGTGAAAGGAGATCCGCCCTCCAAAGTGCTGGCGATGACGAACAAGTCTGAGGGGGCCAAAGTTGCTCGCCAGGCTGTGCCTCCCTCCAACCTTCCACCATCTCCTCCTCCCACCTTATCACCTTGAGGAGCTAAACTCCTGAAGAGGGGCGACGGGTCCTCAATGGCGCCCCTGATCCCTGCCGGCAATAAGGGAAAGGAAAAGGTGGGGAAAAGTCATTCTCGCCCCTACTCTGAAGAAGAATCTGCTTGTCACACTTCTATCGAGCCGGTTGAAAAGGTGAGTAAGGCGGGCAGGACGTTACCCCCACCCGTGGTCCCGAAGATATCACCCATCTGGGTTGGGACGAGAAAAAATTTCTTGAGTAAGTTCTTCCTGTCTTTACCGAACAAGTTTCGTCATTTTGCGAAATATTTCTAAATGTTTATGATATACTTGTTCGCAGATACTGGGCCGACGACTACCCAGGGCGAGCAAACCATGTTCACCAGTACGTATGCTCTAAAACTCCGGTGAACATCAGGGAGATTCCGGGCGAACATGTCCGCAGGGCAACCGAGCTGATCGCCCGGGCATGGACCAAACCCATGGAGAAAACTATCTCCATGCAGGGAGTGGCGGATAACTTTCATCTCTCTATGAAGCAGCACGCCAATGCACTCGTCACAGCCCAAAAGGGGATGGCTCAGCTTGCCGAACTGGAAGAAACTGTTCGTCGTTATGCCAGTACTGCTCGACAGTTGATCGAAGAAAAAGATGGTTTGGCCAACCAGTACGAGGTTAAACTTGCTCGTCTTAACAACCAGCTCAAACACGCCGATGACATCGAGAAGAAACATGTCGAAGACTATCGACAGTTGTCGGCCAAGCTTAAGAGCAAGGATGTTGAGCTCGAGGAGCAAAAGAAGAGAGTGGCTGCTGCCGAGCAGAAATCGGCTGAGGCCGAGGCCGAAGTTGCTCGGCTAAATGAGGCGATGGGGGGAATGCTTACTCGAGAGCAGATGGAGTTTGAGTTACAAAATCGATCAGAACCCATCACAAATCTTGGGTACATCTGTGCCTACGCCGACTGCATCCGTCTTGCAAATGCATATGAGAATTTAGATTTGGTCGACGAGATGGGAAAGGATTCGTCAGAGTTCGTCGAGCATTATCCTTCTCCGAACAACATCGAACTCCAGCTGGGGGACATGATTGACTACGGGGTTAAGATTGACAAACTTGACCCTAGCATCATTGTTACTCATCCTCCAGTCCCAGCAGATGAAGGCGAGCAAGCTGGCCACGACGAGCAGATTGCCAATGACGAGCAGGCTGCCCAGGAGCGAGAACAAAAAGTGGCCGAGGACCTGGCCAGAGATATGATTGTTGATCCTCCCGTCGACCAAACTCCAGATCCTCCTCAGGGCGAGCAACATTAGGATTAGGACTTAGAATTTCTCAATATTTCCTCTTGTAATAGTTGCTCGTCCTTTTAGTAGTACATTTTCCTTTTACACTATACTATTTTTTAGGCTTGAAGCCTTTTATTAATGAATGTCTTTTGTTCGCTCATCTTTCCTTCCTATATGTTAATTGCCTTTTGATTAGGCGTGAAATTGTCATGATTCGTCACTCGAAATACCCTTGTTTTGATTGATTTATATAAGTATTTAGAGTCATTTGAGTATCATTTTCATAAACTAATAAAAAAATTTCTTTGATGCTTATAGATGGAAAGAGGGCGAAAAGAGGAGTTCGTAGGACTTTGAATCGACTCAAACGGATGCCCGGATGAGAAGATATGGAAGAAATACGAGAAGTATTAGTTCGAGCGAGCAAAAGTGTCACTGGAGTACTCAAGCTGGAGGAGCTCGAGTACTGACTACTCAAGCACTCGAGTAGAGCACTCGAGCCATGCCTGGTCGAGTAGCTACTACTCGAGCACTCGAGTAGTGCACTCGAGCTGAGGCCGGTCGAGTAGAACTACTCGAGCTAAGGAGCTCGAGTACTTTTTGGGTTCTGTAAGTTTTGACTACTCGAGTGAAACTTGCTCGAGTAGTTTCTACTCGAGCACTACTCGAGCTTTACGAGAATTTTGGCCCATGCAAGTCCGATTCGACCCGTTGTCTATTTATACCCCTACCGAACACGTTTTTAGATACCACCACATACCACTTGATACGAGATTACTTTTAGAATTCGTTTTTGGAGAGAAGGAGAGGAGCAAGATTTACTTTACATTTAATCGAGGTTTTAGCACGAATTCTTAGTTTATTTTCATTTCTCAGTTTCTTTTCATTAGTTCGATTACGTTAAACACTTTAAACTTCGTTTTTATTAATTAAATTTCAGTTCGTTGCAAGTATTTCTTTAAACCCTAGTTGATGTTTGATCTTTTATTTGTTCTAATCATCATGTTTATGTTCGTCACTTCTTCTATTGCTTTTATTATTGTCAAAACCATGTCTAGCTAAAACCCTTGCCTGCTTAGGGCAGGATGAACTCGTAGAAGTAGGTTGTGGGTACGTAATTAGGGTAATTCGCGACGTTAGGGTTTTAATTCTCTTAATTAATAAATTCTTAAAATTAGTCTTAACTTTATTCTTGAATTTCGTTCAAAAAGTGTTAGAGAGAGGATAATCTTATCACTCTTTAACAACGAGTATACTTAATGTAAGGGTTTAGAGAGGGTTAATTAATCTACCGGTTTATCTAAGGAGGACGACCGCATCACCTTAGTTTAAATTAGAGTCTCGTTAATTAAGCACAATCTATTAACTCATTAGTGGATTAGTGAAGTCAATTGCTAGAATAAAGTATTAGGGTATTAAGTCTTGAGCTTTCATCTTGCAATCTTAAACTTAGGTTATTTCTTGCGCGTCACAATTATTTTGATTATGTACCTGCTCCGTCAGTATACGTAGGGATTCCTTTCCTGAGCATCACCATCACTCATTTGAATACAAACCTTAGTTAATTCGTCTTCTTCAGTACTTTAGTTTAATTAGTTTATTTTAGTTATAATTAATTCTTCTAAAAAAATCCAAAAACATACATTCATATTAGCTACGACGTGTAGATCTTCAGGGATCTATTCGCATACACTTCATCCTTTGGGTTCAATATACTTGGTCATTATACTTACTTATACTACAGTGAACCCGTACGCTTGCGGGGAATCGACTAGTAAAAGTTGGTATATTCGCTTCAAGCCACCTTTACATTTTTATACAATGCTTTTGCAATTATAACATATAATGTTGAGCTTTGTTCGATTTGAACTTTGCCTTTTAATAGAATATGGGTTTAGCCTTAGGTTATGTTCATCTTAAGAAATGAACAACCTTTAAGTGGCCTTGGTCCTTAAAAATGGACTTGTACCTTGAGCTTTGGACTTTTCTTTCAACGAACAACTATATTTACATCGTGAAAAATTACAAGTGTTGTAAGACTGTTCATCATTAACATATACAATCTGACGAACAACTTTGAACACCAACCAAAACATGCTCGCTTATAATATTTTTTACCGAGCAACTTTATCTAAAATCAAAAGATGAACTAGCACCAGACTATACAATGTGCCGAACAACCTTTCGTTCTATACTTAACAAAATTTTCAAAAAAATTAGGCACGTTTTTTATTCATTTGGTTCACTTGCCCCCCTAAGATATTTGTTCGCTCAACAATTGAACTTGTTCGACTTATTGATAGTACTTCTTTAGATGTACAGCATTCCAGGAGTATTGGGCCGGCTTGCCTTCCATATCTTCGATATCGTATACACCATTAAGGAATTTGTCCATTATACGATACGGACCCTCCCAAGTTGCTCCCAATACACCTGGAGGTTGGGCGAGCAACTTTCTTAGAACCAAATCTCCAACTCTGAATTCCCTGATTTTAACATGGGAATTATAGTAGCGTTTTGCTCGCTGCTTATAGGTAGCATTTTTTAGCTCGGCATTTACTTTTTTTTCCTCGAGCAAACCCATTTCAGTAGCTAGAGCAGAGTTGTTCGCTTGTTCATCAAAGTTGGTCGTCCTGATTGTGTTGGTCTTTAATTCAATTGGTATAACAACTTCTGTTCCGAAAGCCATTGCAAAAGGTGTTTCTCCGATGCTTGACCTGGGAGAAACTCTATATGCCCACAAGACTTCCAGGAGTTCTTCAGACCAACTACTTTTGCTCTCCGCCAATCGTACTTTCAACGTATGCTTAATAATCTTATTAACAGCTTCGACTTGTCCATTTGATTGGGGATGATAGGGAGTAGAATAGTGTTTTTGATCCCCCACTTCGTACATAAATCTCTCAACTCTTTCCCATCAACCTGCGGACCATTGTCTGTCACAATGGTTCGTGGAACCCCAAAATGACAGACAATGTTCTTCCATATGAAGTTGATCATCTTTTGTTGTGTGATTTTCACCATGGCTTCTGCTTCTGCCCATTTTGTATAATAATCGACTGCCACGACGGCAAATCGAACGTTTCCAACTCCTGCTGGGAAGGGACCAATAATGTCCATCCCCCATCTTGCAAATGGCCATGGGCTGTAAACTGATACGAGCTCCTGAGCCGGGGTATGAATGTTCGGGCAAAAATCTGGCATTGGTGACAAGTTTTTGCTTTCTTGATTGCGTCCTGACGTAAAGTCGGCCAATAATAACCTTGTCTGATAGTTTTGTATGTCAGGGCTTGCCCCCCAGTGTGATTTCCACATACTCCGGCATGTATTTCTTCGAGTATTGCTCGTCCTTTCCCCCTAGGCAAATATTTGAGAAGTGGAATCGATATTCCTCTTTTGTAAAGTTGTTCGCCTACCAGAGTATATCTGACGGCTTGTTTTATTAGCTTGGCAGCTTCAAAAGAGTTGTTTGGTTTTTCTTCACTTTTCAAATATTTGACTATGTTTGTTCTCCAGTCTTTTTCTTCGTTAGTTTGTTCGTCTAGCTGATTAATATTATAACTTATCGTTGACGGGTTGTTCATCTTTGTGATTATAATGTCTGCTAACTCTGCAGGCCCTTCGCTTGTTGCTAGCCAGACCAATGCATCTGCCTAAGTGTTGCTTGTCCTTGGAATTTATTCAATGAAGACTTGATCCAGTAGGAACGTTAGGTGAGCAACAATATGCTGATACTCGATCATGTGATTGTCTTTTGCTTCATATTCACCTCAGACTTGATTCACGATCAATTGTGAGTCGCCGAATATTTGCAAACGCCTGACACCTACTGCAAGGGATAAGTGGAGACCATCAATAAGAGCTTCATATTCAGCTTCGTTGTTGGTAGCCATGAAATCAAATCTAATTGCCGAGGTGAACACTTGTCTGTCAGGGCTAATTAGGACCACTCCTGCCCCCGAGGCCATGTTGGTTGAAGATCTGTCGACATAAAGATGTCAGGGATGATCTAGTCCTCTCGTTGGATCTGGTGGGAAAGTTAGTTTGACAATAAAGTCGGCTAAAGTTTGCCCTTTGATCGCTGTTCGAGGAGCATATGTCACCCCAAACTGGCTAATCTCTAGTGACCATCTTAATGAACGACCAGTTGTGTTTGGGCGATGGATAATTTATCTGAGTGGGAAAGTTGTTAGCACCTCAACTTGATGGTCGAAGAAGTATGATCGTAGCTTTCTCACACTCATAACAAGTGCATACGCCAGTTTTTCAGTTGGGGAATATTTGATCTTCGCCTCGTGTAAAGCTTAGCTGACTTAGTAGATTGGTTGATGAAATTTACCGTCCTCCCATACCAGAATAGAGCTGATTGCCACTTCTGACGCCGCCAAATACAAATAGAGTTTTTCACCTGGGATGGGCTTTGATAGAATTTTAACATCTCCCAGGTAGTCTTTAAGTTGGTCGAACGCCTTTTAGAAGTTGTTAGTCCACGTAAAGTTTCCTCTCTTGATGGCCTCGAAGAATGGACGACATTTGTCTCCTGGTCGGGATATGAACCGGTTCAATGCTGCTAGGCATCCTGTGAACCTTTGCACCTCTTTTACTGAACGTGGTGGTTGCATATCCACGATGGCTTTGACTTTTATTGGATTGGCCTCAATTCCTCGTTGACTAACAAGATGTCCCAGGAACTTCCCCGAATGAACTCCAAAGCTTCTTTTCTTTGGATTCAACTTCATATTATAGTGTTGAAGGGTCTCGAACACCTGGGTTAAATGTTGGAGATGATCTTCCTTTTGGGGACTTTTGACCACGATATCGTCTACGTAGACTTCTACAGTATCTCCAATTTGTTCAGTGAACATCTTGTTCACCAACCTTTGATATATTGCTCCTGTGTTGATGAGGCCGAATGACATTCTTTTCCAACACAACAAGTTTTTGTTCGTATAAAATGTTGTGTTTTCTTGATCGTCTGGATGCATTGGGTTTTTATGGTATCCAGCAAAGGCATCCATGAATGTTAACATCTCGTGACCCGCAGTGCTGTCCACCAATTGATCATTATGTGGGAGAGGAAAGTTGTCCTTCGGGCATGCTGCATTTAGATCTGTAAAATCTATGCATAGCCTCCAGGTTCCGTTTGGCTTTTGCACAAGGACTGACTTTGCTACCCATTGTGGACAAAGTGCCTAACGGATTAGATCGTTGTCTAACAATTTTTTCACCTCTTCATTCAAAGCTTGATACTTGTCTGGGCCGTACTTTCTTCGTTTTTGATGGATTGGCCTTTTTACCTGATTGATATTAAGCTTGTGGCAAGCATGCTTTGGATCTATCCCCACCATGTCTGCATGAGACCAAGCAAAAACATCTAGATTCATACTGAGGAACTCTTTCATTCGGGATCTGTAAGGCTCGGGGAGCTCAGATCCTATGAACAATTCAAGATCTTCGTTCCCAGGATTAACCTTGAACGCCTCCAGTTCCTCGACTGGAGTTGCTCGTCGTTTTTGTCCTTTCCAACGAGGATCAAGTATTGGTCCCTCAGGGTTGAAATTATTTTCGATGTTCATGGGCTCTGCTCCCAGGCGGGGCTCTAGATCATCTGCTGGTCCTGACACATTGTTGTTGGTCAGCATCAGGCCCTCCAAGTTATCTGTTGTACGTTGCTCGTCACCACCCCTATGTTGTTCGTCAAATTGGTGTTCCCCATGGATGGTGACGAGTTGTTCGTCCAAAACTTTCTCGTCAGGAGGCTGCTCGTCAGTATCCATATGGTCCTCTTCCATGGCCATCATGTTCTCCAGTACTGATGGTTCATCAACTGGGTAGCTGGTGGTGGCTTCCATCATGGATATTTGTGCCTGTTTTGCTTGCAATTGTAGGATACATTCACGAGTTTTTCTTTGGTCTCCCTTTATTGAGCCTGCTCCATTTGCTGTTGGGAACTTTATGTAATAGTAGTAAGTCGAACATGCAACTTTAAATTCATTTAAAAAAGGTCGACCAAGAAACCCGTTGTAAGTCGATTCTTGATCTACCACCAAGAAATCTACCATTCTTGTAATATTTTTCTCGGGTTCTTCGACCATTACAAACTGAACGGATAACCTAATCTCCCCTAACGGGATTGTTACAGCATTTCCGAAGCCTAAGATTCTATGATTTTAATCTCGTATGTAGCCCGAATAATCTCCAAGTTGGTCGAGCGTCTTTTTGAAAAGGATGTTGGTGTAGGCTCAGGTGTCCACCAAAAATCTATGTGCTCTGGTCCCCATGATCTTTGCACAAATTACGAGTGAATCATTATGTGGAGTCAAAATCTCGTCCAAGTCCTTCTCTGTGAAGACTAGTTCATTTGTTTGTAGGACGGATGAATTGATCCCCATTTCTTGTACTTGGTCGATCGTTCGTAATTTAGCTTTTCTTTTTCGGTTGGAAATTGGTGGTCGTCCATCAGAACATCCTCCCGCAGGTCCTGAGGGTTCCATCATGTATAGATCCTCTAATGGACGAGCAGCAACGGCAGGAACTGGTCGCCCGAGTTTATTGTTTCGTGGAGGTTGATCGTCAATTTCATCCCCCGGGCTGCTCTCCCGGCCCCTCTTTCCAGGTTGCCTTTTGATGAAGTCGAAGAGCTTTCCCTCCTCGTAGAATCGCCAGAGTTTCTTGAGCAAATCTCTACACTCACTAGTAAAATGCCCCACACTTTGATGGTAGGCACAATACTTGTTAGGGTTGAGTTTGCCAGTTTCTTGACGAATCCTTCGGGGGGGGGAGAGAGCAACTCTTTCTCTTTTACATTGTCGTATACAGTATTGATGGATACTGTTAGCACTTGATTTAGCTTTTCCTTCAACTCCGTCCATTCGATAAATGCCTTCATGTTTTTAGGGACCCGATAGCCTGTTCCGTCGGGTTTCTTGTTATTCTCCTTGGGATCAGCCTTGTTGTCTCCCATGTTTGCTTGCAAGGCTTCGTGCATGGAAACAAATATGCCGGCTTGGTTTCTAAATTCAGCATAGCTTTTTGGGCACTTCAGACGTACCTCCTTCCACAATTCAGATCCTTTCTTTAACCCGGCCATGACGGCTATGATTTTTGTGCCTTTGCTAATCGGCTCCCCTTCTAACAGCACTTTATCGAATCTTTCCATAAACGTCCGGTCTGACTCGTCGTCATTTTGCTTTAAGTCTGACAACCGGTATTTTTGGGATAGATACGACCCAGCAGTTGAGAAGTGGAAGAGGAACTCTCGACTCAGTTGAGCAAACGTGTGGATTGATGCTGGTGGCATTGCAGAAAACCACTTGTGTACTCTGTCCCCCAAAGTCAAGGGGAAATTCCGGCATTGGGTGGCATCACTGGCTCCCACATAAATTATGTAATCTGAATACTTCGTTAAATGGACTCGGGGATCAGCAATGCCTTCGTATTGTATGCTTGCCAGAAATTGTATCTTCTTCTGGATAGGGGCCTTCAGTATGATGGATGACAAAAGGGAGGATGGCATGCTGGTCGTCCCCACCCCTCTTTGTTGGTCAAGTTGCCCCTGCATGCTCTCCACAGCCTTTCTTAAGCTAGATAATTCCTCAAGAGATGCCCCCTAACTTGGAGGCTGTTCGGCGAGCAAAGGCACTGGCCTTTCTGCTCGTCGTAGTCCCTCACTTGGAGCGGGCATTTCTTGAAGTTGTTTCCTAGGGTTGCTCACCGCATTTGGCCCTAGGCGCCTAAAGGCTGACTGAGATAGTCTTTCGTGCACTGATGGACGAGCCTGCTCAAAAGTTGCTCGCCCATCTCCTACTCCCTGGAGAGCAACTTCTTTCTGAAGTTGAGGTTGGTCAAGTCTGTCCTGTGCACTGGAACGAGTTGTTTCATGGCTGGAAATTGTTGTTCGCCCATGTACAGACTCAGCCTGGCCTTTTGTTTGGTCGGCTACTTTGGCTTTGCCCTTGTCCCCTCGATTCTGGGCACTATTAACTTCATGTTGCTCGCCGCGAGCAGACCTTGCTCTCACTACTTCCAGGTTGTGGGATTTTGACCTTGCTTGTGAAGGCCTATGTTGTTGCTGTTGCTTCTGAAGTGCCTGGAGAGCAGCTATGGTTTTGGCCAATTCCTGGGGGTCTTTAGCCAATGCCTCTAAGTCTGGAGGCATTACACGGGCTGCAGCTGAAGATTAAACTTTGTTTGCATATCGTGGGTCATGGTCCTGACAATCAGTGGATGAGACCCGGGTTGGAGAGACTCCCATCGAGGGATGTGAAATCCTTGTTTCCTTGGATTGAGGCATCCTGATTTGAATTATCCTCTCAATCTTTGAGTCTTCAAATTTAATATTGAAGAACACCAAGAACACTTTTGTTTGAATCTTCAAGAATTTTTTGAGGATTTCTTCAAATCTTCAAGTTTTTAAACTTGAAGGTCTTGATTAATCACACTTAACCGAAGGTTCGAACCCTCCTTCTAGCGCCAAATTGTTGGTGATCGGTTCTAATCGCGTGGATTAGTGGTTGTTCTAATTCGGTTTAGGATCACCAAACAAGAACGTGTGGTTGATTACCACCGTAAATGGTAAATTCGATAGTTCGGGTTATGAAAACGTAAATACAAGAGTCGAATCCGTATTTATTTCGTATGTGTGCATATTTAGGTGTGTTTGTGTGTGTTTTGGGAGTATTTGTAAATTTGGACTTGTATTTCTTAGCTGGAGAGCAACTATTTATAGAGACCACCAAGTAGGTGGTGTACAAAACTCTTGGACTTCCTAGCTTGCATGCAAGACAAGTGTCCTTTGACCTTTGCTTGACCTTATCTAAGCTGAAACTTAGTTATAAAGTCTTCTTTGGCATTATCTTGGACTCATTGTTGTTCGTCTCGGTTGGCTTGGTGGATCTAAATTGTTCTTTTGGTAAATGTTGTTCGCTTCTTGAGGTTGCGATTCGGAAGTTGTTCGCCTTCATACTCTGTACAGGCTAGCTTTTGGGATCTTGGTCCTTTGTTCGTCACCATACACCTCTTAGGCTGATAAATGCATCACCTCCTGACAATGTTGCTCGTCATTAGTGACCTGATGTAGGGTCAATATTTGGCTTCGGGCCCCAGGACATGTTCGTCAGTATGTTGTTCGTCGGGGGAGTTTTTCGTCGTTTAATACACTCCTGGATTGATTTATGCACTCCTCTTTGATTTTCTTTGTTAATCATCTCTAATTTGGATATGATGCTGTAATCTTCATTTGGGATTTAATTATTGTTCGCCAAATAGTGATTGATGTTCGTCCATCAACAAAAGTGATTCTTACTTTCTTTGAAACATCACACAAAAAAGATAAAACTTTGGAGAATCAATAAGCCAATAAAACGATGCTCGTCTCATATGTAAGAGACCTATAGTAAAAATTTGCTAGATCTCATAACCTCCTAGCTTTATATAAGCTAATGACTTAGTTCTACTATGCAGATAGAAAAGATAACCGAAGAATACTACTCCCGAAATTATTGCCACTTCTTGGAAATCAGATATATTCCATAAGTCTTAGTTCAAATTATATTCAATTTTTTTCTATTTAATCATATATTGGACTATCTAGTTTTCAACCAACAAGACAAAAGAATTAATAGTTTTTGAATAAAAACCCCATCCACTCTTCACAACACTAAAATGATAAAATCTGTTCATTTTCCCTTCAAAATAAAAAGGCAAACAAGCAAGAAAGAACCCCCAATTTAGGAAAAAGATTTGGACCATTTCTCAATTTATGCATGTCATCCTCGCACAGGGGTCATGCTAATCTTCTCTGTATCTTTCCAATTTTATTGGATGCATGCGAAGGGATAAATAAGCATGGCCCCTATCTTGGACTTAGTTCAAATTCTGTTCAATTTTTTCCATTTAATTCATATCTTGGACTATCTAGTTCTCAACCAACAAGACAAAAGAATTAATAGTTATTTTTAAAAAAACCCCATCTGCTCTTCACAACACTAAAATGATAAAATCTATTCATTTTTCCTTCAAAATAAAAGGCAAACAAGCAAGAAAGAACCCCCAATTCAGGAAAAGAATTGGACCATTTCTCGATTAGTGCATATCATCCTTGCGCAGGGGCCATGCTAATCTTCTCTATATCATTCCAATTTTATCGAATGTATTCGAAGGGACAAATTAGCATGGCCCCCATCTTAGACTTAGTTCAAATTCTGTTCAATTTTTTCCTTTTAATTCATATCTTGGAGTTTCTAGTTTTCAAACAACAAGACAAAAGAATTAATAGTTTCTGAATAAAACCCCATCCGCTCTTCACAATACGAAAATGATAAAATTTGATCTTTTTCCCTTCAAAATAAAGGGCAATAAGCAAGAAAGAACCTCAAATTAAAAAAAAAAAGTAATAATAATACAAAAAAATTTGGACCATTTCTCTTCTCTGTATCGCCCCAATTTTATCGAATGTCCCCAAAGGGACAAGTTACAATAGCACTGCCGCAATATATAAACGGCACAGGTTATTTGCACTAGCCTCTCTGTTAAATACACTATCATGTTTGGGATTTTTTTTGAAATATTTTCACCTTTAGGAATTTTTTTTTAACGTAGTGAAATTGAAAAAAATATTGAAAATCTTTTTCGAAAATCAAGAGTATATTTAACAAAAAGGTTATTGCAAATAACCGTGGCCTATATAAACCCATGTTTAAAGCATAAGTGTTTCGATGTGGGACTAAAATGAAAGGCCAAGGTTATATACAGTCCTATCTTTTGTAAATACTACCCCACCAAAAAATGTTTGGAAAAAAAATCCGAAAATTTTGACAATTTTTGGAAAAAATTTCCGAAAATTAAGAAAAAAAGACACTGAACTTATGATTTTTCGGAAAAAATTTCCGAAAATTGTTACATTTTTCGGAAAAAAATTCCGAACAATTTTTTGGGTGGGGTTGTATTCACCAAACATGGGACTATATTTAACCTTGGCCTAAATGAAAACCCATTATCCCGACGTTTGAAATTGGGCTGTACCTGTTCATCCCATCTTCTAAATTAAATATTTGAGTTTAGTTTGAGCTGCGGATTATAAAATTCCTGTTAATTATCTGTTCAAAGTGAGTCTCTTTCTTCTTCTTCTTTCGGTTTTTTTTTTCTTTTCTTTTTTAATGATTTTGAATAATGAAATATTAGGCTTTCATAAGAATTGTGTATTTGTTATTCTGCATCATTCCATACCTTTCTTCTACGTACATTGAAAGAATTTCACTGATACCATAAAAAAATTTCATCACATTCAAAAGGCCGAACTTGTAGAGAGATTTAGAATTAATGCATACAATTATTTCCCATACATACATCAATATGAATTTATGCATTTAAGCTCTAGTTCAATAAATTGAGTATAATTTTTGAATTGAGTGTTCCGCTTAAAACGTTCATTTTTATTTAAAGGCATTGCGTTTGATTTAGATATGAGTTAAACAGGAACATGATTAGTATGATGAATTAAAATTATGAATAAATAGAATTCAGTGAAATAAAAATGAGAATGAAAGATATTAGTGATAATTCTTATAATTGGTATTAACAAGAAATGAAATATGTAGATATTATGTGAATGCATTTTAAATTATTATTGTTGGGGGTGGTTGTGATTATTATCTAGTATTAAAATAATAACAATAATGATTATTATTATTGATTTTTTGGAGTTATTATTAATTTTTTGAATTATTTTTATTGTATTCAATTATTATCTTTTAATAATTGTGAATTATTATTTCTGTCATTATAATAAATATTATTATTGTTATATTTTAAACACATATTATAATTAATAATTATATATATAATATTATTATTAAAGTGTATTTTATTATTATTGATTATCCAATTATTATTATATTATATTTCTATTATTCCAACTATTTATTGTTAAAATTATGATATTTCTCAATTTTTATAAGTGATGACAATTATTATTATTATCGTTCGTACAACAACAACAACAATAATTATTATTATATTAAGTGATGATTTTCTTGTAACATAAATAAAATTAAATTTCTTAAAATAAGGGAATACATAAAATCATGGGCAAGATTTCTTTCTCATAAATATGCACCACATGCATGGATTTTAGATTCATAAACTCGTCGTATAAACTGGTGTTATAGTTCATTTAAAAGTTAGTGTCATGTTTTAATACTCTCACCATCTCCAAATACTTTTCGCAGTTGATTTTTTCTCGTATTTTAAAGTTAGTGTCATCTATTAAATTTAAATTCAAATTTTAGTTATAACCCCCCCCCCCCCCCCCCCCCCCCCATTCCCCCGCCCGTCCACGAAAAACGTGTTCATTTTTCTTATTTATCTATCCACCAAAAGTGTATTCATTCCTTATTTGTCAACAATCACTTTAACTTTACATTTTATTCACACTTTATCCTTATTTTTATCTATTTTCTCTTAAAACATAAGCGCAAATAAATGAGCACACTTTTCGTAGACGGCAGAGCACATTATTCTGCATATTTCAGTTAAAATTAATATCACGTTAATTAAGATTGATGTCACATTTTACCCATGTACATCAATTGCATTGTACAAGTGTTCAACTTGTGCACAAGGTATTGACTTAAAATCTTGGGGTATGACAGATTGACAATAGGAGAGAAATATGTGATTTTAAAGAAGGGTTAATTGCAAATAAAATCACAACCTTTTTGCAAATTGCAATTTAATCTAAACTTTTAAATCGTTGTAAATAAAACTCCAATTTAATATTTGGTTGCAATTTGAACCAACAACCAATTTTTTTAAGATCCGAAAATAATGTTTCACCTACCTGACAATTAATAAGTAATTGTATTATTATGTTTAGATTGGTTCGGATGACAACACATAATTAATCATTACGTTTGAGCAAATTGAAATCGGTATTTTAGTTGGAATTGCTAACAAATTATAAATTGAGGCTTTGTTTGCAACGATTCAAAAGTTTAGATTAAATTGCAATTTGCGAAAAGATTGTGATTTTATTTGCAATTAACCCTTTAAAAAATAATAATACTTTTAATTTCAATTTAAAAGTAATGCTTTTTCTACGTGAAATGTCACACATGATAGTGTAAAATAACAAAAGAAATTGAACCTTTAAATTCAGATAAAGTCAAACAATTAACATATATTTTCAATTTACTTCAGGTTTTAAAAACAATAGTTATATAGTTCAGTTTTCACGGCTAAGAAAATCTTTTCCAGTTGCAATTGTTAATATTTGCAAAAGTTGTACCTAAATATGAATATACAAGCACCAGACTTATGAGAAAATTAACACTTATACGTAGATACATGTGGACATATACCAACTTGCCAAAAATATTCTAAATAAATACAGCGGTATTCTAAAATTCAAACACATGCTCTTGTCATCACACGTCAACATTGAATCGAGTGATCATATGCCAACAACAAATCCTGGCCATTGATTTCACCTACCATGTTACTACTGGGACCCGCATCTTAATTGTCCATGCCGCAATTTCTTTAATTCGTTATTCGCCAGATGTGAAAATTCCAGCCAAATATAAACGTGGGTAACCTCCGGTGGTACTACTCGCTTACCGAGTTGTACCATAACGCTTCATAAGTTGTACATAGATCATGAACCGGCAGGCCCAATGCACCACCCAATTTCTCATCATTCCACTCCTCCTTCATTGCCCGGTTCAATCTTCTAACGAATCCGGGCCGGCGGCGCTCGCGGCGGCTCAAGAATTCCGCCACCTCCGTCCGCTTCCAACACCCGGCGGTGGCGGATCGCCGTGGCTCAGCCCTAAGCAAGGCGGAGGAACCACCTATATTGTTGACCAAGTATTCCACAATGCCATCTATTAGACTCTTGGCTTTGGGAGTTGTACCTTGACCACCCCATAACCACATTCGTGCCACACCTCGTCCTAGTGCCAAATTCATCTCGTGACCAAAATTTTTGCCTTCCAAAATCGACGGACTTATGTTGAGTACAAATTCATGATTTGAACCCGAGCTAACGATCACATTTTCGGTCAAATTCGTATCGGCCAATCTAATAATTACACGTGTGATTGGTTTTTTAGGCGTGACACTATCATAATCGGGATAAAGAATATTTTCAATAATATTACTTGCCTTGATAACTATACGAGTGGCATCGTCGTTTGATACGTAGAAGAGGTGGAATCGCCGGCCGGCGAATGTGTCGCCGGAATTATTGACGGTAGTTATAGCATACCCTTTGGAGGCTTCGTGATTTGCCCATATGGAGACTATGCCAACAAAGACCACCAAGGATAGCCGGAAAATGATGCCGGAATTTGATGGCACGGTCTTGAGGTTGTTGAGTACATTGTCATCGGCGGAGGAGGATGGGTTGAGAAGTGGCTGGAGGAGGTGGTGGTGGTTGTCCTCCATATCAAGGGTGGAATTTTGGAGGAGAATATTGGTGTACATTTTTATTTGGCAGAAAATGTTATTTAGTTTAATTATTTAAAGACGTCTAAAGGCGCAAGGAGTGGCTGTGTGACTGACCAAATGGATGGAGGGGCCATGTGACAATTATTTTACATCTACAAAATTTGGGAACTGCCATGTGACACGTTAATGTGTCTGGAGATATCCTTAGTCTTAGTTGTCCCATAATTAATAAATCAATATTTGGAGATTCTTCTTTCTTTTTTTTTTTTTTTTGATCAGCCGATTTATATAACTAGTCTCCGCATTTTGTTGCAAAAAAAGGTGTTTTATTTGATATATTTTATTGCATTTGTCATAACACAACGTGCATTACATTTGTATTTCAATATTTTAATTAGTATAAAAGAATATGTTAAGTCATTTTAATGAGTAGAAGATAAATAGTAATTAAAGTGTAACGATTATCTAACTCGACATAATTATAATAATTGAAGTTAAAATGCTACACATGATCAGTTCAACGGATTATGGACGCAACTCACCGACTGATCAAATTCAAAATAAGTGTAGACCAGAGTACATAGCAAACCACAAGAATAAGGTTGCAATCACATACTAATATATATGTCTCTATTTCACTCTGGATTGCGCCTCATCAAGAAGAGAGAAGACCAAATGATATTTAAGTGAGGCATGTGGGCCTCAAGGCTATAATCAAATGGCTAAAATTAAGTGGGGTTCAAGTCCAACACTAATGATATATATACATGGACGAAAAACAGGCATGTTGGCTACATGAACATCACTGAGAAATATTTTGGATAAAAAAGTGCATGCATAATTATAGTGTATATAGTAATTGACCAATGGTAGTTGTATGAAAAATACTCGTACACAACAATATCCATTTTATTATAGATTTGGTCTCCCACGAAAATTTATACCGTGCAAAATACTTACAATAAAAAGAGAATAATTCTTATGGATCTGATTCATTTTTGGTGGGTCATAATCCAGAATCAAGGGATTGTCCAACTAAGCTATAACGGTTTCGTTCATCATCACATCAAGTAATATTGTTAAGCATGAAAATGTAATATTGTGTAGGCATTTCAAGTAATACAGTTTATCGATAACATGTGATACATTTAATTCTTTCTCCATTAATAATTTTATCATACATATATTTCTAGCATGTAGTCTAGATATTGGGTCACCAACACAACAAGTAATAATTTTTACTGTCTAGGCATTCCAAGTAATACACTTTAGTGATAACATTAGTTATAATTAATTTTTTCTCAATTAATAATTTATTACTACTCATATGTTTAGTTTTAAAACATGTGCCACAAGCACAATAAGTAATACTGTTAGGCATAAAAACATAGTCTCTCCCTCCCTCCATTCGTCTATTATGTGATACAGTAATACATCTTTCATTAATCCCTAGAAAACTGGGATTATTAAGATACTAACAAACAAGAGAAATTCATAAGAAAGAACAAAAAATTAACTAAACTCTGAAATGAATCCGACAATCATCCTGATCTTGAGCAATTTTGGAGGTGAACACTGAATTCAAAATAAATTTCAAGCAATCAGCTATTATTCCGATATTTTGAGTGTTTAATTATAATTAAGTGAAAAAATGTTCATATTCATCCTGTGTGTTTTAATCATCTAAAAACGAATATAATATGAGGGCACTCACACTTCCGCATAGAATGTACAGTGTATTTAATAGTTGTTCAACTGTCTAGCTAAGTCTAACCATAAACACTACAAATACCTCGCGTTTTTGCGACCGATATTAGCAACCGCCAAAATATCAATTTCCATATTAATGTATTAGCGATCGATCAACGACCGAAATAGACCAGTGGTCTCAAAGTAAAAAAATTTGCGACGCCTCAAAAATCGGTCTCTAAATCGAACGATTAGCGACCGCAGAGGATTGCCGGTCACTAATTCAACACAATTAACAACCGCTAAAGCGGTAGCTAAACCCAAAGGCCGGTCAAAATTGACCAATAATTTTAACCATTAGATCAACGACCGCCTTGGCGGTCGCTGATTTCAATTTTATATTCAGCGACCGCCTTATAGCGGTCGCAGATCGGTAAGTTTGATCCGTTTTTGGTAACTGTTGAGGGTCATTAATGCCGATTAATTTGGCGGTCACTAATTTTAAAATTGGTTAATTTGACCAGTAAAATCAGTTATTAGCAACCAACATAGGCGATCGCTAATTTTTTTACCCTTTTTAGGGAGAGCCCGTACGTCATTCTCTCCCACAAAGTCTCGTTTGCCACCGCCGTCGTCGCCACCTACGTCGAGCAATCTGTTCCGATCAAACCACTCGTTGCATTCCCGTCTACACAATAACCGTAAGTTTTTTAAATTTTAACTGTTTAAATTATTTTTAAATCATGTTTTACGAATTATAGGATAGTTATATGCATTTTTATATGAATATATATATATATACATATTTTATATATGAAATTATATATGTTGTTAGGAATATATATGTGTACATGTTGATAGGTATGTTAGTTGTTATATATATATATATATATATATATATATGTATGTTTACATGTTATGAAATTTTATATATATGTTAGTTGATTGGTATGAAATTTAGTTGATTGATATATATACGTCAGTATGAATTTAGTTGATTAGTATATATACGTTGGTATGAATTAATTAATTTAGTTGAATGGGTATATATACATAGGTATGAATTAATTTAGTTGGTTGGTATATATATACGTAGGTATGAATTTAATTAGTTGATTGGTATATATACGTAGGTATGAATTAATTTAGTTGATTGGTATATATATATATATATATATATATATATATATATACACACACACACACGTAGGTATGAATTAACTTAGTTGAATGAGTATATATATAACATGATATGTTGATATGTTGAATTTATAATTATTACAGATAAACCCACAAGATAACCGTCTCACTGTTGTCCCATTCGACAACAAGTA